>OY744615.1:15885660-15900660 GCA_963556255.1 Allolobophora icterica | reverse complement strand
TGCAGTGGAACATTCAATTACTTCGTCCTCAGATAGAGACCTTCAATTATTTCAGCTGACGACAGTATTTCCTTGTTCGTTTGAGTCAGAAGATTGCAGCTGCAGTGATTTCCTCGTCATCTCGTGAACAATTTAAATCAAATGAAGTCGTCATCTGTTAGTCGGCCTATAGCACAGACTTGGTATTAATACACGTTGCCTGTTCTTAGGCCAAAGCATGTAGCATCCTATACTAATGTACTGAAGGGAGCGACATTTTCAAACGTATGGCTGCCAGCGACGGATGATGAACTGTGGTTAGAATAATTCTTACACCGCATGTAGTCCAACGTACGTGGTAGTTGTTTTATCTAGTACTGAAGGAAACCTCTATGTATACACTGCATGTGTTCACGATAAAGCGATAGCGGAACTACACGTCCATTCGTCTAACACAGCACTGTCGCTGAATGTTGAATGAAGCTCTGCTGTTGTCAGTAGATCGTCAGCTTCATATGCCAAATGACAAACAACAGATTACGACTAACGCTGTTCGTCGATATGTTCAGGTCTCGGCACTCGCAAGGCAACTGTCGGTAGTGAAGTTGTGCGTTCATACTCTGTTACTGCAACGAATTGATTCTCGACTTCTTCAGTTGGTTCTCGGATCCGTCGCCATTTTTCAATGCCCGCATTTAGCAGAAGAAGGAACCAGCCCTGTCTTTAGGCTAAACCGAGGGTGGTACGTGGATGTATAGTGTTAGCAACTTAAATTCTCTGATTTCAGGATGTGAAGCTCAGATGCTAGTCATTTCCGTCGCTTTCTGATCTTCGCATCAACGGTGTAAAGTCGATGTATTCATATTGTATTCCAATTCGCTAGAGTTCGCCAGTGGAACACTGTTCTGTTCTTGGTAGACTTACCAGTGCGATAACCATCAGCCAACTGCGCCATCGATTAGTTAGGAATCGAACAATTTTTACACTTAGGGCCTACAGTTGGTGTTCAAGTAATTTGATGCTCTAGTAACTTTGAACATACTGGGAGCAGTTATGGCGACTATTCGAGCTGTGGGTGGACTGATCTTCCGAGCAGTTGGAAGGACTACTTCTTATGTTGCTTCGTGCGCCCCAATCGGACTGGACTGCGAGGGACAAACCTGGCGTCATCTGGGCTGCCGTCCGGTGGCGTTGTCGACTACGGCAGCCGCAAGACCGAATTTGTGCAGGTTACATCTCGATCAACAGCTGATGACGATCACAGTGACTGTGAGGAGCAACGAACGAGCATTCGCACTGTAGAGGAGCATAATGGACAGAACAGCACCTTCTCCGCTTCAACTGAGTCCAGGGAAACAGCGAAGGAAGGATCGACTAAGGATCCTTCGATCGACAACTATGCACCCGTTGATGTGAAGCTGACGACGACACCAGAACGGCCGACTATTGAGACACTCGTCATGTCTGTACAAGGTGCACAAGGTTCGTATCTGCAGAATGACATAATTTCTATGCTCTTCCTTTTATTTCTTCATTGCTCTGTCTGTCTGTCTGTCTGTCTCTGTCTGTCTCTGTCTCTCTGTCTCTCTGTCTCTTTAAATATCTGTTACCCGCGGTCTTTCTTTTGTTTTACGTCATTGCTCTGTCCCTGGTACTCGTTGTCTTACCTTTCGTTTGTTACGTCATTGCTCTCGCTTTCTCTTACCTCCCGCTGTCTTTCCTTCTGTTTGTCACGTCACCCCCCTCTCTCTCTCTCTCTCTCTCTCTCTCTCTCTCTCTCTCTCTCTTCTCTCTCTCTCTCTCTCTCTCTCTCCCTCCCTCCCTCCCTCTCTCTCTCTCTCTCTCTCTCTCTCTCTCTCTCTCTCTCTCTCTCTCTCTCTCTCTCCTCCCTCCCTCCCTCCCTCCCCTCCCTCCCTCCCTCCCTCCCTCCCTCCCTCCCTCCCTCCCTCCCTCCCTCCCTCCCTCCCTCCCTCCCTCTCTCTCTCTCTCTCTCTCTCTCTCTCTCTCTCTCTCTCTCTCTCTCTCTCTCTCTCTCTCTCTCTCTCTCTCTCTCTCATATAAGTCTTTCTTCTGTTTTTACGTCACTGCTCTGTCTTTGGTATACCAGCTGTCTTACCTTTCGTTTGTTACGTCATTGCTCTCTCTTTCACCCGCTGTTTTTCATCTGTTTTTAAGTCATTGCACTGCCTTTGGTAGACCCACTCGCTGTCCTACGTTACGTTATGTCATTGCTATATCTCTCTCTTTTCACCCGCTGTTTCCTTCGGTTTGCATATTCAAGTCAATTCCTGCCAGTCTGTTCATTTTCATATAGCCTACGAGACATCTGCATAAAAAGATCACATTTACCACATGACGTCTTTTCCACTAGCTAGCGCTCTAGTCAGGTTAGTTTTTGTTACTGTTCACTCTTAAACGGTTCACAAAGACAATAGCACCTATTTCTAGGGGGAAATGATCCTCTGTGCCGATGCCTCTGCTTCCTCTTAACCGTTGTCTTCTTTCCTCAAGTCCATGGACTCATGATTGCCCGTGGTGTCGATTACACGTACGCCCCACTTGTTTGATCATCCGTGTTTCATCAGCCCTACATATGAATTCTCGTCATCTGTCAGCTGCGCATTTAATCGTTACAGCAAAGGCTGACCAGCGTGTCCTGCTACTCTAAGTACTGGTGTATGGTGAGATATTATGTATGCGTTCATGCACACGTTGTAAATTCATCGCAGTTCAGCCAGTGGCGTAGTAATGTGTTGTGCAGGTTGTGCAATGCACAAGGGCCCCCGGTGGTCAGAAGGGCCCTGGCAGCGAGTACTACAGGCATTGATTAATTATCGATCAACTTGGTCACTCCAAGGGCCCAAAGGGGGTTCAAGAGGCCCATCATCGAAACTCTGCACAAGGGCCCCCAAAAACCTTTCTACGCCACTGAGTTCAGCACCACAGTTTGAAACTACACCAGCTGTTACAGGCACGTGACAGTTTCTTAGGATCAATTCATCTAGAGTCTTTTTGTCGTATAGGCCTAACCCAATTCTAATCCTTAATACGACCAACTTTAAATTCACTTCCAAGACACAGTTTCAAACTCTGTAACTAAATATTTTCCAACAATAGGCGTCTCAACTGAAACAAGTTCGTTTTTGTTTATAACGAAACAATCGGTTTCATTCATTAGCGAGTTATTTAGACTATCAAATGAACTTGAATTGTATGCATAAAAGTAAGTAAGTAATTTTACCACGATCGAAGCGTATTTTACACACAACTTTCAAGTGTTCTTTGCCACACACTGTCTTAAATTCTATTACTTTAACACATCAGAGCGGGTTTGTTTGGTTACATCGGACTACGCCTGCATTGGACGATGCAGGTGTTCATCTAGAAGAGAAAAATTGTTAACTGGTGATGAAACTGTAGGTCATTCATCTCATCGTAGTCCAGAGAAAGTAGAACTCTGCCTGCCGCAGAAAATCTCCTGCATCATTGGTTTTTCAAACCTTTGCGCTTGCCCGCCTGTGGAATCCACTGTGCGTGTTCTCCTCACGTTCTCTGGCTGAACCAATCTTAACCCATGCTCTTATCTTTCAGAAGTAAGCTTAGCTTTCTTTCTTAAGGTCACATTAACTTCGCACTTTCGGATCGTCCACCTGTTCGGCGTCCCTCTTACGCTGTCTGTAACAAATAACTGTGGTGCTTAATTAGAAGTTAGACGCTCACTGAGCATTTAGACCCTAGGACCTGCAAATAGACGCTTAGGAGTGCACGCCTTGTTTATTTGGTATGTTAATTAATTCAACAAATTAATTAACATACATACTCTTGCACGTGGTCCACTACGGTCACACAGAGGGATTTAGGATTGGGACAATCAACCTCCATCCTAGCCTCTTCGTTAAGATGGAGATTCGGCAAGGTGCGACCTGGGACTAACATTGCAAGGGATATGAAGCCGATGAATATAGTGTCTTTGGTCTAGATTATGTGTGTGGCTGAGTTTTACTTCCGGAACTCTTGTACGGATCGGCTAGTCAAACAGTAGTCGCTTATTGCTGACTTTATAACTAAATAAAAACGAGCTTTATTAATAAGAAAACCCATAATTATGTCCTTAATTGTAAATCACAAAAAACCGTCTAGACCGATGCCATGTGGTGTATTTACTTAAAATCGTCCCCTGCTAAGTACCCGGATGACAGCCACAGACATCGCCTGCGCTGCATCGTAAAAGACGAGCTCTGATTGGCTGAAGCGTTGCCGCTTCATATCCCTTTCAGCAATATTAGTCCCAGGTGCGACCGTACGTACGGAACGTACGTTATTTTTTCTATAACGTACGTACGGTACGCTTACGTTATTTTGCCGTACGTTGGCGTACGTTGACATAAGCTCATGACGAAAATAAAATACATAACATTGTGCAAAAAATATCAATAATAGTTGGCGATTGACGGTCGTAAACAATTTTAACCATTACGTACATCCAGGGCTCGAAGTGGGAAATACGAGGTGCCGGTATGGATATAAGAACCATTCCCCTCCCCTCCCGCTCGCTGATTGTACAGACCAGAGGTTAAAAGTTTTTTTCGGTTTTTGGTTTAAAAAAACACACAAAAAAGAAAACCACAAAATTTAAAAAAAAATTCTTATTCTTGTAGAAGTTATTTTAATAACATTGATTTAATGATTTTTAATTTTCGGAAATCGCGACTGAATTAAACTGAATTGGAGCTCTTGTTCATGCCATTTTTCATGATTTTTATGATCTGAAATCCGAAAATCTTAAAAAGAAATAACCAAAACAACAGAAACCATAAAATAAAAAATGAAAAAAGCAACAAAAACAACTGTTCATCTTGAAAAAACTTGTTTTTTATGCCTCTGGTCCAGACCACATGCCCCCTTCCCAATATTTTTGACAAGTCTACGCCAGTGTTGGTCAGCATTGATAAACACCAAATCGGTACGTCACTGTGAATATAGGCCTATAGGCCCCGTTTGACTTGCATGCCGTCGATACCGATATGTTTTTGGACCATACCGTTATGGATTTTTCGCCTGGAGAAGTTCCGGTATGCTTCAACCGGCCAGGAGAAGTGCCGTCCCACTTCAAGCACTGCGTACATCAGTCAGCTGTGTCTGTTCAATTATCTCCAGTCTTGTTGTCAAGACCTTAAACCTCAAGACCAAGACCAAGACTTTGAAACTCAAGACCAAGACCAAGACTTTGAAACTCAAGACCAAGACCAAGACTTTGAAACTCAAGACCAAGACCAAGACTTTGAACCTCAAGACCAAAACCGAGAAAAATACCCAAAAAATCACAACCATATCCAGACTTCTATTCCTTACTGAAAAAATTGTCAAGTCGGACTACTCGCTCTTTTAATTAAAACATGAATCTTTTATTTTATTCAAACAAAACAACTCCAAATGCAGACTGCAGAGAATTCCGAATTCGTATTTACAAAAGTCCTTCATGCGAAATGTTTTTCCAAATGCCTGTTGCAGGTTATAAAAACCAATTCGCTCAGAATTTTCTGACCAAGACGTGACCTGTGGGGTCTCATTAAAATTCTGCCTTGTGAAAAATACGTTCTACAGTGCTGAATTCACTGGCACACAGAGCAGCTTTTCAAGTACCGGATGTAAATGTACAAATTGTGAGTCTGTTTTGAAATTATTCCATGGTAAATAACCGGAAGTCAAAATAAATGTCCAAAACAACAGTAAAGTCTCACTCACACCGTGGAAATACTAAAGCAATTGTATTAGTAATTATTGAATAAATTTTTAAAATCCTTGCGTTTTGTTAAATGACTGTTCATAATGTCAAAAGTCTTGGTCTTGGTCTTGCAAAACCAAGACCAAGACTTTGAGCCTCAAGATCAAGACCAAGACCTTGAACCTCAAGACCAAGACCAAGACTTTTGGTCTCAAGACCAAGACCAAGACTTTTAAAAACGAACTCGAGTGCACTCGAGACCAAGACCTTGGTCTCGAGGACAACAAGACTGATTATCTCTACTTTTAAACTTTTAAATTCCAAATTGCTAATATTCTGTCTAATGTACGAAGATAATTAAGATTTTACGGCACACTTTATAGGATGGTCAGTGCCAGTGGTCATTTTATTGGCAATACAAACCTTCGGTACCGTTCGTAAATAATTAGGCCTGCGTATGGGGGACTGGGGAGACTAATATTGTACAGCTAAACTGATCATTTGTATACGCGTACGGTAGGCCTACGCGTTCGTCATAAGACTATAGTTATATTGAGGTTCTTTGTGAATGATCGGATGAACGTGGCATTTTTAACGTACGCGTACGGTACGCGTAGGCGTACGTTTTTTTCGATAACGTACGTACGGTACGCGCACGTTATTTCGGGAAGTAACGTACGGTCGCACTTTGATTCAAGTCACAATGTGGCGCTTTACTCACAATGACATCAAGCGCCAAAAACTACAAATATACAAAAAAGTTATTTTTACGACATTGTAAAGAACATTCTTTGAAATCTCAAGCACAATAATAATGCAATGCGAGTCTGAGGTTGTCAAATAGAAGGAAGTCGCATTGAAATGCAATGTATGCAGCAGATCCTCGGGGAATCATGAACTTCGAGGAAGACAAGCGAGTGGGTGTTGGAGACCGCTGGAGTAGAAATAAGTCTCCTTGGATTAATCCAGCAGAAGCTTCATGTTTCGGGCATTTGTTGGAGAAGAGTGGAGAAGGAGATAATCCAAGACACAATGCATCGATTAAGAGCTCAGGGAAGACCTAAAATGGAGTGAATTGATAACTTAAAGTCTAGGACTGGTCCAATTATCGAGACAGGAAACAAAACTGGGTGCAATAAAATCGTCCTTGCTGTGGCCATTCGATGGCTTTAGGACGATTAAAGACAAGAAACATAAGCACTATCTAGTGCAACATTCCAATCCCACTTCCTTCCTCCCTCCGTTCCCTCCCTTCCTCCAACCCTCCATTCCCTCCCTTCCTCCAACCCTCCATTCCCTCTCTTCCTCCAACCCTCCATTCCCTCTCTTCCTCCAAACTTCCATTTCCTCTCTTCCTCCAACCCTCCTTTTCCTTTCTTCCTCCAACCCTCCATTTCCTCTCTTCCTCCAACCCTCCATTTCCTCTCTTCCTCCAACCCTCCATTTCCTCTCTTCCTCCAACCCTCCATTTCCTCTCTTCCTCCAACCCTCCATTCCCTCTCTTCCTCCAACCCTCCATTCCCTCACTTCCTCCAACCCTCCATTTCCTCTCTTCCTCCAACCCTCCATTTGCTCTCTTCCTCCAACCCTCCATTCCTCTCTTCCTCCAACCCTCTATTTCCTCTCTTCCTCCAACCCTCCACTCCCTCTCTTCCCCCAACCCTCCATTCCCACTCTTCCTCCAACCCTCCATTTGCTCTCTTCCTCCAACCATCCATTCCTCTCTTCCTCCAACCCTCCATTTCCTCTCTTCCTCCAACCCTCCATTCCCTCTCTTCCCCCAACCCTCCATTTCCTCTCTTCCTCCAACCCTCCACTCCTCTCTTCCCCCAACCCTCCATTCCCACTCTTCCTCCAACCCTCCATTTCCTCTCTTCCTCCAACCCTCCATTTCCTCTCTTCCTCCAACCCTCCATTCCCTCTCTTCCTCCAACCCTCCATTTCCTCTCTTCCTCCAACCCTCCATTTCCTCTCTTCCTCCAAACCTCCATTTGCTCTCTTCATCCAACCCTCCATTTCCTCTCTTCCTCCAACCCTCCATTCCCTCTCTTCCTTCAACCCTCCATTTCCTCTCTTCCTCCAACCCTCCATTCCCTCTCTTCCTCCAACCCTCCATTCCCTCTCTTCCTCCAACCCTCCATTCCCTCTCTTCCTCCAACCCTCCATTTCCTCTCTTCCTCCAACCCTCCATTTCCTCTCTTCCTTCAACCCTCCATTCCCTCTCTTCCTCCAACCCTCCATTTGCTCTTTTCCTCCAACCCTCCATTCCCTCTCTTCCTCCAACCCTCCATTCCCTCTCTTCCTCCAACCCTCCATTCCCTCTCTTCCTCCAACCCTCCATTCCCTCTCTTCATCCAACCCTCCATTTCCTCTCTTCCTCCAACACTCCATTTCCTCTCTTCCTCCAACCCTCCATTCCCTCTCTTCGTAAAACCATCCATTCCCTCTCTTCCTCTAACCCTCCATTCCCTCTCTTCCTCCAACCCTCTTTTCCCTCTCTTCCTCCAACCCTCCATTCCCTCTCTTCCCCCAACCCTCCATTCCCTCTCTTCCTCCAACCCTCCATTTGCTCTCTTCCTCCAACCCTCCATTCCCTCTCTTCCTCCAACCCTCTTTTCCCTCTCTTCCTCCAACCCTCCATTCCCTCTCTTCCTCCAACCCTCCTTTCCCTCTCTTCCTCCAACCGTCCATTTGCTCTTTTCCTCCAACCCTCCATTCCCTCTCTTCCTCCAACCCTCCATTCCCTCTCTTCCTCCAACCCTCCATTTGCTCTCTTCCTCCCACCCTCCATTCCTTCTCTTTCTCCTACCCTCCATTGCCTCTCTTCCTCCTATTCTCCATTCACTCTCTTCCTCCCACCCTCCATTACCTCTCTTCCTCCAACCCTCCATTTGCTCTCTTCGTCCAACCCTCCATTCCCTCTCTTCCTCCAACACTCCATTACCCCTCTTCCTCCAACCCTCCATTCTCTCTCTTCCTCCAACGCTCCATTTGCTCTCTTCCTCCAACCCTCCATTCCCTCTCTTCCTCCAACCCTCCATTCCCTCTCTTCCTCTAACCCTCCATTTACTCTCTTCCTCCAACCCTCCATCCCCTCTCTTTTTCCAACCCTCCATTCCCTCTCTTCGTAAAACCATCCATTCCCTCTCTTCCTCTAACCCTACATTCCCTCTCTTCCTCCAACCCTCCATTACCTCTCTTCCTTCTACCCTCCATTCGCTCTGATCCTCCTACCCTCCTACCCTACATTGGCTCTCTTCCTCCTACCCTCCATTTGCTCTCTTCTTCCCACCCTCCTTTCGCTCTCTTCCTTCTAACCTCCGTTCTCTCTCTTCCTCCTACCCTCCATTTTCTCTCTACCTTCTACCATGCAATCGCTCCCTTCCTCCTACCCTCCATTCCCTCTCTTCCTCCCTCCCTCTCTCCATTCGGTCTCTTCTTCCATTCCCTCTTTTCCTCTTAGCCTCCATTCGCTCTCTACCTCCATCCATTTCCTCTCTTCCTCCTTTTAAAGTTCAAATTGCTAATATTCTGTCTAATGTATAATATGAAGATAATTAAGATTTTACGGCACACTTTAGAGGATGGTTAGTGCCAGTGATCATTTTATTGGCAGTACTAACCTTCGATACCGTTCGTATATAATTGAGCCTGCGTACGCGGAGACTAATATTGTACAGCTAAACTCAGGGACGTATCTAGCGTTGGGCTTGGGGGGGCTTAAGCCCCCCCCCAAACGAAGTTGAAGCCCCCCCAAACAAGTCAAGCCGTTGTATGCTTACGGCTAAAATTAGTATGAACACTGTATAAATGTTGCCATGTTCAAGGCTTAAGCCCCCCAAAACGAAAAAGCCTAGTTACGTGCCTGGCTAAACTGATCATTTTTTTTACCTACGCGTACGGTACGCGTGCTCTACAAGACTATAGTTATATTGAGGTTCTTTGTGAATGATCAGATAAACGTGTGGCATTTTTAACGTACGCGTACGTTATTTTTTTCGATAACGTACTTACGGTACGCGTACGTTATTCCTGTTAGTAACGTACGGTCGCACTTTGAGGTTCGTCGCTATGCTCTCGACGAACAGAGAACAGTGGTCGGTTGCTAATTCTTGACGGAATGAAAAGAGTTGTCGATGTGTAGGCCTATGTAGTTCACAGTGATAAAAAAATTTGAGATTAGGCTAAATAATAAATTGGATAAGTAATTGTCTGTAATAGTTTTTCTCAAACGGCGGCTACTGCTTCCTTTCCTGCGTCTTTCTGTCACCTTTCTTCTCTGTTCTCATTCTTCACGTTCTACTTCTGTAGCGCTTAATCGTAATCTGTCGCAGTAATAACACGTCGTCTTTCATTTAAACAGGCAGTGTGTGTTTGAAAAGAGAACTTTTATAGTTGTTTACAGACAAACTATTATACTTGTCCATCTTTCACTGTCTGTGCGTTTTTCGATTCGTCCGCTGATCGATGTGTTAATGATTCGTCGACTTCTCCCGGTCAGCTTTGCGTCATTAAGCGAATCGGTTGCATGCAGGTGAGCAATAAAACCTGGCTTCCGTGACTTCGGATTGCCCAGCTGCTCGTGGAAGATGTCTTGATATAGACGGTCACAGGCTCACAGCGTGTCAGTAGGCCGTCGAAGCGGTGCTTACGGTAATCAGTAGCCTGTAAAATATATACGACGTGGCTGTTAAATCAATCCAACGCAGCCCTGCTAGCATTTCCATGGGCATTAGATGAGACCCTTGTGGGCTGTGTGTGCATGTCTCATATGGAAATTGGGGTCCCATATGGGTATTGGGGTCCCATATGGGAATTGGGGTCCCAATTGGGCTCACTATGGGCATGCTGGTAGGGAGAGACGTCTTTGGAATAGTAGGTAACAGAACCAATGGCGTAAACTTATAAGGTCTCTAAATCGCTTTTTGACCCACTTCATAAGAATAAATTGCTATAAAAAGTGCACAATTTATGAGCGAGTGTTTGCGTCAAAGGCAACACGGATGACACACGTCAATCAGCAAATATTAAAACGCAGTTAGGCCTACTTTACAAGCCTCACGCCGCTGCCTAGCGGTTAAATATCTAGTTTCAAGTAGGCCCTAAGTGGATTGTGCTAGATTAAAGAATTGAGTTTCAGACAGAAAAGAAAGAACCGACAGTAGCGATCGAGAGTGATCAGTCAGGCACTTCAAAAAGTATAACGTGTAGGCCTATCTGCGCTCTCCGAAGCTTTTACGTTAGACAGCTGCAAATAATAATTAGTTATTTTTATCGCACCGGTGTCTAGTGCATGAGGCATAAGGCGACGGCGCATAGAAAACAAGCAATAATCAGATCAATATTCTTCAGATCAGAGATAGAGATGCACTGAGTCTATGGTGGATAAACAGTTTCAATAAGGTATGTGTTAAGTTGAAATTGAAAATGAAAATGACAGTGCAACTGAGCAGAGCGATCGATCGGTAAAAGAGCGAGTGTCCTCCCCAAAATCAGAGAAAGTTCCTAAATAATTGTTGTAAACATTCAGAGGCTGCACAATAGTAGTGACGTGAAGAAACAATAAAATAGTTAAAGCTGAAAGTTTTAAACCTATTAGCGGTCATCTACCCACTTGACTTTATATGGACGGCATGAATGTGGGCTAGAAATTGCCACTGTGCTACTATGGCCAAGACTCGAGCCTTTTCCTGAATTGGTCCTGCTCTGTGGAATCAACTCCCTCCGTTGACACGTGCCTCTTTATTAGCTGGTGGCCCAAGTGCCCAGTCTTGTTGTCCTCGAGACCAAGGTCTCGCAAGACCAAGACCAAGACCGGCTGTCAATATGAACAGTCATTTAACAGAACTCAAGAATTCTGTATCAAGCCTGCTTGCATTATATTACCAATATAATGGATATAATAGTAATTATTATTACCGTCCATATAAAGTCAAGTGGGTAGATGACCGCTAATAGGTTTAAAACTTTCAGCTTTAACTATTTTATTGTTTCTTCACGTCACTACTATTGGGCGACTCTAGAACAAAATGGATTCACATTAAGCTGGGCGTTCCTCAAAGCTCTGTACTTGGTCCTTTACTCTTTATTCTCTACACGGCTGACATTTCTTCTCTTTTCCCACTCTCGGGAGCTACTGGTCATATCTTTGCTGATGATGTGCAAGCTTTTGTCCATGGGTCTCCTTTATCTCAATTGCACTCAGTTGAGCGTATCGAGTCTCTATCTAAGTCTCTCCATTCCTGGATGTCCTCAAATCGTCTCTGTCTTAATGCCTCCAAAACCCAGTTCATTTGGTTTGGCTCCCCTCAACAGTTGCTTAAGATTGATTTCGCCCTCCTCTTGGAAATCTTCCCTCACTACTCCTTTTCATCAAGTGTACGTGACCTAGGTGTTACGCTTGATAGCTCTCTCTCCTTCAAAGATCACATCTCTAACCTCACACGTGTTTCCTACTTCCACTTAAGGCGTCTCAGGGCTGTTCGACGATCTGTCTCTTCCTCTGTTTTCACAACGCTGGTCCATGCTTTCATTTGCTCCAGAATTGACTACTGCAATTCGCTTCTAATCGGTCTTCCTAAGGTCCGTCTCATGCCTCTGCAGTCAGTCCTAAATGCAGCTGCGAGATTAATTGCCCGTCTGCCACGCTACTCACGCATTTCATCCTTCATGTTTGAGAAACTGCACTGGCTTCCTCTCTCTGCACGTATTAAGTTTAAAATCCTTATTCTGGTGTCAAAGACACAGCGGGGTCTCGCCCCCAAATATTTAATTGATGTAATTCACCGGCCTCTTTCTGTCTCTTCGCATCGTCCACTTCGCTCCTCAAACAGATTTGATCTCTCAGTTCCTCGTACTAGAACAGCTATGGCTCAGTCCCGATCTTTTGCCTCAATTGGTCCCTCTCTCTGGAATACACTGTCTCCTTCTACTCGCTCTTTAATTTTAATAAGTAACCCCTCATCTTCTTTTACTTTCCTCAAGACTTATTTCTTTTCTCTCGGCCTTGCGCACTGGGAGCGCCTCTGAACGGTTCACCCTACTAGAGGCGCTTTATAAATGTTTAAATACAATACAATACAATACAATATCTATGGATGGATACAAATCTTGTTGGTCAGGAAAACCCATTGGCAGCAGCAACAGTTATTCTGTATCAGACGATATGATAAACCATGGGAAGATTTCAAAAGGACTCCCTATCTGTACATTTACTTCAAGTGCTTGAAAAGCTACCGTGTGTGTTAGCGTGTTCAGCACCTGTAGAACGTTTTTTTTCACATGGCGGAATTTTTATGAGGCCCACCAGGCACGTCTTGGTCAGAAAATTCTGAGCGAATTGGTTTTTATAAAATACAAAAGGCATTTGGAATAATAGTTTGCATGAAGAACTTTTACATACAAATTCGGATTTCTCTGCAGTTTGCATTTAAGGTTAATTTGCTTGAATAAAATAAAAGACTCATGTTTTCATTAAAATAGCGAATATTCGGACTTGACAATTTTTAGAAGTCTTGACCTGATTGCGATTTTTTGGGTCATGGTCTTGGTCTTGAGGTTCAAGGTCTTGGTCTTGGTCTCGAGGTTCAAAGTCTTGGTCTTGGTCTTGGTCTTGAAGTTCAGAGTCTTGGTCTTGGTCTTGGTCTTGAGGTTCAAGGTCTTGGTCTTGGTCTTGAGGTTTAAGGTCTTGACAACAAGACTGCAAGTGCCTCTTTCCGCTGTCTTAAAACCACAGTCCAGAACATTTCCTGCTATTAAAATATCATAATCTGCGGATTTGTTTATTTTTGGACTGTGGCGTCATTTAAGCTGGCAAGGAGTGCTGTGCCTGCGCCCGCAAGAGGTATTGGAGCGCTGAATAAAATAATAAGATTTAAGATATGTCTAAGTAGGCTACATTATTTTGTAGTGTGTCCCGATGGCAGCAATTAATCAATGGGTTGCAATTTCTTGCAAGTTGTGGTGATTATCCACACCTACGCAGACAGAGACCGATCGAGAGGTCATACATATTCGAAAACCTCTACTTTCTAATTAAGAAAATGTGTTTCAATTGTTGCCGAGTCATTTGTCTTGTCATTCCGTGAAAGAAAAGACACTAAACAGTCGAGCAATGACGTGCTTAGCCCTATTATGTGTTCGGTGCATGACAGTGCAGCGCTGCAATAGGAAGTCGACGACAATAATTGTTAGTCTACGTCGATCGCCTAATGTCACTGCGTTTGGACTAATATCTTCCTTTTTCATTCTGCCTGTTAGTGATTCATAGCTGTGCTAAACTACGAAGACATGCAGCTGCTGCAGTCCACGAAATAATGCGTTCCAACTGCTTCTCCTGGGTGTTCTTGACCAGTCTTCACAGGCTATCTTTGTCTGTCATTTTAAGGCTATTCTGGCTTCCGCTTCCGTTAACCCCGACTGGTGGTAAAGGACGTCTTCTTGTGGTGAAGCGTTGTCCGCACTTGTCCCTGCGCTTGGCCTCCGAGTGGCGCTTTAGAAGTTTGGAGCTTACGATTACGATTGGTTCAGTTTTACCTAGTTTCAACAAATGTCATTTTAAAGTGAAAATGTGTGCTGACTTTATTAAAAATTTGCATCACTTAAGGCCTATCAGACCGTCATTTAAAAAGTTGATGTTATTAACTGTTGAGTTCTGAATGGTTTCGTACAATTTCAGTGTGCACTGAACTCGGGCTGTAGATTTCTCTCCACTGTATATTTAGAGCGACTCCGAGATTTGCTGTCACATCCCTTTAAGAACACAACCTCCATGTTCTTAACACTGTGCCTTCAGAATCTTCCGCTATTGGTGTTTCTGCAATGACCAGAGTTAAGTTTATATACTTCGGACTACGTAGGCGAGCATGTGGACACGGAATCAGTCACCGTGATATTTAAATTCCACTCTGTAGATGTTTTGATCCTGTCAGAAACCGGCCTGGGAAAAACATAATCAATATTTTGACATAGGAAGTACAAGAGCCAACCACATCCAGCATTCCAAAGACTCTCGGCCTCCGATAAGACTCGTTGTGTACGTAGTGTACTAGTAGTGGACGTAGTGTACTCGTAGTGTACGCTGTGCTGTTCGTGGTGGACACATCAACTTATCACCCCATCGTCGGCTGCCTAACACACGTCGCCGTTATTTGCGAATGTCATGCTACAATTAGTGCTCTGGTAGAGCAAATGTCCCGTCGCACGTGCACGTGCACGAGACCGCCCTGCAGCTGGGCGATAATGCTTTTGCCTGCATTGCTGTTAGGACTACTGCAAGACTGTAGCTTCCCATGTGG
>OY744615.1:15700660-15880660 GCA_963556255.1 Allolobophora icterica | reverse complement strand
TCTTTGTTTGAAAACAGTGATCAATCGATCGCAAGTTTCAGCATTGTTCTCCTTTAAAGAAAAAGAAAGGAAGCATTCACTACAGCAGTGTTACCAATCCTAGGTGTGCCGGTGCAGTAAACAGGCTCTGGGGTTGCCGCGGCTGGATAATATTTGTACAGCCTTTTTTGTCAAATAATGTGAAAACTGCAGATTATCACTACTGACATAGGTCTACATGTAACATGTGTAACTATTTTTTTTTACTTAAAGTAGTGTAGAAATAGTCGCAACTCTTCGGTTCAATACAAGGAGTGTGTTGCTCGTCATTTATAAACTAAAGAACTAAATGGAAGAAGAATTAATCACATTAAGGCGGGGTGCCGTTGACTAAATGACTTTTAGTAATGGTGCCTTGCTCTGAAAGAGGTTGGGATTGGTAGCCATGCACTGCAGTGCACTACAGGCTGTGTAGTCTGTATTTGGCTATCTTACAAGCTTTCGATTAATCAGATGATAAGTAACTATAGTTATAAGTAATTAGTTAACTAAAACTAAATACTCTTCTTCTGCGAAAGTAAACGATTGAAGATAAAGCTGAAGATCACAGCCTTCAGTTTTTGGTTTGTTTTCATCAATCCAACCATCCAGGACGATCACGAGGCCTTAACAGTTGCTTATTAATGGATCGATTTCAAAATCAGTTCTCCCTCTACTATAGTGCGGTTGCAATAGGAGAAATTGTTAGTAAGCCATCTGTGTAGTTGCTGGTAGGATGAGATAACTTTAGTCAAATCTTAAATGCTAAACCATGGCTGTTAGTTGGCATTTGATAAACGACAGCACGGCATCATCATCGTCGAGTTACTGCTGGCCTAGTTAGCTACATTGGTAGGCTGCGTCCATACAAGATACTTTGCAGCTCCTCTATATATCCTGTTGTCCCAGCCGTTCTCTGATAGTTTATCACTCCAAGAAAAGTGCAGCCACCTACAATGTGCTGCCTCCAGTCTTTTGAGAAACCTTCTTCCATATCCTTGCAGTGGCATTGAACTGAGGTGGTGATCAATTTTTCCATAAGGAGAAATCATTTGAACCGCCTCGCATTTAGGTTAATTAGCCAAGATAAGATGTCCGCTCTACTTCCTGGTCGTAGAGCTAAAAAGATCAGTGCGGTTTGTCAGCGATTCATAATGGTTGCCCAGTTGACGGTTTTTATACCCTGCAGTTTAATTTGACCCTTTCTCGCAAGTCGGTATCTTCATTGCAGGGCTGTGATTCATTGAGTGACGTGAGCAGCCTGGCTCCGAGCGAAACCAGTTCATCGAATCAGTCGGTGCAGTACGTCGGAACACCGGAGCTGATGATTGGCCTCGCCTACAACGCAACCACTGGAAGGCTATCGGTTGAAGTCATTAAAGGCAGCAACTTCAGAAACATGGTCACCAAAAGACGACCCGGTGAGCACCAGGAACACAACTGCAACAATCACACGAATATGCTTGCATTTTGAAACTACGAAATAGCTATTTAGTAGGCCTATATATAACATATATAGGCCTATGCAATTGAGAGCGAAATATCATATATGTAGTGTGCGGAAATCCATTTTAAAAGTAACTTGTGCGGAATATTATAACTGTTGGCAGAAATACTACAGTTGCATTGACAAACGAATGGAGCGCTAATTCCGAAATGAATCTTTTGTCACAATAACGTTAACAGAAAGATTACCAAAAGTCCAGCTTGCAAAACTGCTCAACCTGGATTAGCTCTGGAGATTTGTGGTGCATAGCTCAACTATTTCGCCACTGCTGCCGGTCCAGATCAGCCACTGGGTTCTATGCTTATTTTGGTACACATAGAAGCAGTGGCGTACGGAGCTTAAATGCCGTCCGGGGCGAGGGCCCAAAATGCCGCTCTTGGCCACTTAATTTTCGATATGCTATTTTCTCTAAGATACTGCATGACGATAGACATGGGCGACGATCCGGGGAGGGCGAGGGGACAAGACCCCACCTTTAACAGTGGGGGGACACACTATACAGTTGTCCCCCAAATTTGGAAGAAACACCAAAAAAGGTCAACACATTTTGCAAAAATGTTATTGCCGCTTTTTGACCAGATCAGTTCAAAAGTGTCCCGTGCCCCCCCCCCCACCTGTCAAACAAGATCGCCGCCAGTGACGATCGTATTACATATACAATTTTATTTTATACAGTTTAGAGCTTTTCTGGACTTTTCACTTTTCACTGTATTTTTAATTATCCTTTTAGCTAAACATTTAAACTTAATTAAATCTGTTTTATTAGATAAAATACATTTTATTGCATGACTTAAGACTGTCGCTGACTCGCTGTGATGTGTACAGTACATTACATGCATGCTATTACTAAAGTCTATTGATATTATGAGTATGAAGGGCGGCATACAGCGGCGTATCCAGGATATTTTACGCCCGGGGACGAATTATATAAGTCGGTAAAGCAGGGGGTCGACGTTGGCGATCGGTTTTAAATTGGAGGGTCAAGCTACGTTGGGCCGATGTTATTGGGCGAACGTTGGACCGGATTTAAAAAACACATTGGGCCGATATCGGATGTACGACCATTCGCCGATGGTAACCGCGACGTTGGGCCAATGTTAATGGGCGAACATTGGGCCCGGTTTCAAAAAACCTTTTGCCGATGTCGGTGACACTAACATCGGGCCGACATTGACCCAATGTGTGTGTGCTGGCTGGGTATGAAACTGTCGCCCACCCTGTTTTATTTATTTCACATTTTCGAAATACCCTATATCGGATGGCAATTTAAATTTTAATGAAGTAAAATTTAAAAATATGCAGTTTGTATAAGGTGCCCTTAGTGCTCAATGGGGCGCCAAAATCACGCCTGACAACTGGTTTGTAAGTAATGAGAATATAACTGGATAGTTTTAGGGGCGCCAAAATTAAATCTTATAAATGTCTTTGGGGGTAAATTAGTTAAAATTGCATGAAATTAAGAGTAAAACTATTTATTTTAACCCTCATATTGGCGCCTCCTTCTTTGGTGCCCGGGTACTCCCCGGGCACCAAAGAAGGGGCGGCGGGGACATAAGTACCTCTGAACCCCCTAACCACGCCTCTGGCAGCATAACAAGAATATGCTATAGACTATGCTGTATGTTGTCTCTTACTCTGCTTACAGTTTAGTAGATAAATGCGACTTCGCTTGCTTTTCTGCAATTTTCGTTAATGTCTAATGAGAGTGATGCCGCCCCTAACGATCAATGGAACCCAAGCCGATTTGACCAAAGTGACGGTCTCTTTCTTTCCTTCTTTTTTCTTTCTCTCCTACTTTTTCATATTTTATCCAAAATTCATTGTTTTTTTATTTTTCTTCAACCCTATTTTGCCGCCCCTGCAAAAGTGCCGCCCGGGGCGACTCGCCCTCTCTGCCCCCCTTCGGTACGCCACTGCATAGAAGCATATAGTAGTCTAATAGTACAAATTATAATAGCGAGGCCTGTTTATTAAATGTGGTTGTTTTTTTGGGTACGTGAAGATACGTACGTGAAGATGACGCTTACTGCTCCGAATGGTCAGGAGATAACGAACAGCAAGACTTCCGTCAGACGCGGTCAAGCGAATCCACTGTTCAAAGAAATGTTTGTCTTCCAAGTGGCTCAGTTCCAGTTGACAGATGTCTCTCTGCTCGTCTCCATCTTCGCTCAGCGCAGCCTCAAGCGCAAGGATATGATCGGATGGTTCAGTTTAGGTATAGTATGACACTGTGACCCCTTCTACTGTTTACCCTGCAACCGAACCTGCCTCACCGAGTCTATACTGTCCTCTAAATAACCAAATACGCTCCACTGAATAAGTAGGGACCCACGACGTAGCATTTTCATTTCGGTTTAGAGTTAAAATCGAAAAATCGCAAAGGTATTACAGCTATAGTCATAGGCGTAAATTTTATGGATACGAGGGGTAGCCTACCCTTAACTTTTTGAACTAGGGGTAACCGTACCCTACGTTTTATACCCAGAAGAAACAACGTCCATTATTATATTCTCGGAGATAAGCTTTCATTTTGACCACAAAGACTCAAAACAATTTACCTAGCATCATGATCATGATCATGATCATGATCATGATCTTCATCCTCATCTTCATCATCATCATCATCGTGATATCAGCATCATCTTCATGGATACTTTTTCTATTATTTTGTTTATCATAAGAATTAAATCCAGAGGGTGTGGAAGTATTATTATTATTAGGCATGGCACATAATATTAGGCGGCGCCGTTGAATTTATTTAACAGTCACGAAGGGGAAACGATGCGAAATTTCGAACCTCTTCCCCCACTTTCTAGACCTTATTTACGCCCCTGGCTATAGTGGATGCACGGTGTTTATAAAATTCAAGCAAGGAGGTATAATTGACGCCTCTGGGTAATAGCTGCTACTTCACCACATATTGTATTTTTGAATTACAGGGAACAAGAGCAGCAGCGAAGAACAACAAGGTCACTGGAGTGCTATGCTTAACAGCAAAGGCGAGCAGGTGTGCCGGTGGCACGTACTTCTTGACCCATAAGCATTGTTACTCGTGCAGTGCATTTCCGTTTTTCAGTTAAAATATGAATGCCACATAACCATCCTCGTTAACCGTATATCGTCTCCGAGTCACAATATTCGGAACGCGTTCGTAAATGCCCGATAGCGCATTGGATAACATCTGGCGTAGAGTGCGAGAGGTACAGAGATCGAGTCCCATAGGCGGACATGCTTTGTAGGCTGCAATTTGCGCCGTGTATTGCAGGCTGTCTGTTCTGTTAGTAGTTAAGGTTTATCGCATAACATGTACATGTACAGCGCAGTGCGTTTGCAGGCGCTTAATTAAAGAATAAATATTATTATTATTATTATTATTATTATTATTATTATTATTATTATTATTATTATTATTATTATTATTATTATTATTATTATTATTATTATTATTATTATTATTATTATTATTATTATTATTATTATTATTATTATTATTATTATTATTATTATTATTATTATTATTATTATTATTATTATTATTATTATTATTATTATTATTATTATTATTATTATTATTATTATTATAACAACAGCCATGCGGTTTGGCTTGCCACACACGCCTTGAAGCGTAATAGCTAAAGCTGCAACTGCAATAGAACAGTTACTGTCGTCATTAATCATTCATGCTTTTCTGCGCTGTCAGCCATGAAAACGTGCATACTATTTTACTCGTGACAGACGTACGTGATGGAATGAAAGTGTTCCACCAACCGTATACCAAAGCCCATTTGACTGTTACGTTTTTGCAGCTACATGCAATATATATATATACATATATTTACCATTTTGCAGCTACATACAATATATATTAGGCCTAGATGGGCCTAAATTGCAAAGACTGCCAGCTTTGAACATTCAAATTAGTGCAATATACGTCACTCTGCAACTGCACAGGTTCAAATGAATAAATTCATGTTTACCGAAAGATGGGTGAGTGCTTTTTTCAATAAATCTTCAGTGTTCAAATTACTCACGGTTAGGCCTACTTTATGGGCACTATAGTATAGAGTAGCCCTCCCACAAATTATTACTAAAAGCCTTCTAATCCACAATGACTCGACCAAGAATCGAATACGTTGAAGAATTAAGAGTTTTCATAAGTCTTTTTGTAAATGCCTTGTAATGGCTTTCGAGTGTCTTCATCAAGTCCTGCTGCAATGATGCACCATCAAATGGTCGTTTTAAATGGGATTTTTACAGCGTCAAGTAGTTTATGCTTACTCAAGTTGATGCTGCATGCATCATTGTGCAGCAGAACTTGACTGGGGGGGGGGGGGTAGCATTTCATCCGTATTTTGCAAACTGATGTCAACGAAATTTGAAAGCAGCTGATTTCAACGCTAGCACTTTTTCAAGTCAGTCCCGAATCAAACTCAATTCCTCTGTTGAGAAAAATTTTAAAATTCATATAATGATACACCATGGAAATTTCTTCTCTTTGTCAGAGACCCAGAGTAAACCAGTGCAAAATTACACTAGGACAACTGAGGGATTGGAAACGACACCCCCGAGTGTGCAATTAAGACTTAACTGTGGGGTCCTACGTGTAAGTAAGACTAAGGGGTAGAACCCCCCCAACCCGTCCGACAATTCCCACCCTGGCGAAACCCATGCCAAGGCATTTACAAAACGACTTCTGAAAACCCTTAATTCTTGACTTGACCACCTGTTGTCATCGACACAATTAAACTGTTCAGTCTAGCATACTCTTCAGGGGTTCATCAGACCCTAAGTAGGTTAAGGCCATGTGTTCACCTGTGACGGAGGGAGATGCCACGTCGAAAGTTGGGAGGACAATATGTAGGGGCCTATAGACCCTCTAGCTGGAAAGTTAGCCCCCATCCCCATCGTTTTTCTTAGCTCCCATACACATTTTAGACCCCCAGTTTAACATTTAATTAGCCATTACATTGCCTACAATGCTTGTTGGTAACAAAGCCTCCTAATCTCCTAAAGCAATTTTTAGCCCCCCCCCAGTCCAAAAACTTTAGAACCGCCACTGTGTAGAATGGCGATATTGTGTTCTGCGTGTAGGCACGAGCTGAAGCAACTCGATATCTTACAGTTACCGTAACACGATACACTCTTGTGGTGAGTGAGTTTAGATTACGCAGATGAGAGGGCGTCCTCGTAAACCTTGGGATAAAGTGAAAAGAACACTGTCTGCAAAGAAACCATCGTTGGATTCGTGGACACAGTAAACTGATACCGAGTCGCGGAGTGAGGCGATCCCGGATGCGTGCACGGCATGACGGCCGAGTCGAGACAGTGCATGCAGAGAAAAAACTACTGGTCGGTGAAATTGATCCTGGATAAATCACATCTCAGCCTTCCCTGGCCGGATTCAAAGATCAATATTGCTCCGATTGGCATCCGTGTAGCGAGAAGATGATGTCGAAATCGAGTAGGCCTACGGCGCGCCTGTAACACCCATTATTATCGAATTCGTTAACCAGGTAAGATGAGACGGAGTCGGCAAATTAGCGTGTGGTCCGCATAACGACCCGAGTTCTGGCAGTATAAACTAGAAAGTGAATAAATTATAGGGCTGCATAAAACTGGGGTAACGCGTTATGCGAGGCTACCTCAACGGTCCGTGATAGAGAGGATCTTCACGGTCATAGATCCAGTCTTGTTGTCAAGACCTTAAACCTCAAGACCAAGACCAAGACCAAGACCTTGAACCTCAAGACCAAGACCAAGACCAAGACCAAGACCTTGAACCTCGAGACCAAGACCAAGACCAAGACTTTGAACCTCGAGACCAAGACCAAGACCAAGACCTTGAACCTCAAGACCAAGACCAAGACCAAGACACAAGACCCAAAAAATCGAAATCAGGTCAAGACTTCTAAAAATTGTTAAGTCGGAATATTTGCTATTTTAATGAAAACATGAGTCTTTTATTTTATTCAAGCAAGTTAACTTTAAATGCAAACTGCAGAGAAATCCGAATTTGTATTCAAAAGTCCTTCATGCAAACTCTTATACCAAATGCCTTTTGTATTTTATAAAAACCAATTCGCTCAGAATTTTATGAGTGGGCCTCATAAAAATTCCGCCATGTGAAAAAATACGTTCTACAGGTGCTGAACACGCTAACACACACGGTAGCTTTTCAAGCACTTGATGTAAATGTACAGATAGCGAGTCCTTTTGAAATCTTCCCATGGTTTATCATACCGTCTGATACAGAATAACTGTTGCTGCTGCCAATGGGTTTTCCTGACCAACATGACTTGTATCCATCCATAGATATTGGTCGTATGATGCAAGCAGGCTTGATACAGAATTCTTGAGTTCTGTTAAATGACTGTTCATATTAACAGCCGGTCTTGGTCTTGGTCTTGCGAGACCAAGACCAAGACTTTGAACCTCAAGACCAAGACCAAGACCAAGACCAAGACCTTGAACCTCAAGACCAAGACCAAGACCAAGACTTTTAAAAACGAACTCGAGTGCACTCGAGACCAAGACCTTGGTCTCGAGGACAACAAGACTGCATAGATCTCGGAATCCAACAGAATCTTTCGCATTCGAATCTCTTAACGGTGTTGGTTGAGAACTGTCAACACAAAGGTAAAGAAGCGAACTCTGTTCTGAAAAACGCCCATTTCAGGTGGCAGATAGAGGAACATCATTGCGTGTCGAGTTGGATAGATTCGCGTAGACATGAGTAAAGCTAACGTTAGAATCAATTTGTATAATAGGCTTATAGAGCTATATAGGCCTAGTGTTAGAAATTTTGATGGAAAATTGGGTTTGTCGAGACAGCTTCTCGGCAAAGCAGCTTTCGTTTGGTGCGCGGAAGAGCAGATAAGTGTGTTATTTTTCTTTGATTGAAAAATGCAGACCAGTCAGACTGCGTTTCCTCCCTCCTCTTGGGCCCGTTAAGGTCCAAGAGGAACGATCCTCGCTGAGCACTGCCTTGTGGACCGAGAGCTATCCACGGCAGTGTCTTTCTCACGCTCAGGAGAAAACGTTCTGTCACATCATCCTGGTGTGCGGTCCAGTAATCAGTTTTACCTGACTTCCTGGCGATACATACTATAGAAATGATCCCTAAAAGTATGATCTTGATTTTTAACGCCGCCAAAAGCTGTATACTTAAGGCGGTTAACACGTTTTCAAAGGTGTTTAGCTCAACGTCACACACGTGACATATAGGCCTAACATGTTACAGGACAACGTAAAATAGGCCCGTATTTGACGAATAAATGAAAGTATACGACTATCTTTTGTAATGCTGTCGGTTTTATAAAATCATCTTCCAAAGACATTGTGACATTACACCTTCAAAATATGTAGAGCGTAGCCTAAGTTTGAAACTGTACACCGTGTTTGGCCGCTAACGACGATGACATTCGTTCGCCAGATGCCGCCTGCTAAAGTCTACTTCGGTCGCTGGCTAGATAATCCCAGTGGCGCCATGGTTACTGAATCGCGTCGACTGTCTCGCCTGAATTTCGTGGTGTACGTTGCTTCTAACCTGTTGTCGTAGAGATTCGGACAAGAGACAAGGTCTTACGGCATTGCGTTTCCATACGATAAGTCGTACACATAGACCGATTTTCATACATCGTTTTACTAGTCTACAATCCACTTTGAACTAAATTATCATGCTGGTACATTCAGTCACATTATCAGCCAGTAACGCTGAGGACTAGCAGAAGAGTTGCCTCAGCCATAGACATAATTTTCTAGAGGGAGTTCGTATCCCTCATTTCTGGACTAGAGGGTACCGTAGGCAGGCACGTAACTAGGATTTTTCGTTTGGGGGGCTTAAGCCTTGAACATGGCAACATCTATACAGTGTTCATACGAATTTTAGCCGTAAGCATACAACGGCTTGACTTGTTTGGGGGGGCTTCAACTTCGTTTGGGGGGGCTTAAGCCCCCCCAAGCCCAACGCTAGATACGTCCCTGACCGTAGGCCTACCCACTCTTCATACCCAGAAGAAATAAGGTCGATTATTATTATCTAGGAGGAGGGCCTTCATTTAAGCTCTTCAGACTCAAAACTATTAATGACATCATCATCTTCATTATTTTTTTTTATTATTACTCGCATTATTAGGCCCACTATTATTATTGTTAGGGATGACGCATAAATGGCACTGTTATAATTAGTTAACAGTCGCGAAGGGTAAGCTATGCGAAATTTGGTCACCCCATTTTCTCGACCAAAGAAAATTGTCCTGGCATCAGAGTCCTGGCATCAGCTGTCAAACTTGAAGAGCATTTGTGTCGTCTTCAATCATCATCAGTGCGTGACGAGTTTGATAGATGCGCGTAGCAATGAGAAAAGCTAATGTTAGAATCTATTTAGCCTATATAGAACAGGCGTTAAAATTCGGAGGGAAAATTGGCTTTGTTGAGACAACTTTGCGGTAAAGCAGCATTCTGTTGGTGCGCGGAAGAGCAGATAGGCCTAAGTGTGTTACTTTTCTTTGATTGAAAAATGCAGACCAGTCAGACTGCGTTTCCTCCCTCCTCTTGGTCCCGTTAAGGTCCAAGAGGAACGATCCTCGCTGAGCACTGCCTTGTGGACCGAGAGCTATCCACGGCAGTGTCTTTCTCACGCTCAGGAGAAAACGTTCTGTCACATCATCCTGGTGTGCGGTCCAGTAATCAGTTTTACCTGACGTCCTGGCGATACATACTATAGAAATGATCCCTAAAAGTATGATCTTGATTTTTAACGCCGCCAAAAGCTCTATACTTGACGCGGTTAACACGTTTTCAAAGGTGTTTAGCTCAACGTCACACACGTGACATATAACATTATGACAGGACAACGTAAAATAGGCCCGTATTTGACGAATAAATGAAAGTATACGACTATCGTGTGTGATGCTGTCGGGTTTATAAAATTGTCTTCCAAAGACATTGTGACATCTTCAAATTATGTAGGCTATAGCGAAGCCTATGTTTGAAACTATTCACCATGGTTGGCAGCTATTGACGAAGACATTCACCAGATGCCGCCTGCTAAAGTCTACTTCGGTCTCTGGCTAGAGAATCCCAGTGGCGCCAAGCTTATTGAATTGCGGCGACTGTTCCGCCTCAGTTTCGCAGGGTACGTTCAGTGGCGCGCGCCACGATTTGAAAAGTAGTATGGCAAATTAGAGGATCTGGGTAAAAGTGTACGGAAAAATTATGTTTTTGCCGTAAAACCTTAAAAAAATGGTACGGCAAAAGCCGTACAACGAACATAGGCGGCGCCGCCACTGTGTATGTTACTTCCAGTGGGACGATTTTGTTTGACAGGTGAGGGGGACATTTTTTTAACTGATCTGGTCAAAAAGAGGTAAAAAAATGTATTGCCGTGAACTGATCTGGTAAAAAAAGTTAAAAAAGTTAACAAATTTATGACCTTTTTTGGGGCTTTCTTCAAAAAGTGGGGGTCCGATGCATGGCGTGTCCGGGTCCCCCACTGTTAAAGGTGGGGGGTCTTGTCCCCCTCGACCCCCATGATCGCCCCCCATGCACCGGACGTTACAATACGGACCTAACCAAACAAGTTGGACTAAACCGATTTCCAACTTGGTTGCACTAGCTTCTTCAGCTGATAAACCTAATTTTGGAAAACTTCCGCAACTGCTCCTTTTGCTAAAGTCTCTCATTCATTTCAGTCTCAACTTATAACTTACTTTTTCAAATGGCTTATCACCATACAGGGGCATCTGAATTATGACAGCAACCCCATAGAAATTTTAATATTAGGTTAGAATAGATGGGAGAAGGGGATCTTACAGAACAGTGTGGTGTCAAATTGTGGATACGGATAAGCTTAGCCGAGCTTTTGGTACCAGAGAAACACAAGGTGAGGGAGAAAATCAACTTTAGATGTCAGCAAAGTAGACTTTGATTCTGAAAAAGATAGATCAAAACTAGAAATCTCAAAACATAGAGTCTTATGGGATTGATGTTCGCCCGTTTAAGCTCACCCCAGAATTTTTGTAACGCCACTATATTGAGTCGCTGTTATCTAAGAACAAGCTTGGGTTGATTGGGTCAAAGTACACCGTTTCCTAACAGGCATGCAGCTCAAAACGGAACTCGGTTCAAAACAAAACGTAATAAACGAAGATAAGCAGCAGTTTACGATTCGTGTTTTTCAGTGTGAGGTAGGCCTAGTGACGAACTAATTGCACTACTGCGTACTCCATATTTACAATGTAATTTGATGCAAGACCTACACTGTAACCTGGAATACGCGGTTTAGATATAAGTAGGATAGCGATATTTAAGTTGTCACTTAACCCGTTGCGATTGTCTTTTTTTTATACAAGTCGTTTGTCCCCAAATATGACATCATCGCTAGAATGACGTAATTTTCCTCTATTGTCCCATCAGTTTATTTCTGTCAAACGCTACGGACGAAAGACGTCGAAGAACATCGACATTTAAACATTGAAAACTATGAAAAAACGACGAAATACGACGAATATTGTGACGAAAATGACGACCAACAGATCCCGCAGTCGATTATCGAAGTGAAGAAGAAATCATTCGTAATGTAAGTTTATGACAGAAATCTTAACATCGTCATTTCAACGACCGAAAATATTCGGTCAGTAAGCAATATGAAGTATGGCAAAACATGAAATTATAATTTGATGCACGTAAGAAATGATTAGGCCTACGAAAATAAATCAGAAGAAGAAGTATTACGCAAAAGTAAGACACTTTTATGGCATGAGCTCCCTTATTTTACTGCATCTGTTCATAATTTTGTTTTGCTAAAAAGTTATATATCGCGCTTAAAATTGCCATTCGGGACCGTTCTACGTAAAGTGTCTATTTGTCTCCTGGTCATAGTAAAATAATATTTAGAAGGTCCTTCTGTCTGCCTCTGTCTCTGACTCCCTGTATGTCGCAAACAGTGAGACAGAGGGTCAACAGACGACAGAAAACGGGACAAACACACATACAGTCGCAAGCCATGGCAACCAGCTTTATGACGTCATTTGCATAGACGTAATAGTCCCATTAATATCAACCAGGTAATAGAAGAATGTTGGACCACAGACGTCAGCTTTTGTATTGTATTGTATTTAAACATTTATAAAGCGCCTCTAGGAGGGTGAACCGTTCAGAGGCGCTCCCAGTGCGCAAGGCCAAAGGAAAAGAAATAAGTGTTGAGGAAAGCAAAAGAAGATGAGGGGTTACTTATTAAAATTTGAGAGCGAGTAGAAGGAGACAGTGTATTCCAGAGAGAGGGACCAATTGAGGCAAAAGATCGGGACTTCGCCATAGCTGTTCTAGCATGAGGAACTAAAAGATCCAGTCTGTTCGAGGAGCGAAGTGGACGATGCGAGGAGACAGAAAGAGGCCGGTGAATTACATCAAATAAAATATTTGGGGGCGAGACCCCGCTGTGTCTTGGACACCAGAATAAGGATTTTGAACTTAATACGTGCAGAGAGAGGAAGCCAGTGCAGTTGCTCAAACATGAAGGATGAAATGCGTGAGTAGCGTGGCAGACGGGCAATTAATCTCGCAGCTGCATTTAGGACTGACTGCAGAGGCATAAGACGGACCTTAGGAAGACCAATTAGAAGCGAATTGCAGTAGTCAATTCTGGAGCAAATGAAAGCATGGACCAGCGTCGTGAAAACAGAGGAAGAGACTCTGTATTTCTATAGGTATGTGGCTGGCGGCGATGATTCAGAGTACGGGCGCACAAAGGCTCTGTGTCGTCGGTGTGCGTGTGTGGTGCGTGTGTGTGTGCGTGTGTGTGTGTGTGTGTGTGTCTGGGTGTGTGTGGTGCGTGTGTCTGTGTGTGGTGCGTGTGTGTGGTGCGTGTGTGTGGTGCGTGTGTGTGGTGCGTGTGTGTGTGTGCGTGCGTGTGGTGCGTGCGTGTGGTGCGTGTGTGCGTGTGTGTGCGTGTGTGTGTGTGTGTGTGTGTGTGTGTGTGTTGAAATCCCGTAAGCTCATGAAGGCAGGGGGCCTCTGGCGCGGCGTTAAACCCCGTAAGCCCATAGGTTGTGTGTGTTGTGTGTGTGCGTGTGTGGTGTGTGTGTGTGTGGTGCGTGTGTGTGGTGCGTGTGTGTGTGTGCGCGCGCGCGTGTGTGTGTGTGTGTGCGTGTGTATGTGTGTGTGTGTGTGTGTGTGTGTGTAGGTGTGTGTGTGTGTGTGTGTGTGTGTGTGTGTGTGTGTGTGTGTGTGTGTGTGTGTGTGTGTACCTGCTGAGCCTCTGGCGCGGCTTGAAATCCCGTAAGCTCATGAAGGCAGGGGGCCTCTGGCGCGGCGTAAAACCCCGTAAGCCCATACTGTAGGTTTTGTGTGTGTGTGTGTGTTGTGTGTGTGCGTGTGTGTGGTGCGTGTGTGTGGTGCGTGTGTGTGTTTGTCTGCGTGTGTGTGTGTTTGTTTGAGCGTGTGCGTGTGTGTGTGTGTGTGTGTGTGTGTTTGTGTGTGATTAGAAGGAAGGAGAGACGGAAGTGGAGTCGAGATGGCCGAGGAGTCAATGACTAAAATACTCAGAAATGTCAACTGCACGCTCTTCCTCAACCTCTCAGCAGGGAGTCCAAGGAAGCGCCGTTAAGATACCCCAGAGGGGTTCTGGGACGGAGCCCGACATCAGTGGACATTTCCGCCAGGCCGAAGACAAATTTTTAATCTTCAGAGTTCCAGACGCCTACCTACTCTGTGGGCGCCATGCGCTCCATCGGTTTTCGGTTAGGCCTATACGTGAGCGAAGTTCATAGAACAGTTTTGTAGACTTTGTTGGTATGAAGTCATCAGAAGGTGACAACACGTCAGTATGGTGAACTTGGTGAACTGTATTTCTGACTGAACTGTTAGTAATTGAGCAGTAATTAATTATTTATTTTCTCATGATCAAAACATTTATGTAATATACATGTATGATGTTCCGGGTCTTTGTTCAAGATAGCCAGGCTCAAAACTTATTAAACGCCCCTTGTACTTCGGGTTGAGAAGCATCTATAAGGTAAAGTAAGATAGCTGCCTTAAGATGTTGTTTAACACTGGATAGTACAGGCTTTATCAGAGCTGTAAAGACTTCTAATTAAAGAAGATTAAGAGTACCTATTACAGGAGAGCGAAATCAAGGTGTGACTGAGCTATGGACGTTTTCACATTAATGGCAGTAATGTGCGCATCTCTCAACGTTCAGATGCAAGATAAGATTGACGTGTTGATGTTAAAAATTGGATACTTCTTATTACCACAACATGGAACTTTAATGTTGGATCGTTAAAATCTGTTGGATTTTAACGATCATTTTAACATAGGTATAATATACCTGTTAAAATGATCGTTAAAATCCAACAGAGTGCAACTAACGAACCTTGACGAAGTAGGCTAGTTTTTCCTTCCGGCAACAACTTGAGTGGCTACTAATACTGCGGTGAACGTATCCAACTTTCGATTCAGTCTACCCTCCAGCTCTGCCCTCACCTACAATACTCAGTTAATATATTAATCATTTTGTTGCAGGTTGACAAATTCGCAACAAAAGGGTTAATTTCATTCACCTTGTCACCTTGTGCTGTCAACTTCTGGAGCTCTAGCGATCGTCATGATAAACATTCTCCATTGCTTCCTATTCGAAGTATTGGTTTGGTGTGTCTCATGACGATTTTCTTGGCATGTTAACAGGGGTGGTTTGTCATTGCCTTCCTCTGGTTTTGCCTGCCGTGCCCGTTCGTTCCCCTTCCAATGGAAGGGTATTAACGGTCCGCATCACGTGAAGGTGGGCACGGAGGACTTTGGTTCATCAGCCCAGGTCGGAACCGAGTCTACGCTCATAAGAGACGTCGGTCAGGTCGCCTCCCTGCATTACTCTGAAACAGAGTGACTGATGAACCTTTGCGGCACCTAATTTCATTACATTGAATTAATGTCAAGTTGACATTAATTCAATGTAATGAAATTAACCCTTTTGTTGCGAGTTAGCATTGTTTATGCTGTAGCCTAAATTGTAAACATAAAAATTTCTAATTAAACTCTAAGCACAGGGCATCGTCTTATTCACAAGTGCTGTGTCTAGCAGTGAGGGGCAATAGTTAACTAAAAAGTTGCTAACTTTTAGTTTAACTTAAAATTTTTAGTTAAGGAAGAAGTTTAACTAAAAAATAGTTTAGTTAAAACCATAGTTTAACTAACATTTTTTAGTTGCTAACTAAAAAGTTTAACTAAAAAAATCAGCAATATGTGCAACTATTTTTCCACAGTGAACATTGAACACTGCCAGCAAAAAAAACATTTCAACACTGCATGGTTTTAGCATTAACAGCCTGTGTTTTCAAAGTCATACACTACTTACAGTACACATGTAAGTGTATGCCAGAACAGTACACATTGCATAGTTTGAAGGTGAAACTGTCATTGACGCTCTGCATTATTACAGTTCACTTAACGTCTTTTATTGTGAAAATGTTTGTCGTAAAAAGTTGGAAAAAAGTTGGAAAAAGTTTAATTCCTTTTTTTAGTTTAGTTAACTAATTTCCAAAATCAGTTGCCAACTTTAGTTAAACTATTTTTTTAGTTGGAAAATAGTTTTAGTTTAACTAAAAAATAGTTTAGTGCCCATCACTTGTGTCTAGTCAGGGGGGAGTCCAAAGATACGGTAGGATGATGACCACAATCTGGTTGCAGAAAATGACAGGAAGGATCGAGGAATGAAAAATAGTTTCTTATGTGTTTAGTCTACTATTAATTTTATTATTATTACAAACAGTGGCGGCGATCTTGTCTGAGAGGTGGGGGGGGGACAAAGTCGGCCACGGTCTAGTCGAAGAATTAGGAATTCATGTCTCCTCCCCCAAAAATTTTGTTCACTTTCAGGAATTCATCCACAAAAACCACAAACTTTAAGACTTTTCTACGAATTCATCTCCCAAAAAACTTGATGACCTTTTTTCCATTATTCGTCTCAACAATAAATTGCTTACCTTTTTCGAGATTCATCCCCTAAAATTAATTTTGTAACTGAATTTCTTCTTCCACAGAATTGTTGGAGGGGACACTTCTACTAAAAAATTGACTTTTTTACCTCGTCTGGTCAAAAAGGCAGTGAAAACCCTCACGCGCAATTACATTTCTTGCCCTTTTTTGGTGTTTCTTCAAAATTTGGGGGGACAAATGTATGGCGTGTCCCCCCACTCTTAAAGGTGGGGGTCATGTCCCCCTCGACCCCTTAGATCGCCGCCCATGGTTACTTCTAACTTATTGTTATAGAGACTTCGGACAAGAGACCAGGGGCGTAACTTTAGTCTAAAAAGTGGGGGTACCAATACTTTGGTCTAAAAAGTGGGGGGTACCAATTTCTTCTGCACTTTCGCTTTTCGCATGGTGGCCATTTTGAACATATTCCCTGTGAGTATTCTCATTAATTTTGGCTCTCGGTTTACATGTGTGTCTAAGTACTTTCGCAGTTTGGCGGAGACTGCATTCTCTGGGAAGGCACAATAACAAAAATATTGATTGACATTGTTTAAAAAGTGGGGGTACAGTACCCCAGTTCAAAAAGTGGAGGGTACGGGTACCCCTCGTACCTCCCCCCACAAATTACGCCTATGCAAGAGACGGTTGCAGTTACAGACTAACTTACAGTCAGTCAGTCGTACGCTCGGAGATAGACGTACGGGAGGAGACACACGGGAAAGACAAGCAACAGCGGAGTAGTTGCGTGCGAGAATGACTCGGCTCTGAAGTTCGTCGTAGCCTATAGTTTGCGAAACGTTGACAGTAGCAGCGCCGTACGTGGCTTTGAACCACGTTAGATCTAATCGAACGATTTAATTTAACTCGAGTTCTGAACTTTCTAGCGTAATAGCAATACAGTGGATATTGCGGTTCGGCATCAGAGATCTTTAACTTTCGTGGATCCTCGAGCGATAGTTTGCAACTTAAAACTGAGAGTTCTTGGAGTAATTACCGGACACAGGAATAATTCATGCTCACGACAACTTGTCGATTTACGTTTTATTCAAGGTGTTTCAATAAAGGTTTCAACGAAATCTTCAAAGCCATCCGCTAGATTAGGGAAGCCCCTACTGACTGTATAACCTGTAGGCCAATTGTTAACCACAGTGGGTTTGCAGGTGGTATAATAAAGAATATACTTACTTACTTACTTACTTACTTACTTACTGACTTAGAAGTTAGATTAGATATTTGCTGTGTTACACGTGCAATTGTATTGTATGCTGATGAAATTCATTCTTAAACTGTCAAATTTTACATTAAAACGTGTAATTTAGTACTATAAGCTTAGGGCCTAGGCCTATATGATATAAGTGCTGCGATTTCGACTCCACCTGCATCACCTATAGCCATCTCAGCTATAGGCCTACTGAGTACAGTGACCGTACACTTTTAGTGGGAGGATCATACTAGACGGCGAGGGAGAGTACTGGCCACCAGCACTGATGTGCCAAGGCTACAAAAAATAATAAAATGGCTATCACTTCATGTCTATGACTGCCTCTCACGCTAGCGTATATAGCGACAGCCCTGCTTGGTCTTAGTCTTCTTCTCCTCATCCTTCTCACTCTCCTCCTCCTCCTCATTCTCCTTAATTATCATCATTCTCCTCCTCCTCATCCTCCTTCTTCAGCGTCGTATTCTCTGCATATCTACTAACTTTTCATAAAAAGTTATGTACTGTATGACTGGGCATACTTATTGTGGCATACTCACTGTTGCCAGCTATTCTACTGACGTGATAGTTCCATTCAAGCGCTGCTGTCCGAAGCTAACCTTGACACCCCCACAGTAGACATGGACCGTTCCGTTGCTGCTGCTGCTGACGCTCTGTATGCCAATGTGTATAGTTCCTATAAACGCAACCGTGCATACGTTTAGCGCTTCGTGTGAAGGCGCCTTGAGCGGCGAACGTGTGCGTTAGCAGGCAACCGACCGACAGACCCGACCGACCCGATCGACGGACCGCTGGTGTTGCGTGCAAGTTGGGCGTCGATGAATCAATGACAGAACAGTGCGTGTGTTTTCGCGGAAGAAGGATTTAACGCACTTCGACTGGGCTGAAAAGTAAGACGTACTCGTTTTGCCCATCTCGTTTTGTTGTGTGATTGAAATGGGGTTGAAAATTTGAGACCTGGCATTTATCTGTTCAAGACTGTGTGCTGAAACTGTACTTCTGGCTCCTTCGCCGTGAGTCACTGATGCCCCAAAGAGCAGAAAGCCAAACAATATATATATAGATTGTACGGCCTACTGACGTATATTGTTATCTATCTTCTCAGTGTGTCGTAACGATGGCAGTCGTGGCTTGTGTGCAAACATCTCGGATGAATACACTTGCTTGGGATTCGGAAAAACGAGAAGAGATTAACCAGAACTAGGAACCTTTCCTTAACAGCGAGTTCTTTATTTTTCTAGGAGATTTTGAGTATAAACCTTTTCACTCTGATAGACTTGCAATAAAATTTGTAAATTGTTACTTAACCTTGCTTTGGTGCTATAGACATATGGCCCTGTGGATCCGGATGTCTGTGTAGTCCTTGAACTGTTGCTCTCCAAGGCCTTCGCTGTTGGGAACTCCAGTGTAAACTACAGTCTCTAAGCCTTTGATTAATTTTGTCTTCAAGCCAACACCATTAGTTATCGACTTCTTTCAACTGTGGAAACTGGTATCTAAGGCACTCAGCATGTGGCTTCAACAAGACATTTGTCTTTGTCGATTATCTAAATAATAATGAAGAGTTTCCACTACTTGAATCATCTCTTTGTGTGCACTGAAAATAGGCTTTTGGTCTCTTAACTATAGGACTGTTACCAAATGAAAAGAATATAAGCTGAACTTACCCAAATGTGGGATGCAATTTGGTTGTCATTTATGCATGATAGTGATCTGTCAGAAAAAAATTTTGAGCTAGATTATTCACATTTTCATGTTATTATTCAATGAAATAGTGAATTCAATTCTGTTTAAAATGATGTATCAGCTATATAAAATTTCAGCAGTTGCGGAGATATTGTCAGTTGAACAGAATGACCATCAGAATTCATAATTCAGAGAAACATGCAAGTTATATGTTTACTCCATAACACACATATTCAAATGAAATTTGGCAGATATATTGGGAACAACCTGGTAAACATGCCAAACAAATATGAGCTGCATGTAAGAACATTTTAAAAAATTATATAATGTTGAAGAACATCATAAATTTAATAAAATCCCTAGCAACTTGGGCTATGAATAAATTATCACACATTACACCTCACTCGTTTTGGTTACTTGACTGTTTTGATCAATATAATTAGCTGTTAGACAGAACTGCTGCTTTCGTGTCATGTGATGCATAACAAGGCTGAATTTAAATATGTTTAACCTGACCTAGATTCATAACTCTTAAAAACGTCATTTGCTATCATTTGGGATAATAATATTTTAAATGGTGCAAGTCAATTTTAAGACTAGGTGTAATATGCAGCAGATGACTAAATGATTGTAGAAATCTCCTTCACTTGTCGTGGTTAATTCATTAAAGTCATTAAACTGAGGTGTTTCTAAGAATACTAGCTTTAAGTGAAATCATAAAGATTAGGATTCGTTTGAACAGAGTACATGTTTGTTAACTTAGTATATGTGATTTTAGCATAGTGGTTCAAAGCCAGACTTTGTGTTCTGCTTTATTCACTTGGTAATTTTCCATAGGCCTACACCTGTGTCAAATTCACAGTTCAAATTAGTATTAAAAGCATACACTCTGCATGAACTAAAAGATTTATACAAAGTGGCCTGCGTGTTAAATTTTATATAAGTTGTAATGATCTCTGTTTTAAAACCATTTTACACCAATTCCAGACATCTGCATATATATAATTATATATACCTATATTTATATACGTTTCTTGAACTGTTTCCATTCCTTCCTAATATATAATATTATATATATTGCATCTGTTTGGCATAAATGAAGAGGTTATAAAATTGCCATGTAGAGAAAGAAAAAGTCGGAGACGTACGTTAAGTGTAATCTTATATCAGATGTCTCTCGTTTGTCTTTGTGCTGTTGCCATTGAGCAAACGTTTAATCTGGGTTGAGTTTTTCACCATAGTTAAAAAACTCTTGATTCATTCCAGACAGGGAAGGCGATCTATTACATATTTTTGTTTGCGTTAGATACATACTGAGGCTGTGCTGAAGCCTTGCTTCACACTTGATACGTGACAGGTGGCAAGCACATCTCTGAGCTGTGCTAACTCATTAAAATTCTGTGTACCTCCAGGGTACGCTGTCAGATATTCTGACCATTCTGGCCTTGATAGAATTATATTCTAAAATCACGATAAGGTTTGCAAGTCTGATTCTTATATTCGTCATCAGTTTTTTTCAATTAGCTTACAATATTGGTCTGTCAAGCATCATGGTTGTCTGCGCCTGTCAAAGCGTGTAACTCGGACAGTCTCCATTAAGCTCGTAGTGTAAAGTGGTGGCCAGCAGTGGCAATTAAGTGTTGGCCAGCAGTGGCAAGTGTTGGCCAGCAGAGGCCAGCTGTTGGCCCAATGCATTCTATGGTTCAGCTGAATGACGTGACTGTCTGGGAGGACAGCGTACAACGTAGATGGGCAGACAATGCCAGACATGCTATGTGGTTTCAAATTATGAGACAAGAAAATATTGTTTTGTCTCTCTAAACAAGGTAGACTAAATAACTTATGCCAGCACTGGTACCAGTGAACTAGAGATCACTCTGAAATAACATAAATACTCACAAAATGTGTGAACCAGCAGAAAGTGGTTGTGCTCACCATCTTTAAAAGTCAGGCGTATGCACCAACATTTGCAGCTTAGAGGAACATTTCTTTTGACCTGACAGTAGCCTACAGAAACACAGAGAACATAATTTTTTCTAAACAGTGATAGAAGAAGTAAAGAAAGACAGAGAAGCTCATGCCAAGGGTTGCTAGGTAACGTATTTGAGAAACGGGGACCAGCCACGGCGATTCTTCCATGCTGCGCTATAGACGTTTGGGTGGTGGAACAACCTGGTCATCAGAACAAAGAATCTGCAGACAGGTATGGGTGTGACTAAGACAGAGCTTCTTTAGGTAAGATGGAGCACAGCCTGCAAGGCATTATTATGTACAGCCATTAAGGTCTTCAATTCAATGCATCTTTGCACAGGCAACCAGTGCAGTTACTCCCAATGAAACCCGATACATGCCTAGACATAGGAGTCCTGCTAATCAATAATAAGAACGATAAGTTGCAAATAGGTCGATAATTGGCTATGTGATTGACACGAAGACTGATGCATATGAGAACGCAGAACCATGTTCTGTTTCTCGCCAACAGCGATGTTACATGTTTGACAGAGTACAAGGTGGAATATCATCCACAAAACAACGCCTTATTATCAGAGAGGTGTAGACATGGTAAGAAGATATGATAGGAGATATTTGGTGCCCTAACTCATTTTGTCCTCGCACTATTCACACTACTTAGGGTGACCTTGACATGGGTGGGGGGTTTGCATGATGATTTTAGTTAGATTCGGATTCCAGCACTTAGGTATATCAGTTTCATTCTTGTCGTCTTTAACCTGGCAATAATTATATGAAACAGATTTGTGACCAAGTACACACTTCTTGTGTCTGTTTGCTAACTTTGGAGACAGAAATTCAATTTCATTGTTGGGGTATTTCTGAGATATAGGACTTTTCCTCTAAGCATTTTTCCATCTGGTCTTTTCCCCATAGGACAATTCCCTGTTGTGTAATAACATGATGTATTTTCCAAGGATTAATAGTAACAGAAGTGCATACATATGAATGATGTCATATAACACTAGATTAGATACTATCGATGTATATGACAAAAGGCAATGATTATGTCATTCTGTGCAGGGTCAATACATTAATACGATATGCAAATGAATTTATAAATTAATTGAGATCTACAGTAGTCTAGATAATGGGTTAATGCCTATATATAAGACATGCATTTAGGTAGAATGGACAGTGTTTGTGGAATGACAAAACAAAAGAACTTTACAGACAACTGCTGTAAATTAGACGTGCGAAACATAATGTGGCCAAGGGAAAGGTTTCACAAAGAGCAAGGCAAAAATTAAGGTGTATGGCAGAACAGTTGGAAGCTCCTTGATCATATGCACATTCCCTATCAATATTTAATTAATGAACAGAACTTTGTAGGAACGGTACCAATTTTATAGTGTTCCTAAACTTGTCTCCATAGCCAAAGAAATACATATATCTTGTCTTGTCTTTAAAGTTGTTCTTCTCTTAGGTTACTATGGCAGGCAGTAAACAAGCTATTGCATCATGACTTGTTCAGTTTACTACATACCGTTCATCTTTTGCCAATGTTCAAGACCTTGGCCCTTAGCCTCGAAGTTTCTAACCTTCCTTCCTGTGATGATCTATCTACGAACTCCTCGTCTATCATACCTAAATCTCCTCCACTGCTGTCAGCTTACTCCAACCGTAGTTCATCCTCTACTGAAATACTGAATAAGATTTGCAATCTCCTGACAAGCACTTTGCCCTAGATCTCATTCCTACTGCCCTGCTGAAGGAGTGATTTGTTATTTTGTGCCCAGTAATCAAATGCATCATGAAGCTTGCTGAAGGCAGGCTTTCTGCCTGTTTTGCAGGAGCCGTAGTTCACTCTTCACTGAGAAAGCCAGCTCTGTACTGATGATTTATCAAGCTATCACCCCATATCTACTTTCAATTTCCTTCTCTTAGGCACAAGTCAAGCTTTATAAATTTGATTGGCTCACATTAGATTGGTTGGATGGATTGTTTGTTGATCCCGCTAGATGTGCTTGCAGTTTGGAAAATTTTTTTACTCCACCATGTCATTTTCCAACACTATTCAGGCGATATGCAAATTGCACAACGAAAACAGTACTTGTAGCTTTTTATGGGAGGACTAGAGTTAATTTAAGTAACTAGCCAATGCTAAAATTATCCACTTTCACGTAGTAGATATTCATAGAATCCGATCTTGCATGCCTCAAACTGTCTTATAGTTCCACTGGCAAATGCTGTGGTTTCCTATTGACTTGGTTACTGTAACTTACTTCTTATTGGTTGCATTACTAAGAGTGATTTGGACAGACTACACATGGCTAAAAATTCTCTGGCCAGAGCCATAACAAAGACAACTGAATATCACATAACACACCTATTTGGTATCCATTGCACTGGCTGCCAGTTAAGCAAAGAATTCAGTTGAAAATCTGCCTTATTATCCGCAAGGCATTGTGTTCAAATCAGCCGACCCATCTCTGCTCCTTTCTGACCCCTTATACAAGCAAATGTTGGACGTCAATCCACAGATACTATGACCCTTGCGGTGCATTGCACCAGAAGTGTATTGGGTTCCCGGGCATTCTCGGCAGCTCGTCTGAAACTTTAGAAGTTGCTGCCCTGCCTGTTCTGTGCAGTCTGTCAGTTCTTTGTTGTCTCTGAGGTCTAGACTGAAGACTCGCATCTTTCAACTTGCTTACCCGCTGTAGCCTGATTCTCTGGCTTCCTGACCAATTGGTTTTGAACAGCACTTGCTTCTCTAATAGATTATGATTCTCAGCTATCATTTTAATTGAAGTGACTATCATTTGAGGTCTTCTGCATTATGATGACGGTGTTGTAGAAGTCATTAGATTAAAGTAAGTAAGTATGCTCTTTAATAAACGCTAGCAAATGCACGATGCTCTACATACAATATTACACAAAGAGGAAAGAAAATAAAACCGTAATAACAACGTTAGAGCAAAAATGAAATAATAGCAACAGAGTCTTACTGTACAGCATCCTACCGAGGATACCTCGTCGGGTAAGGGAGTCAAATCTAATACTAATACTAGTGTGTCCTTGGTCTCATACTGCTAATAATGCATGTTTCATTAAATAAAGTGCACAGCTAATATAACAAATATATTATCCTGTTATTCTGTTATTCCTCTCTGGATCTGGACCCCTGGAAACTGGACTCGGACCTCCTTTGGACTACTCTTTGGAAAACCCCTCTGACTTGACACAGCGCTAGTGAATAGGCTGGTGCTCTGCGCATGGCTATCAAGTGGCACTTTAGAGGTTTAGAGATTATGATTACGACTACAATGTCCTGTAGCTATAGGCAAAGTGCACGACAAGGTGGAATTATGTCTGAGGATATGACTATGAAGAATTGCCCTAGGAGGAAATGACTAGGGGAAACGTTCCAGGTGACACATCTGGGGAGAATGTCCTGGGGAACATTTGGATGCCACTTTAATATCATTTCTTATGTAACATACCTGTTTTAGGCTAGTTCATCTCTGCCACCATTTTGTTACTCATGATGACTGACCTCTACCCAGTGTCACGACTTTTTCCTTGATTTTCTTAGCTATGCTGTTCTTTTCTTTATAGTCTATCCCCATAGTCTAGAATGTTTCAATATTAGATTAATGAGAATCACATCCAGCCATTTATGTAACTCCTTCTCAGGGGACGTTTCCATAGAAACTCAATATCTAGCTGGAATAATGGAATAGTGATTAGTTGTGCAGCTACTCCATGACTGTGATTATGAATGCCCAGTGTGGTCTTAAGTGGCCTGAGATAGGACAATTATACTGCTTAAAAGGACCCTTGTGGTGTTGGATTATGTTCTGTAGGGTTTCTGCTGCCGTTGCAGCTACTGTAACAGCATATGCTCTTCCCAGCGTGATGATGCTTTGAGGCATGTAACATAATCATTAGCTGTCTAACAGGCCGTGGCCGACATTTTGATTGGAGCCATTGATTATTCTGGTGGGCTGGTACTTTCAGAGCAGCCAATGTTATCTTTGAAGGGCGCTGGCACTGAGTCCAAGTCTCATACGTTATGGGTCATTTTCACAGCCAATATCCCAAGTGTCCGTGTGTCCAGACAGGTCATTGCTTTCCAGATCTGTGGTAATATGGTAGTAAAATTGATGTGGGTCCTGAGTTGAGTGAAGAGGGAAGAGCTATTGATCCAGCACTACATGTCTGTTAACGGTCAGTGAATGGCCTTCACTGGATCTGCTGGTCAGAATTGCACCCTGTTTGCCCAGAGTCACTGGAGGAGCCTGATTCAATACAATATGATGTAAACTAAATATGCATAAACTTCCTGACACGTTATGCACTTTTTTACTCTTCAGTGCTCTATTGATCACAGAAATTCATAACACGCATTGCAGTCAGTCATATTTATGTTCAAGGTGTCAATGAGTAAAATCCAAAGGAAAAATATAGTGTTCGTATAGCTTGGTTTTTACTTTTGTACACTGGTCTATGTAATGATATCAGTGGTCAAGGTATTGACGAAGTCAATAAATGGTTTACGGTGCATAAGTTTATTCTTTTTTCAATGGCATAGTTTTACGATAAATTTCAGCATTGGCTGGTTCCTTAAGTTAACTCTAGTCCTCCCATACAAAGCTACAAGTACTGCTATCCTTGTGAAATGCATGGTTTTAATGATGGACATACTGTTGTGAGTGAGTACTTAAGCATTGTTCATGCACTTTATGATAGTTATGACCATTAAATGGGAAATACAATTAGCACACTTTTGTTAGGGGTTTCCAGAAAATAGTTAAGCATTCCTCAGTTTTGGGTAGAAATGATATTTGGTGATAATTTTACTGACCAAACAATAACATGCATTAATTTTTCTCTGGCATTTAATTAACAAAGATGGTATGATATTCTTTGCATCCTGGTAAAATTTGGTAATTTCTCAACCTGATAAGAGCCACAGATAAGAGCCAGAAATAAAGAGTAGGGCGTCCAAAAGCATGCAAAGTCGTGACCGCCCGATGCCGCGACCATATGAGTCCGACTGCAAAAGTCTGCAATGCCCCTACACTGAATGACTTTTGGGTTTTGATCACAATTGTAACAGTTTTGTTTTATATACAATGATACAAACAACAATCTGTTGACTTCAGATTGTAATTTTTAATTCCCTTATTTGATTATTATAGCCTAGGGAACAGACGTTGCTTGTTATCAATCCAAACCCCTATAATTATTCATAAGATCAAGGTATTTATATAGTCAAATCAGTTACCAATTACCATGAAGCAACCTCATCTAATTGGCACTTAATTACACCTATCCTAGGTCATAAATAGCTGCTAGAGAAGTGTATCTTGTGTGGGAAAAGGAACATCCTTACACAGATGAAGGGAATGGATTATACATTATAGCCTATCACATTTAGGACCTCTTGTCCATGCACAATTTATGGCCGTCCAAAGTGGCTGGCTAAGGGCCTGCGCTTACGTGGAACGCGTTGTAGAAATAATTCGGCAACCCGTCCAATCGGCAACCCGTCCAATGCGTCCATGCGTCCATGCACAATTTATACCCGTCCAAAATAATTTTCACCCGTCCAAAGGACGCGTGGACGTATGGCTGGCTAAGGGCCTGGCCACAGATAGACAGTAGAAGTGACACATTCGTGAGTATCCACTTCATTAAGCCAACTCAGCTATTATGAGTACACTGACTGTACGCTGTCGATGGAAAGATGAGACGGCGAGGGACTCGGGGAGATGACTGACCACCATCATATGCCAAGGCTAAGAAAATGAAGTCGCTAACACTTGATATCTATGGCTGCCTCTTCTTCTCCAAGTTATAAAACTGTTATCAGCGTCCAAGAGACATTAACATGAGTACAGAGATGACATAATTTCAGTATCGGTTATTCACTATTTTCAGGCACAATCAAGAACCCTTTTTTTTGATAAAAGTATAATCTCATAGCTTTGTATTGTTCTTGGTTTAGCTGCATGTGGCCATTTTGTTATTGGCTTAATAAATAAAAGATGTTTAACTTTTCTTCTTCAGAGAGATTTAAAAACGTCTGAAGATGAGCCAAGAGATGCCACTGGAATCAAATGGCTCTTCCCAGAACATGTTGGGTGTCTCAAATATTCAACGTAATGCCTCAGAAGCATGTCTTGAGATGAACAATGGTGCAGTAGTTAAGAAGCCGCCGAAAATATGGGAGCGTTCGCAGTCGGCATTTGACCTGGACAGCCACAAGGACAAGCCGCGCTACACTTCAACCTCAGTGCTAGAATGTGGAGATGGAGGAAAAGTCTCTGAGCATTCAAGTGTCTACTGGGATCTTTCAAAAGCAGATGATGAGGCAAGGCATGCTGGTAAGTTCAAGATCTCTCTGCAGACGATTCACCAGAAGGAGGAAATGACGTCAACTTCTTCCACGAGCAGTCCGACTGTTTCCATCCAAGCCAGGGTCGTCCGACGAATGTCCTCAGAAACTTCTGTGATGCCCGGATCTTCCAAGACAGAGTATTCAGAATTCTCTTTGCCGGCTCCTGACTTTGCACTGCCTGGGTCTCCACAAGTGACTGTTCCTGGCTCACCGAGGTCTGCAGATGAAGCTGGCTTGATCTACACTAGCCAGACCTCTCCCCTCTTGACCAAGTCGCAGCGGAAGTTCACCTTCACGTACAACCAGTCGAACAACGCCAAACCAAACCTGACGGTCACTCTTGCAAGTGCTCTTCCGGTCATGAGAGAAAACATTCAGCTTCTAGGAGCAAACTCCGTGAATGACAAGTGCCTTGCACTTCACGAAATTCTCGGCATGATTGAGCAAGCATGGGCAATGCCCACCATAGGGCGTGACCTTGCGTACAGTTTGTGCGACGTCCTTAGAAACGATGGTGGATTGGAGATACTCATCAAAAATTGCGATGACTTAGATACCCACAGGGAAATTCTTCTAGGCTCTGCGAAGGTTCTTGCTCAGTCAATGACTGTTAGTAATCGGGACTTTGTTGCTCGTAAGGGCCTGGAAGTCATCGTCAAACTGGCCGACAAGAATAGAGACGACCTCGAAATGTCGCAGGCTACGACGGGCATCTTGGAAAGTCTCTTTAAGCATTCACAGAACACGTGCGCAATGTTGATCAAGTTTGGCGGCCTCGATACGATTCTCTACTCTTGCCGTACTTTCGATAATTCAATCCTACGACATTGTGCAGTTGCTCTGGCAAACTTGGCAATCTATGGAGGAGAGGAGAACCAGCATGAAATGATTGAGCACAAGGCTCCTGAGTGGTTGTTCCCATTGGCATTTTCGAATGACGACAGCATCAGATACTACGCCTTCTTGGCAATTGCTGCACTTAGCGCAAACAAAGAGCTGGAGCTTGCAGTTGTCAAATCAGGCACCCTCGGTCTTGTGGAGCCGTTCATACGCCAGCATGATCCTATAAAGTTTGGCAAGAGTGACTATGCACACATGCATGGTCAGTCTAAAGACTGGCTGGGCCACCTGGTGCCACTTTTGAGAAGCAAACGAGAAGAAGCTCAGAATCTGGCGGCATTTCATTTTGCTATGGAAGCGGGGATACGACAAGAGCAAGGGAAAATAGAGGTAAGCTTCATCCTTAAATCTTTTGAGTGGACATTAAATGGTGCTATTCAAGAGCCCTGACGTTTACATACATATATACTTTAGGTCAGAGGTATCAAACTCAAATGAATCTGAAGGCAAAACAAGGTTCAAATGAAGGTTCGAGAAACAGAAAAACACATGAGAAACACGTTAATTATACTGAAATAAGGAAGCAAATACAATTTACAGAAATTATTTTTGTAATTATTTCACAACGGGATATCTGATTAGTCCATTTAAGTTTTTCAGGAAAGCTGTAGCATTAACAAATTTCCAATTTTGTCATCACTATTCGCACATCATTTTGCCTTGACTTGAACGTTAAGCTGTACCATCTGCGATGAGGCCAATCTGAACTTGCAAGTGATCACAAGTCAGTTTATTTATGGGGAGGGGGATAGATGAATGATAACACTCTTACTCGGAGAACATAAGGTCTCGAAAGACCCGTAAGCTCCCTAGAGGTCGACTCAGCCTTCCACTCCCTAGGGGCAGCTGTGAACTGAGCAGGCGCCAAGCAGACTGCCAAGACGAGTGTTCTATAAGATCTTGATAATTGTACTGTCATATGTTTCAGTGTTATTTACTGCGGTTTGTCAGAGAGCTTGTCAATAAAAACGAATATATTTATTATTATTATTATTTCTGGGTGATGATTTGTTGAACTTTATGTCTGAGGAGCATTGTTCACATACTTAAGTACATCCAAGACACAGCTATAATCTTTCTAATAACAAAGTAGAAAAAATTTGAAACTTTTCAAGAGACAGAAAACTGAGGAAATGTATTTCAGTTTTTCAAATTCTGTGACACTAAAGGTCAGCTGACTTCATTTGAATATCCTTGAGCGCTGTTTCTATTTCAACATAAAATGGTGCAGAAACAGGTAGATTGGTAGAATTTCAATCAGTCAGTTTATTGAACACCAATAATTGGGTGCAAGTGCTTTAACAATCGTGAAACCTTTTGTCGAACAATTTTTTAATACATCAAGATGTCCCTTGGAGATTAAGGTTCTACTACTTTTAGAAGATATCAGAAATGTTCAGAAGAAGCAAAATTTCCCAGACGAATTGTTTTTCTCATAAGCACAACTTAACTGTTAATGCTTGACTCTCGTAGCTAATACATCTGTATAACGATCTGCTTCTGTGGTGTTAGTCAAAGTTAAGGGTGATCAAGTGTTCACTTATATCCTTCAGAACGGCAAGAGTAGTGATAAATACGATATCAGAAAGTTCAGAAACATCAATGTTTTTCATTTTTATGAAAACATCAGTCTCTTCCTTGAGGCTAAAAACCTTTTTAGAACCGCTTTAGAACCAACGCACGCTGTAGCCACATGGTGGTTCGCATTGCAAGGTCATGTAAAAGTGGAAGAGTACACATGACAAACCTAGACCTTGTAGCGAAACCTTGCTTATCAAATAACTTGTTTATTCAGTTAATAATTAATTTAGGCTTAACATAAGATGGCTCATTTGATTGGATAAAAAATTTCTTATTGGATGTTATGTAACACACTCATCAATCCCTGGCACGAAAGCTCAGAACTATTATAAAATATAAGCTATATATATATATATATATATATATGTATATGTATATGTATATATATTCGTTTATTCAAAAGCCAAATGACAGACCGCATTAGGGTACAAATCAAGTCAAGTAACAACAATGTCATAGAATAATAAAGTTAACAATCAAACAAGATACGAGAAATAAATAAATAAATAAATACAGACCTGCACTGAACTTACGTAGCACATTTCTTTATATTGGAGTTATTTAGTACATAAAACAATAAAGCAATAATTTCTTGCTAAATGTTTCATATAACACAATGAAATATTGAAATGTTAAATAATGTAACTACCAATTATGAAACATGGAAAATGATGTACAAAATATCGCGAGCCAAAAACATTTGGCCCGCGGGCCAAGAGTTTGAGACCACTACATTAGGTAAACTTGGCACACACTTGCGTCGGACCTATTGCTTTTTTTATTTTTTTACAGTTTTCTCAGTTGCCAGGATGATGTCTGCGACATAAATGATTTCACTGTATTATCACAGTTGGTGTTTTCATATTACAGTAGATCTTTTTTGTATAGTTAGGAGTCGACCAATTTCACTCAACGTACTGTTGTGCATGTGGCTCTGTCTCATGAGTTAGAGTACAAACATAATTGTAAGCAGTGGTGGTTGAAGGAAAAACAGTTCCAGTGGACATGGTCATAAGACATACACTACAGTTACACACATAATCAGAAGAAGAAATTCTTGCCTGACTATTTGGTACTGTATTGTTAAATGTCACTATCTCAACTCATCATATTGGTTCACTCTGGAATCAAAATCATATTTCTCCATTTCTATCGATCATCTGTGTCTCTGAACCCAGACTCTTCAATTTCATCTGATGTGTTGTAGATGGAGGGTTTAAGTGATTTCTGTTGTCTCACATGAACTGTACTGTTAACTTACTAAAGCCCAGTGTAAACTGCAGTGGATGTGATTTTGCCTGGGTTGATAGATAGATGTGCTTCTGGATGTAGACTTATCAATGATGAATTACACCAACATCCTCTGCATGACCTACTTGTGCCTGGTGCATCAACTGAGGTTTATGGGAGCAATTTATTGTGAGATGCTGCTCAACTTTTATCCATTCTTCCATCCTGATGCATTTTGACTGGTGCAGTGCCTGCCAAATTTTCAAAATACCAGATTCGGTTCATCCTCAACTGTTTGCTGTTGCGGATAAGTTACCGGTACATACCAGAGCCTTCTCCTTGTTTTGGCATCAATAGTTGGTGTGACTAGAATATTTCAGGCAGCTCTTTGGTGTTCATGTTTCAACACACTAGGTCAATGACCCCTATACTCAGCAATGCTTTGGAATCTGCTATTCCTCTGCTCTCGTACAGCTGCAGGGTGATTTTGTGCATTCTTTTGCACTGAATGATCCCTCTAGAACAATCTTCCACTAAACATTCAAACTTTTCAGCCAGAAAAAATTCTTGATTGTTTTTCAACATATCTTAGATTGAACATTTCAGATCTGTCCAATGTCAAGTCAGCTCCTGTGAAATATACTTAAAGGTGCTACATAAATGTCCAGATGGATACATACAAGCGGCCATTTTCCATGTAGTTTGGTTTAAATTAAACTGTCTTTATTTTCAGAGTTTTTCAGGTGTATTTACGTGGGTTCACTCATTTTGCATGATGCTCATAAATTAATACCAAGTTTACATTACTTAGTGTTTGTGTAGATGGAACAAGTTTGGATGCTGTGATGGTTTACGGGTGTCACCAATTCATGGCGTGAAGAGATATTCCCTGTGGCAAAGCAAGGGAATGTTAGAGCAGAAACATGTATATGTTGCTAAAAAAATTTGTCAAAATTAATTGCATGATTAAAAGTTTTAATCATCTGATTAATCACAGAAAACACAGAGGAATTAAATTTTTAACATGCCGTAATCTGGTATTACGTAACAGTAATTTTATTAATGTATGAAAATCTAAGTTTCAAATAATCATAAATTTTGTGCAAAATTTAATTATAAATTTGCAAAATGTTTGCAATTTTATTATATAAAGTTTTTCTCTGCTTTTATTCCAATTGTGCTGTTATTTCTCATGTAAATATTCTTCTTCAAGGGACATTTCATCAGATATAGCTACTCTTAATAATTCTTGTAGACCATTGTTTGAAACAACGGTGTGCAGCCTGAAGTCCTTGCTTATCCAATGCGAAATAGCATTTACAATTGCTTGTAGCTTTGTTTATTTGCACATTGGCATTGTTCAGAAAGGCAGACAGTGTTGGCTGTGTTGTTGCGATAACATAGGCGCCAGCATTGCTCATAAAAATTGTTAACTGGTGTTTATGTGGAGATGATATGTGGCACAGTTCAGTGTTGGTGATATTAAAATTCTTCCCTGCAATACTTGCACATGGCCATAGGTTTGTTTTTTTAAATGAAACTCTCCCTCTGGCAGATATTTTTTCCATCAAAGTTAAGTTCAAAAGTTAGTTAAGAATGAAAATCTGCACCTCAAACTATTTAAATTACGGAAAAACAAACCGAGTGTTGACTGTCAGATCAAGGGAAAAGGAGGCTACAAGAAAAGGCATTGGCATGTCTTTTAGCGCATTTTAAACATTCCTTTAGCCCAACAGAACATAAAAGAAATATCGAGAAGATTCCTGTAAAGATAGCCTAATCTACTGCAATGAAACAAGAAGCGTGAACGAACTATGGCCATCTCGGCAATGGACACGTCAGTAACATGTATGCTGGTGATAGGCAGCTGTTCCTTTTCGTTCCACTTCTGGAATGTTTGTGTGACATGATAGCCACTGTTGATCCAGTATTTCCAGACAGTTACTGTGAATGGCCTTTGGATATTTAGTACGGCTTGTGGAAGTCTTTGTAGATCTTGAAAGGCTGATTGTTCGCAGTGGCGTCAGTGACTCATGCCAAGGAGATAACGGTGCTTAAAAATCCAGGTCAGTATCAGGCTGAAATTCAAAAGACTATGTACTTGCTATGCCTACTCTGATTGTAAGGCATGGACAGCCATGGAGGCTCCAAAAGAGTTAGATAGCACGGACATAATTCCTACAAGGACCACTTCAGCAATCTGGAGATCATTGTATTGTATTGTATTCGGATATTTATAAAGCGCTTCTAGCGGGAGGGCCATTCAGAAGCACTCCCAGTGCGAGAGACCCCGAGAGAAAAAGCAAGTTTTAAGAAAGGTAAAAGAGGAAGAGACGTTACCTGAGAGAATAGAAGAACGAACGAATGGAGGGAGCTCATTCCAAAGAGCAGGGCCAATGGAGGCAAAAGACCTAGATTGAGCCAGGGAAGTCCTGACACGGGGAACGAGGAGGTCCATACGGTCAGATCAGGGTGATAGCCGCCATGGTCTCTGCCACTTTCTGGATCCAGACTGCTTGCTTCAACATATCACATTTGCATACAACCACATCTTTGTGGGCAACAATGAGCAAGCTGCTATATGAGTCTATAAGAGCCATGTCATTTGAGGTCATGAAAATGATTCTGGCTATATGAATTTAGACTTCATAAAGCTTTTGGATGCCCAAGGACAGTGCAGAACAATTAGCTGCCACCCACTGTGGATCTGTTACTGTAGAGATAGAGAAAAAAGGAGAGATATCGCTTTGCAGCCTATATTTCAGTTTCAGTGGGTGCTGACATTTTGTGAGTGGTCTTATTGTTTATTCATGGATCACCTGTTATCCATTATTACTATGCACCAGTGCCACAGCTCACAGCTTGTCTTTAGTTTGTTACCATACCTTTATTTTCTTGCTTTCCAAGGTTTTTCTGTCCTAAGGGATTTATGTACACTCACCAAATCTAAACAAATGCAACATACTTACTGTTCCAAAGATTCAGATATTTGATTCTTACTTATTTTGAGTTTTTTGGTCACTGTGTCTAATTTGGAGGCTCCGTTCGACCTGTGACCTCCCTCTAGGTCCTAGTCTAGGCCTCTTAATGTATGTTCAACTAGTCTGTTGTGTTTTGAAGCAGTCACTGGATCTGAAAATTCTTCAGTTTTTGTGTTGAATTAGGCTTTGAACAAGGTTTCTGTTGGATCAGCTGTAATCACTGAAACCTTCTTAGAAGGTGTATAATGACAGAAGTCTCTTTGCCTTAGGTAGATTACACACAGTCACCTTTGATGGAGTGTAATGGAGGATGTCTTCTTAGGTGGAGTGTAATCTGAGAAATTTCCTTAGGTAGAGTAATATGATCTTATTGTGTGTTGGCATGTACAAATGAGTTTTGTATGTGACTGACATTAGTAATGTCAAGATTTTGTCAGTATTTTTATTAGTTCTCATATGGGTTTTGCCAGTGCTTTTTTTCTAGAAAAAAAGGTTCCGGAACGGAACAATAGGTGCCGGAACGCAACAATTATGGGCTGGCTAAAATCACGAGAAAAACGGATTTGGGGGTTGGGAGGGGTCTCAATAAACACTGAAAGCAGTTCAAAAACACTGAAATTAAATTAAAATAACTAAATTATTGTTTAAATTACTAAAATAAATAAATTATTTTTTAGTAGCTGAAAAAAGGTGCCGGAACGCCGTTCCGGCTCGTTCTGGCTGAAAAAAAGCACTGGGTTTTGCAATAAGAATGTGAGAAATGCTACTGATTGTATCTGCATCCATTCAACAGTCTCAGCAGTACTTTCTTAGACCACAGGATGCTGTAGTTTGTTGTTATGAATGTTTTCAGATTTTCAAAGAAATTGGAGCAGTTGAGCCACTGAAATGCTTGGCCTCTGGAACATCTAAACTTGCTGCTAAATTTGCTATCCAAGCATTGCGCTTGATCGGGGAGGAGGTGCCACATAAGCTGTCACCCCAAGTACCTCTGTGGACAACACAGGACATCAGTCACTGGCTTCACAGGGTAAGAAGACCCAACAGGGGATACATACTTTTCTTATCCTGTTCAACCATGCTGTCTCCTGTATCTGTTTGAAGTGGCTATGCAGAAACCATTACTTTGGTTATCATTGTAATAAGAAATTTATTTAGCCTCACTACAAGACAAAACTGATGCTAACCTGTTTGATGTTAAATATTAGTAAGAACAGAATTTAATCAATAAGCAAAATATTGCACAGAAAGCTGGAAGGATCACCAATGGCAGGCGCTCACATACATGTAGAACGCAACGAATGGTTTCCCATTATAAGTTGACATATTGCCATGTTCATAATCTCTGGATCAAGCTGTAGCGATAGTGTGCAGAAATGACAAGCAGTAACATCCACGGCTCCTGATAATGCCATCGCTCAGCGGTCCCTCATTGGTGGAAGATGATGCTCATTTAGCTATCCCTCGAGTCGCGGTAATGTAATGCAAATCTCTGCAATTTCTCAGCAAAGCCACATTAGGGAGACCAGCTTATCCACCGAGGCTATATCAAATCAAGTCTGCAGTAGCCAGGCTGCTTTGTCGATTCCGGTGCCAGGTCAGAATCCGGGAAAGGTAATGGCTCATGTGACAGCATGGTGCCTATTCCACGTGAACCTCATTCATTCATTCATTTGAGAATTTATATAGCGCCTCTTCAAGGAAACTACTCAGAGGCGGGTTCACGTAGAACAGGCATCTATTGCCTGTCAGTCAGTAGATGGAAGCGATAGATATAATGGAAAGTATTATGCAATATAATTGTAAATAGCCTCCATAAAGATGGCTTGGAATTCCTTAGACATATGACACAATTGGCTGCCCTATGTATGTGCATGTATAAGGAATTCCAAGCTATATTTACATCATTCGACCAAATATATTGAGTAAATATACCCCTCTCAGGAGACATTGTTGTTCCTTATGCTCGTACTGCCATGGCACAGCGGCGGATAGCATTCTCGGTCATTGGTCCTGCCATCTGGAATGACCTCCCTCTTGGGCTTCATTCCCTCCCTAGGGATCTCTCAGGTTCTTTCTTGGCCTTCCCAAGACCTTTCTCTTTGATCGGGCCTGGGTTGGGAGCGCCGCTGAGTAGATTTCTTGAAGGGTGCTATATAAGTTTATTATAGATAGATAGATATTTAAGTTCATACTGAGTTGTCTGATTCTTTTGTCACTGTAACAATTCCTGCGATTGTTAATAAACTAGACATTGTCTAATTTAACAATTTAATTAACTTTACTCAGTCAGATAATTCTAAAGTCAGACATTGACTGCCAAATGCAAGATAATTAAGGTTGCTAAGTGTCGTCGCTGGTACAAAACTCAGTGGCCCTGTGTTCGTGCATATAAACGACACAGTTAAATAATGCATTTATACATGATGGTGTTATATAGCACATTTATACAAAGCAGATTTATGAAGCCAGAGCCGTAGCAACAAAGAACGTGGCCCCCTCCGAACATACGTCGGGGCCCCTTGCAATGCGCATACGTCCGGGGCCCCTTACAATGCGAAACTTAAAATGCGGTAATATACAATATACAGGGTTCATATTATGTCTACATAGGCCTACGCCCTACAGTGTACATGTATTCCATTTCCGTATTTATGCAAAGCGCTTCTTCGAGCCTTGTTCTCCACAAATTGGTTAATCAATGCGTCATAATCGTTAGTTTTTGCCACGTTTAGGGGCCCCCTTCCGGGAAGGGGCCCCCTCCGGTCGGAGGGTACGAAGGGCGGTCGCTACGCCTCTGTATGTAGCGAAAGAGCTGGAGTGCTTGTCAAATACAATGAACCTATGGACTGGATGAACAGCTGGCTGCTTGCTGAAAGAAAGCAAGACTATTAGCCATATTGACAGGATATCATTATCTGCCTAGATGAATAGAGTTCAAGACTTTGCACCTTCAACACCCCATTTGGAAGGCATTGCTTCCTTCATTTCCCATTTAGCATCTCTGTATGAGACAGACTTACGGCAGTGCTTTAATGTTATGAGTCTGGGAAATCATGCTAACTTGGGCATTTGGGGATGCTCTGTAAGAGAGAGAAAGCCGCTGGAGTCCCAGTTACCGGTAATGAAGCCTGCTTTAGGTAGAACGGATCAGTGATGAAACAAAGGATCTCGTGCCAAGGAGTAGAGAGGCAGGGCTGGCTGGAGGTCATTGAGATTATGTTATCCCCGGCAAGAAGTCTGTTAGGGCAGACAAGCAGCACTATCAAGGAGGTCTTACACAGACCTAGATTGTGCAGGTGATGTTTCACTTGTGGCAGAATTGGCAGCGGTACATGTGTTACTCCTGTGGCCGTGCAGGGAGGCCGAAGATTTGTGTTGGAAGATCAACTGCGATAAGACCAAGATCCGACCCATTTCGGATTACCGATATTGCCAGTTGCTGTCAGTGACTGCAGGCAATGAGTTGAAGTTTGTTGAGGTGTTTACTTACCTGGGCAGCGTCTAGTGATTCCGGCAAATAGTTCCAGTAAATAGTAGATCGAATGCCAAATTGTTATTGCCAGATCCTGCCTGGTGCCCTGGATTAAAAACATCTGGCAAACTACGGTTTGCTGAATGCTAAACTACAGCTTTGTTATCTGTATGCTTGTGGTATTCACCTGCAGTCGCAAGACTTGGTTGAACACAGAGGCTGTAAACAAGAAGGTGAACATTTTCAACATTTATTGCCTCAGTAGAATCCTCTGGATTCCCTATTTGGACTATGTGAGCAAACTCACGATCGGGAAGAGAACAGCACTAGTCTTTGTCACTGTCCTAGAATGCAGACTGTGCTTCTTCGGGTATGTTGCCTCCACAAGACAAGGACCACCAGACAGTGCTGTAGGCCACAATGAACGAACCTCTGAGGATGATGACTTGGGCAGCCTAGGAATAATTGGACTAGAGAAAGATTTTGCATATGTAAATTTCAGCCTTCATCTACCATCAAGGAAGGTACTGGAGAGAACAGCATGGTCTTGCATCTATGTTCAGCTGAGTTGGCCAACTGAATGAGAGAGAGTGAGAGACAGACAGACAGAGAGGGAGACTGAGCAAGAGAGAGAGACAAAGAGAGAGGCTGTAGTACCCTGTAACTCCTGTAGAGAATTTTAACACCACCAACTGTACTTCAAATCAAGTGGCTGTTGTAAAAGATACTCAGCTTCTTCTACAGACAAAGGATGAAAGAAATTGATTTTCAGAAAGGTAACAAAAATATTAAGACAAAATCCAATCAAATACTCTGCTGTAATGTAAGTCTAAAATCTGAATTTACTTTGTCTCACATTGAATCTCGTTCTGTCTCATAGTTATATGTTGTCATTGTAGAGTGGACTTGATGAAGATATTATAAAGTTGTTTGAAGAGTTTCGCTTTGATGGCGACCTGCTCTTGCTGCTTACAGAAGAAAATCTGAAGGAGGATTTCGACATAAGAAACGGAGTTACAAGAAAACGGTATAGCAACAGCTAATCCACTTTGAGTTCAGCTGCATAGAACTTCCTGATATTCACACAATGTCATATAAGTGCACTGCACTTGGATATGATATATCCGATATATCCTGCACAAACATATGACCCACAGAAATTACAAACTGGTGTAAAAAGTTTGGTAGAGCCCGCACACATGCATACCCTGCAGGCCTATGCAGACAATACAGGAACAGCCCAGAACTGCAAACCCATGTATGAAAACGTCTGACACTTATTTAGAGCTTTCTCATCAAACTGAACGGAAGTATGGGTTTTTCAATCAGAACCATTTACTTAATAACCGCAATGGAAGTGATGTTTTGTTTGAGTCCACACTCTACGGCTTTACTGTTTCATAGCACATGTATCATTATCATATGCTTTTATTGTTCACCATAAGCATATAGACATGAAATTAAGAAGTAAATATTACATGCAGTGACAATAGGAGTACCCAAAGGAATTAACTATTCCACTAATAGGGCCTCTTAATTACATTCAATCATTACAACCAGTGGAGCAATTCAGTAGCATGTCCATTGGTAAATATAGCATCAACAATAGGCTACAAAACCCAACCTATCAACCCAATTGTCCAGTGTTATGTGCCTAAACAGTGAGTATAAGCACACCACTTGAGACCATCCCTAGCATTTTTATGATCAATTCAACCAGAAGAATTGTATCCATAAGCAATTATAGACACAGCCCAACAGACCCAGTTGCAAACCTCTGACTTCAAAAGGTTCAATGACATGGCACACAAAACACGTTAATGCCCCCAGCATTCCAACAATTAGGTCTAATTGTTGTGGTGTGATTTATATTTATCAAATTCTCATTAAAGTGAATGGAAATATGGAATCACACCACATAATTGTTTTTATAGCATGCATTTAATCATTGTGTCCCTATCCAATGTGTTAATAACACAATTTGGCCTTAATATACTATGTGGCATAATAGAGTTCATAGTAACATGAGACTGAATTGCAACTGCAGCAATTAGCAGTTACTCTTGCGTAGTACTTTTTTAAACGACAATGCAGTTAGCAATTGGTAGAATAAAGGATATACTTACTTACTTACTTATTTGCTTACTTTAGATACAAAATCAGTATTCATGGTCTTACTGGCATGCTTTGAAACTCAGCTAATTATCGAATATCAAAGACTGAGTAAAGATTTGTAACATTATTTATTATTAATATTCTTTAATTGAAAAACCAAAAGTGGTGTAGAAGTTGAGAGATAATATAAAACATAGAAGTAATAAGAAGATAATAAACTTTGGAAAAAAGAGTAAGAATGTTATAAGAGTAGAAAAGTAATACTTATTTTACTACATCAAAAGCATCATAGTAATGGAGATATTTAAAAACTAAATAATCTGAAAAGAGAAACTAAATGGAAGCCCAGGGTATGCAAATGAAAAGTTTTACTAATTAAACATCATCAAAAAGCGTCCTAATAGTAAAGGTTAGTATGTTAGAATGCCACTTGACCGAATCCCACACAGTGCACTACATGCAAGATTCGAAGGAAAAAGAAACAAAGGCAGACCAAGACTATGCTGGATAGGTAATACAACCGAGGACATAGCATCACTTGGGCTAACACTATGGGGGGGGGGGATGGACTTGACAAATGACCGAGGACAATGGAGATCATTTATTTTTCGTACCCATCATGGAAACTCAATGGCGTAAGAACTGATGATGGTGATGATGATTAGTATATCAAGCAGAACATAACTGGGGTCTCAAGAATTTACTAAAAAACCTCTGGGCACCACCCTAAGAAATAAAATGGTTTTATTCTGTGCTTGGGCTCTCTTAGCGAGACTGTCTTTCGCTCTAAACTCAAAACTTACCTCTTCCAGTCTGCCTATGGCTCTAAATGGTTGTCTGGCCTCAATGTGCACTTCTGAACTCTGTAAGGAGGGCATTACCAAATTACAGTTGTATTGTATTGCATGGAGAGTTCTTTGAGCCTGTGACAAGAATTCTTTTTCAGAATCTTACGAGAACTTGCTCAGCTGAAACAGAAGGCAGATTATGAGGCATGTGACCCATCGAGACTCGATGATTGGTTGACCAGCATTTCACCTGATTTTCGACAGTACACCTATCAGATGCTTAAGTCTGGTGTCGACAAAGCCATTCTACGTTTTCTCAATGATGAGCATCTGGAAAGAGACTGTGGCATCCTCAATGGAATTCATCGCCTGAAAATGTTAGAAGCAGCAAAAAGTGAGTCACTCGTTTTGACGTCTTGTTCCAAATGCTGTCTTTTTTTTGGCTTCATGTAATAATAACACGGACAATTTATAGAGTGCCGTAACATGGCCATGCCGCTACAAGGGCGCTGTTGTTTATAGATAATTCATTCTGCAAAAATTGCTTAATTTAGAAAAATTCCTATTGAATAAGAGAGTTATTTAAAACCAGTGTTTTGTGTGTATTTGTTTGGAGTTGATAAGTAATTTTGTCCTGTAATTTTTAGAAAGTAGTTCTTGGCCAAAAAGTAACTATTCAAATTTCAGGTCTGTAGGTTTAAGTGCTTTGGGTTTCTACTTCCGGTACATGGACAGGAATATGGAAGTAAAGCAACTCTTAAAATCTGTGGTGTTTATCTGACCACTGCAAAAACTTTGCAGTCCTGTGTAAAAATCACTTAGTGGAAAGTATGTCTTTGCTGTTTGAACACCTCTAGTGTCCATCACTTCTTGCTGGGTTACAGGTAGGAAGTTCCAGGTAGGAAGTTCCAGGTGGCCAGGTCTTGATGGAGAAGACAAAGCCACAGTCACCAAATTTCAGTCTGAAGTAATGGCAGTTAGCTTATAGCAATGGCTGTCCACCAAGCACAGTTGATTGAGAGATAGAAAGCTCAACGCTGACGTGACAAAAGCTGGCTGGCTCTGTCCAATGCATACTGAGTGTATAGGCATGCAGAGCATTATGTCATTTTGTAGAGTGCTGGAAGACATTGAAGAGACTGCTTGGCAGTAGTAACATGGTTATAATAGCCTATCCTGGTATTGAGTCTGGCATTTTGAAACCTTTGTAATGGCTCAGTGGTCCTCTATGGAAAATCGGCTAGGATAATGGATGCCATTTGGTAGGTGCTCTTGGGACTTATTTGTTAGGATCTAGATCAACCTCAGATAGCCCGCTACTCCATTCTGTGGAACTAGATCAGTCTAATTGACAATTTTCCAATGAGAAATTCCTTGCTTTGGCCAAATCACTTCTCGAGGCAATGATGGACATATCCAACTGGCAAAATTTCCATCAAGTACTTGGCATTTCTTGTTCTGGGAGGATGCTGGCATTAAGGGATTTTATATCAAACCCTTTGTCCATATTTATTCTCTAACTCAGAGGTTTTCAAACTTTTTGGACCAGGGACCCCCTTATTTTTTCTAGGCATAGCTCGCGGACCCAAGCATTTAAAACGTAAAATTTATCACTTAAGATTTAAACAAAATTACAGGCAGACTATTTCCACAATACATTAAGCTTGCTTATAAGTAGTGTAAGAATTTGAAAACACTTAGGCCCTACTGTTAATGCTGATCTGAGTGGCGCTATATAAGTTTTCGGTTACAATTTCGGTTACAATGCTAAAACCATGTAGTGTTAATCATTAATGAATATTTTCAGAACGCTCTCGCGAACCCCGCCATATCCTTCACGGACCCCTCTTGGTCCGCGGACCACAGTTTGAAAACCTCTGCTCTAACTGCCAAGTTTGCAGGATTTCAAGCTGAGGGACACCATAAGTGACCATCACGCTTGGTGGAGGAAGGGTGATCACCAACATAAAAATCCATTCTTGCTCGTGCCTCTGTTCTTCTATGTGCTGTGTCATGAATTATTTTGGCAGAAGAGAGTTCCCCTACCACTTTCCGAGGCAGTGTAATGGTTCAGTGTAATGGTTTGGGTAAATGACTGGAAAAAGTGAAGCGCATATCTTCCGTACCCTTTTGAACTGCCACCGTTCTGCATTTCTCTATTGGGATTGAGTCCCATATCCATAAAACTTTGGCATAAAAACTCATCGGAGGCCAGGCTTATATGGCTGCTTATTTTATGTACCTGCCGTATTGTGCTTCCATCAGAGATATCTGCAGGATTTATGACAGTTACAGTGCCACCCATTACGACCTTTGGACCACGGTGGGAAAAACGCTTTTGTCTGTGGCTGTTCATTCGCCCGGGAATCATCATCGGCTTTTTGCGCGGCTAACTTCCATTAGAGGCCATTGCAGTGCTATAACCCACCTGCAAATGCAAGAGAATGATCATGCATCTGCTGTCAGGAGAGTATTAACAAAACATGGGTGTCAGAAAGCTGTTTCGTCTGTGTTATAACCACAGAATGTGCCATACGCAACATAATATTTATATGACCGAACATAAGTAGCAAGGTTTTAAAATGAATTTGACTTGAGTTCGAGCAACAGGAAATTTCAAGCCCAAGTTAGACTGAGATGAACTCTAATGTCATTGGACAATAGGCTAATCTATTTCAGCTTGCTTAGCCTGACTTACGGTCTCCTTGCCCTATCAGATTCTGACTGGAACAAAATATGATATTTGACTGCAATTTCAGTGATGTCTTGTGTTTTATAGTAACAGGAGCAGTTATCAGATTAGATATTAAGTCTTGCTGCAGAACACTTTGTAAATCTGGACAGTTTTTATGTCTTGGTGTTTTTAAATTTAAGCTTCCTAGTATTTTAACAATAAGCTGCATTGGTTTCCCAGTCGCATGTAGTATGCTTTTGTTGTCAAAGTGTTATATGTTACATAAAAATGTGTTTTGCAGTGACAGTTAAACTGGACTCCGACTTCCAGCTCAGAGCTTAATGCTTGGCTAAATGTTTTTTTTTCACAAAGAAAAATTATCGATCTTTGGAGAAATCATTGGGTAGCAGCTGAGTAAATTAAGATGAAGTGACCGGACTATGGCTACTCGCAGGTTGTGAGAAACTATGATTATCAGAGCATCTTCTAACTCTAGACATATTGCTGCCTGCTACGTTTTCTGTCTTTACCTCCTCCGATCTCCATTCGGTTTGCGTAGGTCGCCTTGGTTGGCTGTGTTAACTGATTAAGCTAGTAGGGACTCAAGGTGTGGCATGCCTTTAGCATGGAAATTATTTGGGGTAGGTCTTGTAGAAGTTAACGTCCCATCGATGAAGCATAATGTGCCTGATTCCTGGAGCCCCTATGAATTCATGACTAATCATGTCTAGTTCACTGCCACCAGATCATGGTGGTTCATGATGCTTTTGCTGTAGGAATGTATTTTAAAAAATTGTACACCTTCTATGTACTAACAATTACACAGTTCGTGGTCTTTATATACATTATGGGCATTTATTTATTTTTTCTATGCTTTTAGGATTGTCTAGCATAGACTGCAGTCCAGTGGCAGTGTCGGAATATTCCCCAGGCATGTTTGACAGGTGCATCGATGCTTTCATAAGCTACAGGCGGTCAACGGGCTCACAGCTGGCCAGGTAAACAATGATGACATGCCTATATTTTACTATTAAGATTTTTTCTTGCCAGAATGACCATTAGCATATATTATGTGGTCCAATTACCGTGGTTCTTGTGCGGATATTTACATATTCATTGCTAGAAAACTGTTATATTAATAGCACTTAGGGCCTATAAACTCCTCTAATCTGTAAAATGTTTATGTGAGAGGGTAATCCAGGCGGTAGCGGGACTTTTGACCCTTTTGGATTACCCTTTTGACGCCAGCACTTGTAATGCTATAGGCGAAACTGTAATAATTTGATTTGTCTGTTGTGTGGTGCTTCAATAAACAATTCAATCAATCAAAAAAATTATTTTTAAATATTAAAAAATATGCAGTGCCTCATAAGCTGTGATTTTTACTGGGTACTGTTACATGAGATAACATGAGTTTTACCAGAAATGCCTCTTGAAACTCCTCGTATAAATTCCTCCTAAAATCTATAATGGCCACTGAGATTACTTATTAACAACTAAACTATTCGACAAGGCTATTGTAACAGTTGTTGCACTAAGGAATTTCTGCCATAAAGTTCCTCTTGTTAAATAATTTGTATCTCTAGCCTTGTGTCACTTTGTTTGAGGTTCATTCATTTCATACAACTAATAATTTGGGCCTTACACTTGATCTCCTCATAACCCAGTCTAACTCGTCTGCTGTCAAAAATATACCTGCATATGAGATGTTTTTGTCTGATCATTCTGCATTACTGCTTATTTTTTTCTTCCATAATAGCTGCCCCCACATTTAATTAATTTCACTATTTACTTATTTACTGTTTAATTAATTACATTATTTATGGAATTTGCTTAATGTTCCATATTCAAAGCTAACCTTCTTGCTTATCCACTGTGGTCATCAGGGGCGCCCGCACTCCCGCAGGCTTTAAAAATTGGACACACAACAAAAAAATTTTCAATTTAGATAACATCTATAAATGCTTTAGCTGTTTAACATGCCATATTTTGTTCAACATTCTGTTTTCTGTAAGCATTTATTTCCGCTTTTGACTAAAAATAATTAAAGAATGTTTTGCTTTGCAAGTTATGATTCAATAGCTTGCAAAAATATCGTTGCGAAGCCTATTCCTTGTGTGGATTTGATTTACTGGGTGGACACACTTGCGTCCAGTGCGTCACGCTGTGGGTGCCCCTGGTGGTCATGCCCAGCACAGAGAGCTACCGAGCTAGTTGACCAACTAAAATCAACTTCATCTGAAATCCTGGACAGGCGCATTCCCACTGAGTCCAAGAGTCTTGCTCTTCCCAGCTCTGGTACAATTCAGATGCAGTGGCTGCAAGGAGGTTGCACAGTCAACCATGAACTCTGGCAGAGATGTGTATTTTAACCTTCTCATCTCCCGATTAGGGGTCAGCCGGAAATCGCCTCGGACATTTGCCTCGGCCGAATATCCCGTGTTTTGGCACTATTTGGAAGTATTCGCCTCGACAAATACTGTACACACAAATATAGGTGCTTCTCTGCCTCACATGCCGGAATTTGTAAGCTCATAATATCGGCTCTGAGCTTCATCTAGCATATTCATTTTGAAGAAGAAAAGTACAAAAAACAACAACACCGGAAGTCCACAACGGGAGTCAAGTCCATTATTTATTTCTAAAATTCAAAATGTATTAGTCAGTTATTACAAGTACAGAAATTTATTTCGATAATTTTTTATTACACGAAAATGTGAAGCTTTGCATATGGAGCAAATGATACTCGGTTCGTACCCGGATCCGGCAAATAGTACATCCAAGTACTCGGATTCGGTATTCGGTGGAAAATGTCTACTCGGCTGACCCCTACTCCCGATAATAGTGTGCTCTTGACCTCATGCCTACAACTCTTCAAAAGACACATTCATTGTCAACATTGTCTCTCTTGACGGAGTCCGCTTCCATTTCATCTTTGTTCATGCCATAGTTTACCCTCTTATTTAAAATCCACCTCTTTCTCCTAATGACTTATCATCCTATTGCCACGTATCTACCCTCAATTTCATCTCCAAAATCCAGGAAAGGGTTATTGTGAACCAGTTGAGTAGTCACCTTTCATCACAAAAACTTTACTTCCATTTCCAGTTTGCTTAAATTATGAACACCATTCAACTGAAACTACAGTACTTAACGTTAACAATTACATAATCAACTCCATGGACAAAGGAAAGGTAACTACTCTAGTTTCACTTGATCTTTGCAGAGGTGGGCAAACTACGGCCCATGGGCCAGATCTGGCCTGCCAACACTTTTTATCTGGCCCACAAAGGCCTTCAGAAAATAAAATACACAAAATTCAGATCGCAAGAAGTTTTTCCTTGCTTTACTCACATGGCGCTGCTTCCTTACTTACTATTGTGGGGCGTGGTGGCTCAGTGGTAAGTTCGGCGCCTTGTGACCGGAGGGTTGCAGGTTCGAATCCCACTCTAGCCGCTGCGTACGGACCTTGGGCAAGTCCTTCACTCGCAATTGCTCGTGGCGCTTCGGCGTGAAAATTCCGGCACAGTATCAAATGCTGTAGTCGGGAGCGCCTCTGAGTAGTAGTTGACTTCGAGAGGCGCTATAGAAATATCCGGAATAAATAAAATAAATTCCGGTCTCGTCTTTAATAATAACTCTGTGTATTAACACCGCAAAAGTATATTTCATTCTAAATAAGTAAACTTTTTTCATGTTAGTCGTTATTAAAAGTTTAAAATTTGTTACCTGGCCCTCTGAATTTTTTTGATGTTTAATGTGGCCCAATGTGCAAAAAGTTTGCCCACCCCTGTTCTAACGCATCCATTATGAAACTCTCCCTCACCATCTCACACATTGGTTTTGCCTTTCTGGTCCTGCTTTCAGCTGGTTTGCATCTTAGCTCCACCATCAAACTCAACCAGTTCATATCAATCAATACACTTCGAATCCAATTATCTTTAACTGTGGGGTTCCATTAGGTTCTGTTCCAGAACTGCACCACCTGTTTTCACAATGTACCACTCCACTCGGCTCATTCTCACTAATAGCAAAAGCGGTCTAGATTACCATTTGTATGCTGATGATACCCAGCTGTTTCTGTAATTAGCTTTTAAATGGCTTAATAGCTCCTCATATCTTATTCAGCTCTCCAATTACTTCTGTTTGTGTGATGTTCATGCCTGTATGGCCAGCAACAAAGCTTCTGTTGAATCCTTCTAAGAATCCATTCCTCGTCTTAGGCGCAAATCAACAACTATAAAAATTTGATTGACTGACATCTGTTCCTAGACTTATGTTACTGTTTTTTTTACTTGGCACTGCACTGTGTAGATTCTTCGCATATGATTTGAAATGTTGTTTGAAATTATCATGAAGTTGTGTGTTGAAAAATGTTTGTAAAACGCCTGTAAAATGTTTATGTGAGAGGGTAATCCAGGCTGTAGCGGGACTTTTGACCATTTTGGATTACCCTTTTGACTCCAGCACTTGTAATGCTATAGGCGAAACTGTCATAATTTGATTTGTCTGTTGTGTGGTGCTTCAATAAACAATTCATTCAATCAATCAAATCAAAATGTTCCAAACTACGAAGGTCTTTTGACTCCATCATGTACTTGTTAGACCATGTTAAAACTGTATACAGATCAGGTCATTTTCACATTCAGAACGTTCATAGACTCAGATCTTACTTGCCTCAGACTCACAGACTCAGATCTTACTTGCCTCAGACTCATAGACTCAGATCTTACTTACCTCAGACTCATAGACTCAGATCTTACCCACCTCAGACTCATAGACTCAGATCTTACCCACCTCAGACTCATAGACTCAGATCTTGCCCACCTCAGACTCATAGACTCAGATCTTACCCACCTCAGACTCATAGACTCAGATCTTACTTGCCTCAGACTCACAGACTCAGATCTTACTTGCCTCAGACTCACAGACTCAGATCTTACTTGCCTCAGACTCATAGACTCAGATCTTACTTACCTCAGACTCATAGACTCAGATCTTACCCACCTCAGACTCATAGACTCAGATCTTACCCACCTCAGACTCATAGACTCAGATCTTGCCCACCTCAGACTCATAGACTCAGATCTTACCCACCTCAGACTCATAGACTCAGATCTTGCCCACCTCAGACTCATAGACTCAGATCTTACCCACCTCAGACTCATAGACTCAGATCTTACCCACCTCAGACTCATAGACTCAGATCTTACCCACCTCAGACTCATAGACTCAGATCTTACCCACCTCAGACTCATAGACTCAGATCTTACTTACCTCAGACTCATAGACTCAGATCTTACCCACCTCAGACTCATAGACTCAGATCTTACCCACCTCAGACTCATAGACTCAGATCTTACCCACCTCAGACTCATAGACTCAGATCTTACCCACCTCAGACTCATAGACTCAGATCTTACTTACCTCAGACTCATAGACTCAGATCTTACCCACCTCAGACTCATAGACTCAGATCTTACTTACCTCAGACTCATACACTCAGATCTTACCCACCTCAGACTCATAGACTCAGATCTTACTTACCTCAGACTCATAGACTCAGATCTTACCCACCTCAGACTCATAGACTCAGATCTTACTTACCTCAGACTCATAGACTCAGATCTTATTTACCTCAGACTCATAGACTCAGATCTTACTTGCCTCAGACTGTCTTAGTTTCACTTGCAACTGCTCTGGTTACCTGCTGTCTTGGCTACTTCTACTCACTTCCAATTGGTGTTGGAAATAGAGATTTGTACTAACTACAAATGGCTTAAAATTCGATGGTAAGAGCCACAACAGAAACCCCTAAGTATCAACATATTATGTCAATACTGAACTTATTACACCGACTGTCCATCGAGCTCAGAATTCAGTGTAAAATCTGCCTTATAGTTAAAAATATTGTTGCATTCAAATCAGTCGACCTGTCTCCACTCCTTGCTCACTCCACAAGCCAGCAAATGTTGCACTTAATCAACAGATATCTTGAATCTTGCTGTGCCTTACACTAAGACAGTGTTGGGCTCTTTGGCACCTCGGTGGCTTCTCAGAGGCTGTGGAATTCATTGCCGAGCTGTGTCAGTTATCCGATACCATTCAGAACTAAAAACTTGTCTGTTTCAGCTTGCTTACCCACCATAGCTTGACGTCTGGTTTCTTGGACTTAACGTATTTCGACTTGGCTTCTCTGACTGATCATGGTTTTGACTGCAATTTCACTCAAAGCAACTGCAGTATGATAACAGTGTTCTAAGAGAAGTAATTAAATGAACAAAGACATGGAAAATAGTTCCTGATTTGACTATTTACTTTGATAATAATAATCTTTGTTTATTAATTCAAACTGACTAGTACGCAGTAAGATTACATGATATAGTGGTAACAAATGATAAAAAGTTTAACAGGAGTCGAATATAACTGTACGGCAGCCATGCAAGGCGCCCATCTGTACTACTGCTCATTTTACAATCACCACCTAGGGATGAAGGCTGAGCTAATCTTGTGGGGCTAGCGGGTATCGAACCCGCGTCCTTCTGATCTTTGTGCCAGTGTGTTACCATTCAACCATCTCCCCACCCCATATTCTCCTAGACAGCTGCAGCCAGTATCCAGTTGGGCAAACTGTTGACTGAGCTATTTCTCACCAATTTATAAAACCCAGAGCATTTATGCAAAAATATGTAATGTTTATTTTAAAAAGATTAAGAGATTTTGTACAACTCCCAAACTTGTAATTCTCTTTAACTGCTCCATGGAAAACAAAATTTTTTATATCCCATGGGATTATTTATGCTGATTTATGTGGTAAGTGAAACTTAGATAGTGACAAAATGTGTCATGCAAAAAGTTAAGCAGCTGTGGTAGTTGGTAAGGAAATTAGTAATCACATCACTAGTAATGATGAGGCTAAGTACGTAATAAGACAATTATTACTAGATGTTGGAATAAAAAATCTAAAATTTTCTTTTTATGAGTAAAGTTCTCATCTAATTGTGTGCATACAATAATTCATAATTCAAAATATATAATTCATAATTCAAAATACATAATTCACAAACCATAGCTGAATTTCTCAACACTTTTTCTCTTCTGTGAATCTGTGATCAATAACGTACCTTCAGGATGAGTTAACCCATTTACCGCCGCTATTAGAAATAGCCACCGGATTAAGCTGTAACTGATACTAGGTCATCAATATGATGCCAATAAACTACTGACAGTGCATTTTTATTGGAACTATATGTAGTGTCCCAGTTATAGGACGTTGCGTTTTCGCAACATCGGCGGGAAAGATGTATTTGTTTACTAGAATGATGTTCTATTAGTTATCGATTGTGTTCGCGGTCATTTCAATAACAATGTTTGTGCATGCTGTAAACTGATTCAAGTTCAATGTCACTTGTTTCCATGGTATTGAGCAAGGCACTTGACGTGCATGCGATACACGTGTAGTAAGTGGTTCTGTGGCACAACCGACAACGCAGTCGACGACCATTTTCGTTCTTGGCTATGATGTTCAATGCTGTGCATCATAGGCGTAGACTCTGGGGAGAGAGCCGGGGCAGCCGGGGCACGTGCCCCCAATAATTGGGGTGGACTGTACATTCAATGCAACAAGTGTAGAATGAAGAACCAAATACCCCCGCCCCTATTTTGGACAAGTGTACGCCAGTGCTGTGCATAGGCCTGCAGTGTACTCTGTGTTATCAGGCTAAACACCTCGTCATCGCAAAATTCTTAAAAGACTCGCTCTTGCTTATCACCTGTGTGATCAACTGCCACATCTTTATCTTCTCCTTGTTGACAAGGCTCAATGTAAATTTTGGTTCTTGGCATTGCCAATCCTGTTTTGTTGGCTTAGAAGACTTAGGCGGCTTTGAAGGTAGTCGTTGCTTCTTGGCCGGCAAGGGCGTTCAATCCACTGACTCTTCCATCGGCGTATGAGTATCGGACACGAGATCAGTCTGCCGCCTGGAAGACTTTGAAGATATTCTGGAGCTGTGTCCTTCGAATAAACATGCTGCAGTGGTTCGTCTGACCTTTCCGCATACTGCTGCCTAGAAGACTTGTACCTTGCAGGCACCCGTGGCTTTCTTCTTGACTTCGATTGCGTTTCACGCGAGGTATGCCTAGTCGGCGGTGACCGTTGGTTTGACATTGAGGCATCAGTGTGATGGACTTCCACATGCCCGGCAACGTCTTCTGCATCACATCGGTAGTCATGAGCTCATTTTCGTCAAAATGTTCGCTATCGCTTTGCTAATCAACTTAGGATGGGGGTGGTGATACCATCTTCTTCAAATATCACTGGGACGGCCTCCCTCAAGCAATAGAACTACTTCCTCAGCCTCCTCTGAAAAATTTAATGTGCATCTTTCAAAAGTATGCCCAATGAAGAGTGGCAGCACTGAGCACGCCATCATTTATGAATCACTAAACTGAAATTGTTGTAGCCTAAGTAATCGTAAACTGACATAAGTTTATCTGAATCACTAGGTGTCACACTGTGCATAGCGTTTTCCGCCGAAGTTGCGAAAACGCAACAATGTGTATATATCACATTCCGCCGAAGTTGCGAAAACGCAACATCGAAATTTCGGACATTGGGGTATCGGCATATAATGAGACATACTATTAATAAACAAATAATATTAAATACTCACCTAAGTACTTCAAAAGAGATAGGATCGCTTCTGGGAAATATAACGTCTTATGGCAGAAGAAAATTCTTGAACAAAACCACTAGTTATACGTCAAAAACCACGAATTTTGCGCAACTCAAAAAAAATTGCAGACAACAGCAAAGAATATATTTTTGCTACCAGCAGACGTAGTGAACACCCAGGAAGTAAGACAAAAAGAATTTGCGTGAATTTTTCGTGTCTTGATTTTTTTTCAAATTTCCAAACAGAGCGTTGCGTTTTCGCAACGTTGGCGGCAAATGGGTTAAGTGATGAATGTCTGGAAAAATACTGTTACCCTGACATTTGTTTCAGATTAATCATATATGTTAATTGTTATTATAATGTGCTGGTTGGTGCAATGTTTATGTCAGCAGAAATAGCACCAGGTGGGCTGTTGTTTTGGTGTTACTTTAGCACTGTAACATGCTGTACTGTAGGACTACATTATGGTACTAGTGTTAGTTTTAGCGCATTTGTCTGATATCAGATGACCGTCAGAATCAACAGCTTGTTCACCTTTACTTGAGTGTCTAGACTCATTACACGACATGTTGTTTAAACTGCTTGAATTAAAATTACTTTAAAAGTTGTGTGGTTTCTTTTCATGCAGCTTACTCAAAGTTCACCTGCAGCTTCGTGGCTTCACAGTTTTCCTCGACATTGAAAAATTGCGAGCAGGAAAATTTGACGATAATCTTCTGAATAGCGTACGAAATGCCAGAAACTTCATACTAGTATTGACACCCGAATCCTTGGATAGATGTATGGGTGATCTCGAACACAAGGATTGGGTTCATCGTGTAAGTTTATGAACTTCATCATGAGTTAAACATAAAAATATGCTAACTTTTTCTTGTATCCTAACAAGAGGTATGGTGTCCTAAATACTGGAGCTCATTCTGCGCAGGTACAAGTCCAAGAGGGTTGTAAGTGTAAACTATGAATTGTTGCATGCTGCTATGTCCTGGCATTGCACGCCAGTTGTTAATCGCTACTTGAGATGTCAAAAGTTTAGTAAAATTTGTCCCTGGTGTTTGAATTGATTCTGAACTAGTACTCGACTACCCCTCACTCCATCATTAATTCTTCAGCATCACACCTTGGATGCACAAATTTCAGGTGAGAACATTAACAATGGATGTATTGGCAAAGGCAAAACCACTAGAATGATTTTTGGATACATTTCTGTGTGATACATTCCAAGTAGGTGAAGTTTCCACAGCTGCAGAATTAATACTCCCAGAAGGGAGGTCTACATTAGTATCACTGAGTGAGATAAATTATGGTAATTGCTCATGCAGCCTACCACAGCTGCCGCTAGCTTAGACAGGTACTGGTGGATTTTTGTGGTGGTGACTTCATCCTGAGCTCAGTAGGTGCTCCTTTTCTGTTGCTGGCCCTAGACTGTGGAACTCTCATCCAGCAAATGTTTGTTCTGCAAAGTCTATTCTGGCCTTCAGATCTCAACTAAAAACTCATCATTTTCTGGACTCATTCCTCCGTAGGCTGTTTCCTTGTCGTCGCAGGCTTCCCTGTTGGCTTTCGACTTGACTCACCCTGGATATTGACTTGCACAACGATTTTGCATAGTAGCAACCATCGACTGATGCCTTGAGCATTATGACTTTGGCTCTTTAGAAGTTCTTAGATTATATTAGATTAGATTAGAAAGAAGTTCATGTCACAGGATGCATGTTCCAGAATGAGGGGCCAACTGCAGTAGAGCTTCCACGTTGCACTGTGGAAGTACGAGACAGTGAATTGATCTTCTCTAAGCATGCAAAGATAGTATGCTGAAGATGCTTGTATTATCTGCATCAGATTTTTACTATATGCCACTTGTTCTTCACCACAGCTGCTTCTACCCAGATGCTTGAATTCATAAGCATTACGGTTGACTATGGTAATACAATTTATTCACAGTTGTGTCTTAATCAGATAAATCAACTTCAATCCAGTTCAAATACTGCAGCTCAACTAACTGGTGGGATTTCAAAGTTTAGTCATGTATTTAACTACATGCAGAATTAGCTACACTGGTTGCCCATGCAAAGACTTGTTGACTGTGCTGACATGTAAAACACCATTGCCAGTTGTGCTCCATCCCATTGCAGGGAGCTATGTTTTTCAGTGTCACCTATGACTGGCTGGTAGTCTGGTTGTTGCTTGTCTCGTACTTCTACAATGCAACGTGGAAGCTCTACTGCAGTTTGCCCCTCATTCTGGAACAAGATCAATTCACTGTCCATCTTACATCTTTGTTATGTGAAGAAGTAGATAGGCAGGTAATTGGAAAGCGAAACCAGTTACCAAGCCAGAGTTTTTCTAGAATTAAGCTGGAGGTGGTTAAATCGCATTCATGAAGAAAGGTCCTCATGTATCGCAACCAATTTCTCAGCTAAGATTTCCTCAGCAGCTCAGGCATGAATATTAAGCCAGAGTATCTTCAGCATACCCTTGTCAGGTTGTTAAAAGATACTTTACACAAATATTATTATTAAGGAACATTTATATAGCGCCCCTCCAAGGCTGTCTACTCAGAAGCGCTCCCAGTCCAGCCACGGCTAAAAAGAGTAGTCTTTAAATTAGTATAAAAAGTAGTAGAGTGATCCATAGGGACCAAACGGAGCGCCATTGGGAGCCCATTCCAGGTCATAGGACCAGCAACAGAGAAGGAGTGGCGCTGCATGATTGCGGTACGCGAGCGAGGGACCATGAGTACAGCTTGGTCAGCTGATTGAAGGTTAGATCGCCGCTGAACAACAGATGTAGGGCGACAAAACTCCTGCAAGTATAGGGGCGCGAGTCCCTCCAAGCAGCGCCTAACAAGTGCAGAAATCCTATATATGATCCGTAGTGGGAATGGAAGCCAATGCAGGACATCCCTCATGAAGTCAGAAACCTGGCCAAATCTAGTTATGCGGCCAATGAGGCACGCAGCTACGCAGAGGACCCGATCCAGGCACCCAACCCGGACAGCTGGGGGGCCAGCGTAAAGGGCACTACAGTAATCAAGATGGGAGACTACAAAAGCATGCACGAGGGTAGAGGCAGCCCCCAGCCAGATACTTACATACATACATGACAATGAGCAGTAACTTCCAGGGAGGAGAGAATATGGCTGATGTTTGCAGTGAGCAGGATATAAAACAGAGATGGAGAAGGTCAATTCAAATGAGACTGAATGATGTAGGCCAGGTGGAAGAGTGGAACAAACACAACCACTGCAAGAGATGAGTCATGATGTGGAACCATGTTTCAAGTAAGACAATGCTTCCTAAAGTAGTGGTCGGTGGACCGGTGCCGGTCGGCGAGCCATCAGTTGCTGGTCCACAAAGTGAGTCAAGAAACTGAACAGAAAAGATGACAGATGTTTTCTTGATTGGGTCTCACTTCGAACTATCTTCAAAAAACACAATTGTCTCACAATTAAAGCCATATTTTTCAAATAAATTAAAAAGATTTCCCACCAATATCTGCTCCTTCCAATGTAACTATATAATTTTTTACCAAATTCCAAGATTTGTGTTACATTCTCGTTTCTTAAATCTTATAATTAATTTGATCAAAAAAGAAAAATAATTAATAAATTGGGCACCAGTCCTGCTGCATTGGGAAAATTCCTGCCGGTCTGTTACACTGAAAGTTTGGGAAGCACTGTTGTAAGAGAATGCAATGGTCCACATTGTGTATATGCCACAAGCACTGTTACCCAACCAATAGAACCTAAGAAATCATTAATAAGGTGGATTAGAACTGAAGGTGTGGAATGAAACCTCCTGAACCCAGAATGTTGTTGAACAACAAGGTATTCACTTCCAGCTAGGGTGTAACTGCATCAACACAATAAAAAAAATGGTAGGTTAGAGATTGGATGATTTATGTAATTGGCCAGGTCATCAGCATCCGACTCTTGAATGCAAGTACGTAATGAACTGCAGTACTATCCACGTGCCTGCTTATCTACTTCTTCACATGTACTGCAGTACTAACAACTCCTTATTATGCATTCTTGTCAACTTTATGATTAAGAATAAACGAATATTGATTGACCAAATTGCCAAAAACTGGCAATAAGGCACTGCACAGAAATTGTAGGCACCATCCAGTGGGCGGTCTCTTGGTGCTGTGGAGTCCCTAGGCAGTTTATGTTGGGTTATCTGGGTTGATTTTATTATAATCAGACTTCTACTGCATCTGAATATGCATTTGGAGTTACATGTATTCTCACATCTGCTATCCTGCGTTTTTGGACAGTATTTTTTTCTAATGTCATTAACTACTTTAACAGGGAGACTAGTTCCCATATGGAATCTGTCGAGCTCAAGACTTACAAGCACCATCTGAGACTGCTCTAGTCATGCGTACATCAATTGATTAGCTACAGATGAATGCCACTCCTGCACAGATTAGGTGGCTTCAGTGATATCAGATCTTCTACTATCTAGACCCGATATCACTGAAGCCACGAAGAGAGGTTCAAACAGTAACTACAGAACCTCTCTGTGTGGTTTTCTTGAAGTGCTAAGGTGGATGTAATCGTAATCGTAATCTTGAGATTTCTACAGCGCTCCAAAAGCATAACATAGCATGTAACATAACCTTCAATCATGGATTCATTTCAGTGGCCTCTACCCGAGTCTCTTCCAGAGAATATGAGGGCAATATGAGGTGCTTTTTAAGACTTTCCTTTTCCACAAATTGAAAGGAAGCTGATACGAGCTTTGATTTTCATGCCACTGTCAAGGGCTCTTTGAATTAGTTTACTGGTAACCTGCACTGTATAATTTATCTTCTCGACACTGCTTTACACACTGTGTTGGCAGAGTCAGCCAACATTTTGTCAATTCATACAACACAAATTTAGACAGGATTTGTAAGTTTGATAAAAATGCATGATTTTGAAAACTCACAGGCATGTACATGTAAATAAATATGTTTGGTTTCTTTTAAAATTTCAGGAGGTCGTAGCAGCCCTGGAAGGTGGATGTAACATAATTCCAATCATGGATTCATTTCAATGGCCTGCACCAGAGTCTCTTCCAGAGGATATGAGGGCAATCATCTACTTCAACAGCATCAGGCTAGTTCAGTATAATTTTAGGTGATAGTAGTGTCATTTTAGATGAGTGGTAATTTTGGTCACTGGAATGTTCAGGTTTCCTTGGGCAGTTTGTATGTATGTATGTATGTATGTATGTATGTATTTATGTATGTATGTATGTATTTATGTATGTATGTATGTATGTATGTATGTATGTATGTATGTATGTATGTATGTATGTATGTATGTATGTATGTTAGGGTGGCACTCAAAAAATAAATTTCAAATTCTTACCTTCCCACCCCTTAATTCTGTTAATTTTACATAAAGATTGAAGCACACAAAGTTTTGGAACATTAAAACAACATTTACTGGTAGCTCAACAAAGTCATAGTTTGAATATTTTGTATTTATTATGCAGCTGCTTTGCAGCATTGCGACAAATTAGTGAAATGTTAAAATTTGACTTTTCTAAAGTGTTCACTATGGAAGTACACTTTTACCTTCCCAAGTTTCCATGTTCTATTGTTCTCACTAGGTTAGTCAATATTGGTTATTATATCAGTAAGACAGAACACAACTTTTTGAAACATTTCAGTAAATTATTGTCTAGTGCATTAACATTGAACAATGTCAAAGTTCGATACTTTTTAATGAAGTGTCTGACTGCAAAGTTAATATCCGAGCAGAGTTGATTTGTTGGCATTAGGAAAGGTCTGCCTTTGCTTCTCTACCACCTGCAACAGGTAATGCTTCTGCTCCTCCTGGTTGGTGATGACACTGTTGAACGACTGGACAAGTGCAACACAGCGCTCCGCTGCATCGTTCACCACCTTCAATCCTTTGAGCTTCTTCTCAGCTTCAGTATAGGCCTCATTATTTTCCCATGTGCTGGGATCGTGTATGAGGAAGTCTTGCGGGATGTCAAGAGCAGTGAACAGTGTACTGGTGTGTTGAGACCCGAAGTCACACAGCTGCTTGTCTTGGATGTCTGCTGCCGTGAGAACTATGCGCCGAGGATGGTTTGGGTGTCCGGTCTTTCTCAGAGCCGAAACCATTGCTATCTTCATTTCAACCCGCTCATTGGGATCGAAAAACGCAAGCCGTAGGCCTATAATAACTTCACTCAAGTACCACAAATGACCCAAGAATGACTTAATTGCAGCCTTGGAAATTGCTTCATTTGTCTCCCCACAGCTGTACAAGTAGCGTAGAAGTTGCAAATCATTCCGTGGTGTTTATGTAGCATTCGCACATATGTACCATGCCTTCAGATCAAGCTTGAGCACAAATATGCAGAACTCTCCAAGTGCAGATCATTCACGTGCTGTTAACTTGAATTGCGAGCGGAATATGAATATCTTGAGACTGTACATGTAAATGAGCTTTGCCATCCACCTGGCCCTGTGAATTGCTCCAGGCGCATGGAATGAACATCCGCCGATTCTGCTCCAAGGAATACTAGAGACAGTTGTAACAGCTCATGGTAGTCATCTCTGGGCTGAAACTGGACTAGCTGGTGCTGGATGAATCGGATCAGCTCGTCTCTAGTGGGGTTCAGAACCAGTACAATAGACTGCACTTTCAACTCATTCTCATATGATGATCGATCAACTGAGTTCCAGTATTCAACAAACCATTGAAAGAGCTTGATGTTCAGTCAACTAGCCGGTCATCGTATCAAAAACTTTCCCTACGATGAGCTCCATGATAGGATGCCTGCATGCTATGCTCATGAGGTTCTTGCCCATCTTCTGTTCCAACAGGCTTCAGCATAGGCTCCAGTGTTGCTAGCTGTAGAAGCAACACTTGGCCTAGCGATTTATGAGGGATTAGCTGAATTTTGTAATATTTTCCACTAGTATATTATCACTGTAGGCACTCATGCAGCAAAGACAAAAAGATTATAAATAAAATCTACTGAATGATAACAATACTAATCAGTAAGCAAACAGCCCTGATTCTTAACATGAAATTAAATGAATCACAACACAATATTTTATCGACATTGGCAATTTGCGGAACAGACTACTGCTAAGTATCAATTGCTGTATTGAGCTACCAGTAAATATTAGTATTTGTTAATGCAACTTTTACCAGTTACTATGGATCCCAAAATGAACAAAATTAGAGGGTGGCATATGAAGAAAATGTAAAAAAAATTTTCACACATTGCTGGATTGCCACCCTAATGTATGTATGTATGTATGTATGTATGTATGTATTTATGCATGTATCTGGACTTTCATAAATCACATTTTAGGAACCTCTCTAAAGTTTCCTAATGCTTATGAAGAGGACATTTATTATCTGCCACATGTAAGTAAAGTTTTTAAAGTTTACCATGGGTTCACTGCTTCAAGTTTGGCTGCTTCTCAACGTCTTGCGTCTTTATGACCTGGGTTTCATCTTGCCAGATGATGGCAACAGCAGCTATTTTCAGATTCCACTATGACACACTGCTTACTACAAATGTGGAGCTCAGTTTCTTATTTACACTTTAAGGATGAGAGTGTACTAAAAGTGACTGGGAAACCAATACAGCTCGTCCATAAAGTGTTAAATGTACACAAAGTAAGTGCTTATTCAACTGTGCAATTATATTAGAATTTTGCAGCTTGAAGTTACTTATCAGTTATTAGAATTGTGCGCTGTTAAGTTACTTATTAAACTGTGCAATTACATTGAAAGGTGTAGTTCTGGCCAAAGAGTTGGAAATGAGCAACTTTCCTATGTGGTCTGCTTGTGACTTGAAGCTTTACTTTGCTAAAAACATAGAGTTACCTTACTTTGTTTATGTATGTTTCTGAATCTTGGTTTTTGCGAACTTGCATTGCAGGTGGATTCATGACTACCAAGATGCCTGTGTTGACAAACTCGAGCAGTTTATTAATGGTGAAAAGAGTACAAAGATCGTGGGGCCGCGGGGTGGCCTTTCAAAGGGCAACAGCCTCTGTTCTCCAACACCAGAGCTCCATGGTGTCCACACTCCACCAGTCCTCACTGACAACAACACTCCAAGCTCCAATACAAAACTACACGCTTGTTCCAAGGCACCGTTTATGGCAAACGGTCTTACATCTGCAGTTGACAGTGCAGGCACCAAATCATCTTCCAATGCTGAATCGATTTAAAATCTGCTTCAGTATGACACATTTATTTAATGCATTTCAGCTTCAGAACAAGAGAAATAACAATTCGAAAGCCTCGGTTTAACAAGGCTTCTGTTTCTGTACTTCCGAATCAGGTCAAGTTACCATTCACAGCTTTCTACTTCAAAAATTTTGCAGATCTGGTTGTTTCAAGATTTTAGGAGACCTAGAAAAAGTCGCAGCTCGCATGGGAGAAAGAATGTCAAGTATACTTAAGTAAAGACCATGACATCATGTTAATTCTCTGTTATGTCGGACGCTCATACCATGTTACCACTTCATCATGCAATTGAATTGCAGACATTTTCGGATGTAAATAACCACCGATAGGCCTCTATTAATGTCTGATGAGTTGTCAATATTAAAATAAATGTAAGTTAAACTGAACTTTTGTCAATAGTAAAGAGTTAAACTGAATTTGTTGTTGGGTTATTGTACTGGTTGTTGGACCAGAAGGCAAACACAATCTTTTCCGAAGTATCTGGTGGCAAGTGGTGCTACAGTGGATTACTCTTCGTGGTGCTACAGTGGAATACTCTTTGGAGACGTAGGCCTATTCTAGACAGTGGGTTAGGAATCGTCAGAAGATAACAAGACTTGCTTTTGTTTTCGTATGATGATGATGAGTTCTCTGCCCGAAGACAGGTTCATTGGCTTTACGCCACCCGGAGATGAGATGAGTGAGGTGGTTTGCCGTTGCCTTCTTCACAGACAATTGTGGGTGAGCAACTTGTCCAAGGTCGCTATGCAGTGGCTTGAGGTAGATTTGAACCTGCGACCCTCCGGTTATAAGGCACAGAACATACCACTACACCACCGCATCGTATATTAATAAAATATCTCTCCAATCAGTAGATACCTGTCTGTACGGAGTGTCTCGGTCTCTCTCTTTGTTGGCTTTCATGCCCTCTGTCTCTCCTAAACGTCTCCCTCTTGTTTATTGATGAAAAGGCGACCTTACTTGTTAATACTGTTCAACACAAATTACAAAACATGAATATAATTCAAACAGGCTAAATATGCATGTATGCATACATCTGGCTGCTTCTGACGTGCCTTCTACAAATCCCACAAGGGTGCTTAAAAATAATCAAATCTACACTTATATTATTAAACTAACATTGTTGTCTTGCCCATGTTTCACTTGTCATTTTGGAAGCAGACGTAGTGAGCCTTTTGTACTCAACAAAGCACTGCTCAGCAGCCTATTAACATATGATTTTGGTGAACAGAGTAAATTCCAGGGCGAGTCTCAGCGAATGGCAATATGGAAATCTGAGAGGACAGAGAAATAGTCGACGGACGAAGATCGTTCAGGAAGTGATGAGAGAGTTCAAAGTGGTGGAGATCTGAAAGCCACCCTACAGTAAACGTTTCATGGAAGAGTGTTTCCGAGTCTATTCTTACAGCCATGGGCGGCGATCTAGGGGGGGTCGCAGGGGACATGACCCCCCACCTTTAGGAGTGGGGGACACGCCATACATCTGTCCACCCAAATTTTGAAGAGAGACCAAAAAAGACCAGCAAATGTAATTGCGCGTGAGGGTTTTCACAGCCTTTTTTGACCAGACGAGGGAAAAATAAAATTTTTCAGCAGAAGTGCCCCCCCGAAAATTATGAGAAACTAAGAAGAAATTCCTAGAAAAGTCATAGAATTTTTGTGGGAGAAGAATTTTAAAAAAAGTCTAACAATGTTTGGGATGACGTTCTGAAAAAGGTAATGACATTGTGGGGGAGACCCTTAAAAAAGTTGTAAAAGAGGCGAATGACTAAAAAAAAGTCATAAACTTTTTTTGGAGATGAATTCGCGAAAAGCGATGAAATTGTTAAAAAAAGCAAGAAACTTTTTTTTGGAGATGAATTCCGAAAAAAAGTCATCAACCAGACCACAGCCGACTTGTCCTCCCCCCACCTCTCAGACAAGATCGCTGCCACTGCTTACAGCCACATTCATCAGGCTCACATGGAGCCCATAGCTGACCAGTGACCACCACTGATGCAGCACGTGTTTACTCTGTCCCACTGGTGGTTATCCAGTATCCACATACACAATTACCACAAAATCTGAAACTTCCAGCTATTGTGTACAGGGGCCCCGACATTCTCATATTTTCACTGGCCACCTCATAGGACAGCTTGAGGGAGTTTCAGATTAGTCATTACTTATGTGGGCAACTCACGATAAGAAGCATAAAAACTTCAGTTGGACCAGTAACCCGACATTTATGGTCAGAAAATGTGTGAAATAGAGTGTCTGTGTTTGGGTCCTTTTGAATGCCAATAGCCAGTGCAGTAATTGGAAACAGGCCGAAAGTTTCTGGTGATCACCTAGGTAGATAGCTTATGATCAGAAGCACGGAAGCCTTAGTTGGACAAGTTTTCAGACAATTATACTGATAAAATGGAAAAATAGAGTTTCTCTATGTTTGGGCCTTTTGTATGTCGTGATTGATGGTATCAAAAGCAGATCGAGAAGAATGCAAGCGGTGACCTTTTCTTTAGCTATAGAATGGATTGCACGATTGTTAATAGGAGCTGTGCAGTTTCAGTGGAATTATATTTAATTATATTTACTCTAGGGCGTCTGAAATCTATCATATAATATGCTGGAAAATATAAATAAGTTTTAAATTTGAGTCTGTTTAAAAAATTCACCAAAAGTCTTCTGCATTCAATCTGATTTATGTAAGTCTTAAATGAAACTGTTATACAGCGTCTATTTCTATAGACAACTACCACCTAATTCCTGCTGCAAGTTAATATCACCTAGGTAGATAGCTTATGATCAGAAGCATGGAAGCCTTAGTTGGATAAGTTTTCAGACAATTATACTGATAAAACGGAAAAATAGAGTTTCTCTATGTTTGGCCCTTTTGTATGTCGTGATTCATTCAACCGAGGGCAATGCTGCTAGACTGGATGATGACAAAAGAAGAAGCATACAGTGGACTGAAGAGAAGGGCACAAGACAGAGAACGATGGCGTCATTGGTCATACGAACCTGCCGGTGGGCAGAGAACATTAAGAAGAAGAAGATTCATGGTATCAAAAGCAGATCGAGAAGAATGCAAGCGGTGACCTTTTCTTTAGCTATAGAATGGATTGCATGATTGTTGACAGGAAGCAGCGCGGTTTCAGTGGAATTATATTTATGGTAGGGCATCTGAAATCTATCATATAATATGCTGGAAAACATAAAGAAGTTTCAAATTTCAGTATGTTTAAAAAATTCACCAAAAGTCTTCTGCATTCAATCTGATTTATGTAAGTCTTAATTGAAACTGTTACAGCGTCTATTTCTATAGACAACTACCACCTAAATCCTGCTGCAAGTTAACGTCACTCTTCAGATTAGACACTTGAGGAGTTCTGCACTGTAAGTTACATATGTATGCAATGTAAATATATTATATGAAACGGTACAGCTGTAAGCGTGCAGTAACCTCTTCAGTTTCTCCCTGATGAGCTCCAGATTTTTAAATATCGATACGCTAATAATAACGCCAACTCCAAAAGGAGGAATAAAAATTGTCAAAACAATGACGAAACTCTGCAAACTACATAACAACAACAAAATAAAGCAAACTGGTGTTGTATGAGATTTACAATTCCAAGATCCGAGACCTTGATTATGCCTTTGAAGAATTTGCAAAGCAAAAAGAATAAAAGATAATATATCATCTTGGGTATTTACAATTTGACGTTGTGCTGCCTTAGAAGAGTAATACATACGAAATGTGAACAAGCGTTTGCTGCCTTGAAAATAAAACGTGAATTTGATTCAGTAAAGTAGTAGCTGTCCCATCTAACGTGATGAGGACTTAGTCACTGCCTTGTGTGGGTCACCTCCCGGTTCTACCGTGCCAGACGATGAAGCTACACTGCTTGACAGAGATGACATAACCGTCCTTTGATTTGAAACACTGGTATATACTGGTGCACTCTGTGACAACAACTCGCCAGACTCTGATAGCTGATGTCCAGCTGCCGTCGACATGATAGATTGTGGCATCTGTATTTGCCTCAGAAGCGACAAAGGCAATGAAAACCATGAAACAGCTCCTTCTAACTGCTTCTTCAAGGGCGCAGACAGACACGATACGTTCATGTATCGGGATATCTCCGACTTCGGAATGACAACATTTGAAGTCTGATTGAATGTAGTTGTTCCAGTTGTCAGACCTGACTGACCTCCGGGTGATATCTGCATAGATTTGCTGCGACTCGTCAGCTGAGAGTCGGTTGGCAGGTGCATGGAGTGTTTATCCACTTCCAGCTGGTCACCTGGAGCGATTTGTGCTAAATTCGTGTTGTCATTTCTTTTGCTAAACAGAGACTTGAGAATCGGCATGGTTGTGCTTTCGTTTATGGTACTGGGATTGGGAAAGTCTGCTGTGTTTCCAGTCTTCTTTGCTCTAGAATGTTTCAAGTTTGTGCTGTGACATCTCTTCTTGAAGTGCTTTCCATGGGAATCGTCCAATGTTTCCATCGGCTTGTCATAGGTTGGATGACCTGGAATCTCTCTTATGAGCGCGTTTTGCATTGTTACACCTGGCCTTGAATCGCCTACTTGAGGCAGCGACCACGACAGGGTAGTAAGTGGCGATTTCCCCATTGCCCCGATGATGGATGAGCTACTAAGCTGTGCAGGCAAAAATGGAGCACAGAAGTGCTCAGCGTCACGCATCAGTGGTTCTCTCAGCATCTGAGGTGGAATCTTAGTAGTTAGTGGTGCCAAGTCTTGTCCAAGGTTACGGTGACTGGGAGGCAAATGATGCAAAGACACTGCCATCAACAGAGCATCCAAGTTACCAGCATCTGGAGCTTTACGTACATCTAAAACACATAAGATCAGTTTCAGCTTCAACTCTCAACAGCACCAGCACGAACAGGTCTTGGCTAATTTTCTCTGACAGCTGAATAATCTGATTGTTAAAAGACATTATGACATCGCTAAAAGGTATTAAGTTAAATCATGTACAGTTTTTATTAATTAATTAATCTATTAATTCATTCATTCAGAGCATTGCACGCTAGTGCAGATAGGCTGTTATTCACCGTCACCTGATATCTTCTTCACTATAGCTGTGTTACAGAAGTTCCTAGGTGAGATATTTGTCAGGAACCGTATATGTACCATGGGCTGGGGCTGCTTCTAAGTAGCCACCTTAGACGGGCCATACCTTCACGTTAGCTACTCAGAAGCACTTTCCTTGGCAAGAATCTCATATTCAGCTGCATATTATTTAAATGCATCATTGTCGTAAGGGATCTGCCCTCCTCTGAAATGTGATGTTTCCACAACATGCTGCCAGCTGTCTCCTTCTGGGCCCATTTCCAGGCTGTGTTTACCCCAAAATGTAACAAGCACAGGTTGGACCGCTCGTGTCTAGATGTGGTGAGGGTGTTCAATGGGTCCCTTCCAATAGTGTGAGTTTCCTACTAAACCTACCAGCAAGACATACAATACAATACAACTGTAACTTGATAATTGCTTCCTTACAAAGTTCAGAAGTGCACATTGAAGCCAGGCAACCATTAAGAGCCACAGGTAGACTGGAAGAGGTATGTTTTCCATTTAGTGCTAAGAAAGTTGCGAACATGACAAGATAGAGAGTTCCAGACGGAGGGACCGGCAACTGTGAATAATGCTGACTAAAGACAAGACGTGTACCAGGAATAACATACTTCCCAGCAGATGCTGACTGAAGAAAGGAGTGGAATCTGACAGAGTTGCAAGGTGCAAGACATAATTTATAAGCTATCTAACCAGCGGGAGATCTGTCACTCAGGCTGGCAATCCAGTGCCCAATTATCCTGCAGGTTAGACCCAGAAGCCAACCAACGAATGGAAAGCACGTATAAATTCTTTTGGTGACGTTAGAAGCACTGCAGAGGCGTTCCTAGCTTGAAACAAAAGTTAAGATAACATATTTGTGCACATGCCTCTATAAAAACTCTTCAGGGTTTACACGACCTCTCTGCTGAAGTACAAACATGGGAACAGCAGTTAAACAGCAGGATGCCTTCCTAAAGAAAGACCCACAGGCACCTTGCAAAAGAAATACTCCTGACTTGGCATCATATTTTACAGATGGTCACTATTATGGGTATCATATATGGTGATATATAGCTCGAGTATTCAAAACTACCATCATCATAATCTCAATGCTTGTGATGGCTGTGGATACTGTGCTAGTAAGCCAGCACTTTGGATCTGCCGCCTGTGAACAAGATGCTGGATGTTCGTACAATACGCTTGTAAATTTTAAGCCTATAGAGACTGGAGGACAATCATCTAATCAGTCATTCTGCAAACTGATAAACAAGAATGCAAACTGCATTCATTTACAGTTAAACCCGCAAAACGTTACTCAAGTTACTTGATAGAAACCTGTTTTTGTTGTCCGCTTGCCATTAGATTTCACAGGCTTTGCATAACCATGTTCGTCTGGACGTTGAATACCTTGATGGAAGCCAAGTGCAAGGTCATGACCTTCCAGCAGTGCATCCTGTCTCATCTCATTGTCTCTTTCCTCTGTTGCAAACATCCTCCAACCTGTATCAGGTTCTGCCCCGGCCAAAGGCATCAACTTTCCCCGCTTCCCTAGAGAAGACAGAGCTTTGCTTTTACCATCATCGGCATCAGGGGCTGCTCGTTTTCTTCTTCCACGTTTTCCCGATGCCAGTTTTCCTCTCCCAGTCCCAGGTACTGCCTCGGGCATTGTCCGAGACAAGCCTACCATTTCCTCTGACAGGCTCTGCATTACTGGGACCTTTATTTCTGTTGATTGTACCAAAGGCTTACAGCGTTCCAAGGCTGATCTTAACATCTGCTGAGATTTTGAAGTATGGCCGGGAAACCTTGATACTTCTTGTTGAACAGGATCCGGTGAAGTTGGCCATGAAGATACCGAATTGCTCTCAAAGTTTTGTGCACTGTATTTCGGGCCTTGCCCAGAGTCAGCCGTGTCGGTACTACTAGAGCTGCCACGGCGATGAGCCAATCCACTTGATCCAATGCCCGAAAAGCCAGAGCCCTGATCGTTGTTCACAGATGACATAAAACCTTCCATTCTACCATTTGAACCATGCAGGACCGTCGAAGGATCACCAGAAGTAGTTGGGCAGTGCAGACGAAGACCTGGAGGATAACAAAACTTGGTGTCGACATCCTTTGGACTCTGGAAAGATAATCCTATGGAAGTTTTACTCTTGTTGAATGGAACAACTCCAGAATTCTGTTCATTCTGAGAACTTTTCTTTGGAGATGATGTTGCTGACCACGTGCCGGATGCATCAGCCACAAGTTCCGTTGGAAACTGTCTGACGACATCCTCAGTAGGAATGCTCTTAAAAGCCAAATTCTCAACGGATGAACCGGTGGATCCTTGTCCTTCTCTCCTGCCTTCTAGAGTCGCCACTTCAGATTCAAGGTTTTTCACTTTCTCCTTCAGCTGGACATATTTCTCGTAACAGTCACCAGCCTTTCTCAGAAGACCCTTGTGATTCAACCCCAGCAGATCATCCTGAAACAGAAATATCACAAACTGGCAAAGTCTGAGCTAAACAGTTCAAATTCTTAGTTCAGCAACTGTTGCATTTGTTTGGAATCAAAGATAGGGTGCTGGCTTGAATCTTACATAAAAAGGTGCATACAATCTGTTCATTTGGCAGAGGTGGAGATGTCACCAGGCTGGTCACCTGTGGTTTTTCACAAGGATCAGTGCTTGGCCCTCTCCTTTTTGTACTCTATACGGTTGGTGTGGAGAGGTTCATACAGGCACATGGCTTTCTTCATCACTGCTATGTGGACGATACACAGCTTTACTTCTTCTGTGAACCGTCACACACCGCTGAACTGAAACACAGAGCGCTGTTGTGTATCGAACGCATTTCAGAGTGGATGGCATCTAACTGTCTTACACTCAATTCCTCAAAGTCTGAGTTTATATGGTGCACCATCCTCCAGTGTCGCCATCTACTTGACGGCAACTCCTTCACTCTTAGTGATGCAGAAGTTCAAGCGGCTGACGCCTATCCACAACCTTGGAGTCCACTTTGACAGCCATATGACTATGTCAGACCGTGTGAGTCAACTCGTCTGAGGCTGTTTCTACCAACTGTGTCACATTAAAACCATCTGCAGATTCATTCCAACCAGAATTGCCATCGTATTGGTCAACAGCTTCATTGTCTCCAGGGTTGACTACTGCAATTAGCCTACTCGCGAGTCTGCCGACTTGTCAGCTAGAGCGCATACAGTCAGTGCTAAACTCTGCTGCATGTCTCATATATGTCCGAATGCCATCTGATCAAGTCTTCTATCTGCTGTGCGACAACTTACACTGACTGTGTGTTCCTCAGAGGATTACCTACAAACTGTGCTTGAGCACCTATAAAGCACTGCATGATCTTATGCTGGATTAAATCTGTGATTTCTGCATTCGGGTAAACAACCCAAAAAGCTGTCAGCTACAATTCTCATTTAAAAATCAACTACAAGTCTACGAGTTTGCTGACTGTTCCTTCGCTGATGCTAGACCCACTGCATGGAACAGTCTTCCCAACCATGTGAAGAATGCGCCATCTCTGGAGACGTTAAAATTCATACCTCAAGACTTATCTTTTTAAAGTATCATATATGACTGTCATTGCTTTTTTAACTCATGTACAGCACCTTTCCTTCAGTCTCGGCTGTGCTATGACACTATAAAAAACATCTTATTATTATTATATTATCTGACTTGAACAGCAAGCTAATCTATTCAAACTGAGGCAAATGATATTTACTACGTACTCTGACTACAGGAAAGAAGTCAAAACTGTAAACACTATAAAGTTTCTAAATAAGACAACTTCAATTGTCATTTTAATTACCTGACATAGAAATACTTTCTCACTAATAAAACAGAAATGGTCTATGGTAAACAAAATCTGTGGAAAAAAATTAAGCATTAGAGAGAGAGAGAGAGAGAGAGAGAGAGAGAGAGAGAGAGAGAGAGAGAGAGAGAGAGAGAGAGAGAGAGAGAGAGAGAGAGAGAGAGAGAGAGAGAGAGAGAGACAGACAGACAGACAGACAGACAGACAGACAGACAGACAGACAGACAGACAGACAGACAGACAGACAGACAGACAGACAGAGAGACAGAGAGACAGAGACAGAGACAGACAGACAGACAGAGAGATAGGCATTCCAAGTACAGTTAAAAACTAAGAAGTTACAGAAATACATGAGCCAAACTGAAACATATCTTTGGTGAGGTACCTCAATGTGCTATATTAAGTGTCTTGATTATACATACGTATACTATACATTAAAAATGGGTCTTTATTTAACAAAAACGGTCGACAAATACTTACATAATTAAAAGTAGTCTTTTTCCCACATTAATATAAAAGCGTCATACCACGCCATACAACTGCCTCTATAATAACAGCACAGTATGTGCCACTGACCTGGACAGTCTCCCTCCGTTCCAGTTGACATATTTCATTTTTCAGCAGTGTTTCCAGGATTTTAAGTTGTCTGTTGTAAGTTACTACGGCTCTGACTTCAGCCAAAACATCACCATTAGAATTAGTCCCAGTTCCATGCTACAAAATTTTAATTTATACAAATCAAAAACATGATAAATTTAAATCAAAAAAAATATTGAACTCGAATTTTATATTCTATTCATATTTTACCAGTTTTAACTGTGCAGTTTGGGATATTGTTACCTGTATCAGCAACTTAGGTCTTTGCTAGATGAGAAATGATCAAAAGTGTCTCTGTTCTTTCTCAAATGAATGAGAAGCAGAAGCAGAATAATTTACACTACAAGTTTGTTCTTGAATAGCAAAGAATATGTTCAGAAATAAAACCCACTATCATCTACATTAAATCCTTGGCCAGAAGTTGGGATATGTGTTTTTGGTTTTCAATTGTTCCAGTTAAATTGACTATTAAACACATCTAAAATATCTTACATTAACAGATTTTCTTAAACATCAGTTGTTAGTTTCAGCATTTCATCCAGAGAAGTACCATGTTTTCTGTCCAGGTCTACTTAGAACTGTATTTTAGCAGACAATTTGGTGATCTTCCACCTCTGTTACTGCCCTTGTTCAACACATCTAGCATGTTTATCCTAGTGATCCATCGAGTGCAGCAAGCTCCTCCTTTGGTTTAGCTAAATTTTACCATAGGTCTACAGCTAACATAGGCCTTAAATGTGTGCAGCATTTAAGTCAGCCCATAGTCTGAAGACTCTTGACTTGTTTAGACTGTAGGCTCCATATTTAATACTCCCTTATACTAGTCAGTTTCCTTTAACCAATTCCAACTTCAGTCATTTGAAGGCCTTTATGGACTCCAGATCAGGCCCAAATTAAGGGGGATGCAAAGGGTGTTGTAGCACCCGGGCCCACAGTTTTTAGGGGCCCACATTTTTTGAAGTAGATTACAAATTTTTATTGTACTGTAATTGGGCCCTGTGCTGATGGCTATATAGGTAATCACAGCGCCCGGGCCCTCACTAGCCTTAATGCGTCCCTGCTCCAGATGTCAGCAATTCACCTTTATCAATGATCACCATCATCCTTCCCTGCTTTAATTTCCCGACTCTTCCCTCGAATTCAAATCGCTATTTGAATTCCTGGAGTCTTCTCCTTCAGAAATTGTGTTAACATATATTGCAATTGATTATTTCAATGTATGTTAGAATACTTTGGGTGTTTTTCAGACTTTGACCTTAAGCAACATACTACTTTCTCAACCCGATTCATCAGCATTTGATATATTATATAATTTTTAAAAAATTTGCTAGCTCAGATTGCCACTGAACCTAATCAAGATATTCACCGGCTGCTATAGAAAAGATGTACATTTACATTTAATCATAATGGCAGTAAACAGTGCTCAAAATGCTAAACTACCAATACCCGGATGTCAATAAAGCGGTATGATGCAGATAGCTTTTCTTCTGCTCTAGGGAATTATAAAGATGCCTCTGCAGTAGTTATTGAATTTATTTATTCACAAAACTATACCTGTAAATCCTTGGCTGGGGATCTATCATGCCATGGAAAAACTTGTAGATAATTTAAAGTCTTTTCATCTAAATGCCAATACCACTTTACCCTTTGCCCGTAATCAATAGCCGTACAGAAAAGCCATGACAAACTCACCTCATTTTAACAGAAAAACTATACGAGTCGCTTTGCTCACCTCGCCACGCAGAGTTCCCTGTGAACTACCATTAAGTTCATTGATCTGTAGAAGCAGAGACTGAATCTTATTCTTCAGCTCCGTCTTGTGCACCTAAAAACAAATGAGGACATACAAAACTAGTCTTCTGGGAAATGCTTTGTCCTATGAATCAATACATTTAGAAATGGTATTTTTTAAAGTTACTTTTATTTATTTAAAGCGCTTATCATGTGCACAAAGTCAGTCAATATGAATCTGAGATCAACCCGCATAACGTTCGTTGTAGTCATAGGTCACAGTCTTCAAATCTCAAACCTCTGCCTCATTAAACACATCAGTTTGAGAGCAATTACAACATTTGTTGAATATAATTTATTTTTTTGGACTTGGCTGATGAAACAAAACATTAGATCACAGAGAAACAGCCAATGACCAAGAAGGGGATGTGTCTATTTAAATTTAAATGGCTGGATGTAAATGTTTACAAATACTGTCGCCTAAAGTTGCATTCTAACTTTACCAAACCAATGGAAAAACTCACATAAGGGATTTTTCTGAATGTACAATATTTCTTCTACCTAATGGTATCAACAGATGTGTTGATATAGCTAATTGTAGGCCAGAAGGGTACGTTTATCGTCTGCAATGGCTGCAAAAGAGTTAAGCAATTTTCTAACAACATCTAGCTCAGGCATGTATTCTTAAGGAATGTTACTGTTTGTTTTGCACTTATAAATATCTGGCATGCAAAGGGTTAACAACTTTATGTACAACTGTGCATCTTAGTTCAAATTTCAGTACACGATGTAAATAACAATTAATCCCCGAGCCAAGCAGCCAAATAAACAGTTAACTAAAGCTGCTAAATGTATTTGGAACAACTTTTAACCTGCGGACCATGACTTAGACGGTGGTTGTCAATAGAGGCATGCAGTAATAGGAAGATTATTGTATGTAACAGTAAAAAAGATTTAGACAGTCATTTAACAGTTACCAGTTCCTCTTTCACTGCTTCCCCCAACTGCAACCGATATTCCTTTGTCTGCATGAACTCGATAAACTTGATAAACTGATTCCTGTAACAACCTACAAAATGAATATTTATTTAAATTAGTTCCACTGGCAATAACATCAGTCAGCCGAAACAAAAGTAGATGAAGGTTCTGATGGCTGCAACTAATCAATGTGTCAAAAGCACTGCATCTAAAGAATTGTGTCTATTATGCATGGTCTAGTCTGAGACAGGGGCGCCGCCAGGCTTTAAAAAATTGGATGCACACCCCTCCGGTCTCCCCCATCCACACCCTTCCTCTGTCTGCCACTTGTAGTCATACACTGAAAATGACTCAGAGTGACTCATAAAAGTACATTATAACAAATGCGTATGATATCATATGATATTATTTATACATACTGTATGGTAAACCAAAATTACACAGTGAAATTGTCAAAAATATCGATGCGATGCCTAATCCTGGTGTGGATTTGATTTGGTGGGTGGACGCACGTGCGTCCAGTGCGTCACGCTGCCGGCGCCCCTGGTCTGAGATGTAGTTCCACGTCCTGCTCTCCAACTACATGTTTCTGGATTTGGCGATTTTCAGTCTAGGAAGACTAATAATAAACTTCTTCTGAGTACTGCCAAGTCTGAACTCATTTTCTTAGGCAGAAGTCAACAACAAATGAGAGGAATAGCTTGACATTGTCAGCATAAAAATAGAAGTCCAGAAAGGTATGAGTGTGTTCCTGGATATTTACATAATGCAGTTTAGATAGATCTTGAAAGTGAACTAAGAAATGAAACAAGTGGAGCTGTGTATAGTGTCAACAGGAGTGGGCTAATCACCACAGTTCATAACAGTGTGTGCCAAAGTGAGTTAATTGGTATGAACTGAGATTGAGTGTGAGGGAGTGAACTGTCAAAACGTGGAAACTGTAAGACTTAACCAGTGTTCAAGATAGTGAAGGAGGATAGGTCTATCACAAACAATGGTTTTGAAAGTGGCAGATAGGTCCAGGAGATCATGAGCAGTTACCGGTACTTTTCCTTTTGTCTAAAGAGCTGAGCACACAGTTGTGAAGAGTACCATAAGTAATGCAGTTTCAGTGGAATGTACTTAGAGAAAGCAGGCTGCATAGGAAGCATAGGCTGTACGACAAGAGATGAAAGTTCAAATAGTTCATAACAGCTATACACCAAATGTTAGTAATTAAGTTAACAATAGAGATGGGCAATAACAGTTTGAGAGTGAGATGGCTTTCTAATAAGAAGGTAAATTACGGTATGTGCAAAGCTGCTGGGGAAGCAGCCTTCAGTGACAGAGCGATAGAAACTGAGACAACTGGCTGTGATAATAACTCTCTACCTGACAGACCTGCTGTTGAATGATATCTGAGTATTCAAGTGGTGACTAAATATGTATCTGTTTCCATAAGTATTGCTGATTGATCTGCTGATGTCACTACTGATGTAATAAGTGGAGCTTTAGCACTGAATCTGTCTCTCTAATGCACAGCTAAAGAGTAACATAGTCAATCTAGCTGACTTTAAAATAGATGAATATGTAAGAGCTTACTTAAGATGTTGTCAAGAGAAGTAGCCAAAGTTGGAGGAACTTCTGAAGAGGGTAGCACTTTGTGAGCATCTTTAGTTACTCCAGGAGCTGAAAAAATTTACAAATTTCAAGACAATAACACAATCTAGTTTAATACATCTATATTGTAGGAACCAAGCAACGACTTCAGTGCCAAAACACATCACATGAACTAGCTCAGTCAAGGGCACTCAATTCAACATGGATATTCAATTGCCAGAAATCTTAATTGCCTTTGTTTGCTAAATAAAATATTTCCAATGTTGATATTTTCGGTGAACAGGAAGAAACTGTCATTTCGTGTAAGTGAAGTACAGCAATCAACAGTTTTTAGATGAAAAGGTCAATTTCATAGCAGCTAAATGATGACATGGCTCCCAATGACTGCAAGTAAATGGGTCTGCACTCTTCTACTTGTCTTTAACAAGTCCTGACATCACAGAAGGCTATTGGAAGATGATTTATTCCTGACATTTCTATAGCGCCTCTCGAAGTCAACTACTACTCAGAGGCGCTCCCGACTACAGCATTTGATACTGTGCCGGAATTTTCACGCCGAAGCGCCACGAGCAATTGCGAGTGAAGGACTTGCCCAAGGTCCGTACGCAGCGGCTAGAGTGGGATTCGAACCTGCAACCCTCCGGTCACAAGGCGCCGAACTTACCACTGAGCCACCACGCCCCCATAATCATATCGTCTTGTTAATAAACTATACAGACCTTTGAATCCATTTTGGGTGGATGATGTTGATATTGGTGGTGATGGCACAAGTGGTAGCTGCCTATTCTTCTGAACATCAGCCAATGAAGTTGACAAAGACTGCGATTCCATCTTGGCTATGTCTTCCACTGACCGAGTCTTTATTATATGCAGAAAGTATCTCACATCAGACTGTTCGGTTTTGAATTCTTTCACATCCACTGTTCTATCCCTGAATGCTGAACAATCACATGGAAACTCAATCTCAGAATATTCCACATCAACGTACATACAAGACAAGAGGACAACACTCTCTCAAATGTAGTGCGATGTCACGATCATTTATTTATCAGTCAAAACTATTCATTACGACTTGGTTAAAAAGTAGTGACTGTAGCTTGGACATCCAACTCTCCAGCAGGAAGTTTTAGTTTTATGTCAAAATCAAATCAAATAACAATTAATAGCTAAACTGTCAGAAAGACAAGCATGTGCTATTTTGCTACCTAATCCTGTAATCATAACCAAAAAGCTATACATATTACCAGATAATCTTTAAACAGATTTTTACAAAAATAATTTATCCTACCGAACAGTTGTGAACAGTTCTCAAAGGAAATGATTCGACTGCTTTCGTTCAGTTGGGAAAAGACCAATGAAATCTATTTGTAAGAAAAAAGAATAACTTCATTGTAACCTCTGTAGGAAGGCCAGGTCTGATCATTTGTTTATTCCATTTTATCAGTCAAAAGGATTTAACAGATCCCAAAACCTTACAACTTGATGGTAATATTGTCAGATTTTTTAATTTAACTCAACATCACCACAAGGCAGAAAGAGAATCAAGGGCTCTGTGCAACTATCAGTGAAGGACTTGCTCAAGGCCCCTACACAGTAATCATCTGAGGGATGATTACTGTGTAGTCATTACTGATTACTCACCACGCTACAAGTCATATGCTCTACCCAATCTGCTACCATGCCCCGTACAATTTATGGGAATACTGTAGAGATGGAAACAGATTCACATGAATGGATTAGTTATGGGCACATTTCTGTCTTGTGTGTCACTCTCTAGGTGCCAGTCTGACAGGGCAACTAGCATTACCTAATCAACATGACAATACAGAGAGCAGTCACCACAGATAACCTTTAAAAATATAAGAACGGTTTCAACTGTCATTGGCAACTCTTCAAATTAGAATCATGATACAAGAAGACCTAAAACACCCAATCACCAGATGGATATTTGATCTTTTTGGACTCGTACAAAACAACGGAAAGAAAATGAGAATATGGAACCAGATAAACACAAGACCAAGCAGTGATTCAAGGTTTGACCTATGATTCTTGACTCTAGAGATACAGAACAGCATGCTGAAAAGGAATGCGCTTAATAAACAGGAACTGCTAAGGACTTTCAGATGAATAATGATAACAACAACATTGACAACAAAGGTGAAGATGCTATGGCTTACCTTGCTTTCCATTTCTGATCCTACATTAAGATCTTTCAGAAAGATAACTCTAAAGAAGAAAAGAAGCACTTGCTGTCTTAGAAGACTGTCGGTTAATATGCCCACAGGTATTCAAGCAAGCCATTCCCAACACAAGTACATGTTCAGGTCAGTTACCCTGTCTATTGGCTGTATGTAAGCTACTAGATATGTATCCTTGGTGTATATTTTCTGTGTTCTTTCGTGACAGTTGTTTACATTTTTTGTTTTACATTCATTGTAAATACAGTAGAAATGAAACATATCTTTATCTTAAACCAGATGCCCTTAGAAAACACCCTGTAACAATATGTTCACAGACTCACAATTTTTTAACGCCCGACCAGTGACCAGGAAGCAATGCTTCAGTAGCGTTTGAAAAAAGCATTTAAGAAGTTAATATAATTTCAACAAGGAATCAACAATGACACATACGTAGAATCTGAAATGAGTTTCAACATATCATTAGATGTCAAATCCTCATGGTAGAGTCGGAATTCCGTATAATCTTTTCCATAGAATTCCATCCACTTTGTAAATTCTGCTACTACGTGCTGAAAATGACATTAAGAATTATCTAAAGCACTAATTACTTGACCATAATTATACGCTTGATCAGTTATTAATTCATTCATTCACTGAGTTTTATAGCACTCTTTCACCTATTCAGAAGCGTTCCCAACCCCAACAAATCAGAACCGCATAATATTATATCCAAGCAAAGCCCCACATGCTGCACGTGTGAGGCATCAATTTCATGTTGTCTTGGCCATTCCAAATGTTTTAAAAAGCTCTAAATAGTCATTTAAGTAAAAGCAAGATGATAAATATAAAATCATGCACTTGAATTTTGCGTAAAGAAGCATTACATAAATAACAGACTACATAATAGAGAAGACTGATCCTTAAAGGACCCATTTTCTCTGCTACATAGTTGCAGCTTTGCTAATAGAAAGTCTATTTGATAAAATTTAAAATTTGGCAAACTTCAAGTGACTTTATTTTAACAACTACCACAAAAGAAACTGCTCCAGCAAAGTTTTCTAGATGACCTTCATTTTTAGGTAGGATTCCTCCAATCCTCAAGTGGGTTTTGGTAATGACACTTCAGCAAACTACAGAGCTCGAAATAAAATTACCAGTTCTACAACAGAATGTTGAAGACCAAGAATTTTTGGCACAGAATGGGCACCTGGAGACAAACTAATGCCCAAGCTCTCTGGCTGTAATCTGACCATCCCAGATTGTGACAGAAAATAAAGCACTGACAACTAGCAGAAATTCTCCAATAAAAGAAACCAATATGCAAGTAATTATTAATCATAATTAGTTCATCCTAAAATCATCCTGACGAACTAAAATCATAAGGAATTCAACTGCATCATACTAATGAAGCCAGTGCTTTTCCTAGAAAAAAAGGTTCCAGAACTGAACAATAGCTTCCAGAACTGAACATTTATGGAAGGGCTAAATCTAGAGAAAAACGGGGTTGGGGGTTGGGAGGGGTCTCAATAAACACTGAACACAGTTCACAACACTGAAATTAAATTAAAATAACTAAATTATTGTTTTTATTATTAAAATAAATTATTGTTAGTAGCTGCAAAAAGGTCCCGGAACACGAAAAACAGCACTGAATGTAGTAGTCAATCGATTGACATCAAAGATTTAGACGTTCTACATCAGCATATGGATGAACTTAATTCCAACTTAAAGGATCTGAACATTGTCAAATGTCACTCACTTCAGACTCAGAAGCTAGATCGCTCTTAGGAACAATGCCATAACAGCATTTAAAGGAACTGCTGCCCGATAGCTGAAGAATGACAGATCCAGAGCCTAATAAAGCAAAAGCCACAACAGAAACATATCAAGAAATAAATATTTATAAAATAACACGTCTCACAATGTCTTTAGCACTAATGACAAGTTTTAAACATCCTCCAAGTCAACTCTTAAAAAAAGACTGTTTAGACACTACTAGAAACTTGTGTCATCGGTTGGCAAACAATCACGCCACCAGAACACCAATGTAGAATTCACATTTAAATTTCTCTCTATTTTGGTAGTACATTTATTGTTTCATCAATAAACCATAGCAAATAATGTGTGTGGCCTTAAGAGCAACAACACTACCTTACTTATCACCAGTGTCTGCTCCTTGTCTTGTACGGTAAGCATGATGCCTGAAAACCACTCTGTCTGGTAATAGCTTCACAAGACAGCTGCCTTTCTTTGCAGAAAATTCTCTTCATGGGGTATAAATTTATGATTAAAATAACAATCACAACATCCACATCCATTGCAGTCCTGTTCACATATGAACCAGCTTAATGAGACTCGTGCCATGGCTCCCAATGCTGCCTATTTAATATGCGAGACATGTCAACATGTGATACAGGAACTTGCTGTGTAGCACTACATGGTAGAATTTTTTAAATCAATTCACACACTGTACTGGATAATATTCAATCTCATTTTCATTATGTTTGCCTGTGGCAGCTGTGCAGAGCTTCCCGAATACAGGGTAACAGTCGCTGGCTGCTGCTGGTTTTAAGCAAGTGAGAGCAAAATTGTTAAAAAGTTACTAACATATCCAACTTACCAGTGTTAATATCGGTAAGAACATCATCTTCAGTCAGATGAAAGTGCTTAAAAAGTGCATCGATGATAAGAAACGTCTTCTTGTCAAAAACCTTTTAAAGAACAGAAGACTTTCAGATGCAATTCTCAGTTTCTACAAAGGCGATTAAATTAAATGTTTGACAAGCAACTAACATATTTGCAACATTGGTAAAATACATGGTACATTCCTGAAAATGTGTTAGAATTGTGGATCGTGCTCCTAAAGACGACAAGGTATAAAAAAATGTGCTAAAGGTGTTGCACTGACAGAAAATAAATTCCTTGCACAAAGTATGTACAGTTTACTCGAGTTAAAGAAAAACTGTGGAAGCCACAGGTTTTTGTATATAACCATACAGTTACCTGTATACCAGAAGAGTTCCGAACACAATTCTTGTAACATCTTTTCATCACATGCTCCAGAAAGTTAACTGATGGAAACTGATGCAACTCATGCAGTCTGTGTGTTCCCTTCCACTAACAGCAAAATAACAGAAACCATAAACAATAGTCAAACAGTGAAGAATTAGACAAGCACTCTTTAACACACAGTACCAGTACCAACGGTAGGAATAAGACAGAAATAATCTAAATGCCAACTTGTGGCTAGATTACAATTACCACCTACATTACAGTCACTGGAAAGATCAGTGCACGCTGCACTGCAAGTGGACCTGTTTTGAACTGTTCTACCATGGAAACCAATCTAGTAATTGCTTTGGTAAGTTTGAGCACAAGGTTCAATAACAGATGGACTGATGGAGGCTAAGACAATCCTTGCTTCATCAAATCCTTGATTATATATGGGCAAAGAAAAATATCCAATGTCTTTGGTTTGAAGTAACTACTGCACAGACACTCTATGACCAATTGACTGGCTGCTGCAGTGTCGCCCTTCATAGACCTGGTGCCTGAGAAATGCTCACTTATTATCTTCTTGTTCTAAATGACTTTAATATATTATTTAGGTTGGAACAATCAGCACTTACACGAGGTACTTAAAAGGCAAATAGCAAGTGTTAATATACAAATGGACTACAGTCCTGGAGAAGGATCTGATAGCTTTCACACAGCATTGTAGAATGCACAGGGTACAACAGCCTGGAACCGAATTGTTGACATGGCCATACTTGGTAGAGTTTGCCACAGAGACAGAGAGAGAGACAGAGAGAGTGGACTGCATTCACTGAGAATGACATCTTAAAGAAACTGAGTATTTCTACCCCCGGTACATACCAAAGATAAAAGTGTTTCAATAATCTTGTTGAAATTGTTGCAGAGTATCTTCATGCTTTCAAAACTACAACAACAAACAAGAAGAGACTATACAGAAACTTCACAGTTCACGAAGTGCTTGTATTCAGTATCTGTCAACTGACATTTCCAGTGGCAGGCAGTTTCACACATTGCAGCGCTCCTGAGTAGGCAGCTGTGAAGGGGCGCTATATAAATGCTCCTTAATAATAATAACGCAGCAAAATAACATCTCATTGGTTGGTTCATATTATATATAAAATATCATAATTTATCAATTGCACTCAGATCAATAGATTAATTATTTGCCTCACCATTGCATCACAGAATTCAAATCATGATTTTCCAGGCTCAAGTTGTAATTGTAATCTGGAAATTATAAAGCGCCATATCAAGTATAAACTAATCAGTGGTGCCCCCAACCTGAACCAGTGAAGTAACTGTCATATAATACAGACTTCAGATGCTTGCAAAACTGTAGAAGGGATAAACTGAGGAGCTAGAGAAAGGCAATTCCAGCTGGTAGGTCCAACATAGGCAACACTTCTGGACTGAACTGTAGCAGTACACATATGAGGGACAGTCAGGAGTCTAAGGGCAGCTGACCAAAGGGTGACATGACCGAGGACTGAGGCATTCTCCAAGCTTTTTTTCTGGTTTCTCTACATCCAGTTTCTATAACTGGTTCTCTACATGTAGGCAATTACAGTGTATTTTAGTTTTGTGGCCTAATCTATGCTACTTTTGAAACTGAAGCAAAGAATTTTATCCTTGTCCATACTAATTTCCATAATCATACCTACAAATGACTTGCGTTTTAGCTGCCATAAACTTTTCACTTTTATACAGAATTACTCCTAATTGCCTTTCTTCCTCAGTCACTTTCAGTACCTCTCATATAAAATCTAATTTTTCTTCGTAAACAGCAATAGGCAGTTATCTAAGTAAACCTGGTTAAGCACACACCATCTGCCAGTCCTGTGGCCACTTGATCATTCTTCTGAAATCCTATCATGGTAAATATTGACACAGAATAGGAGTACAGCTCAAGCACACCAAATCCATCATCATGTGAAGGGACATTTTCAACGATAGAGATATTGACTAATAATTAATGAGAACCTTTTAGATTGCTGGTTATATTCTCTGATTTTCGTTTCAAGAATATTCTTAACTTCATCTAAATCCAACACAGCCATCCTGCACAAAAGAAAACAAAATATAGCACTTTATTTACAGTAATCATGTAATAGCATGACAGAGAGAATAAACACCCCTGTTGAATTTATCTTGAATTGGAGCTACATAAATTAGATAAATTAGAAATAAATTTTAAGATTACAAACAAAACAGTAACTATACACTTCAATCTCATGTACCTGCGACCTGTTTACGCACAAATACGCTTTGTAAGGTTGCATAATGCCTCCTGGTGCAACTTGAGATGTAATTACAGTGTAGCGCTACATGGTAGAACTTTTGTAAAATCACTTCACATGCTGAACCAACTAATATTTGGTCTCATCACCATTATTTCAGACAGCCTGTATCAACCATGCACAGCTGTCTGATTTTGCCAGAGCAACAACAGCTGGCTGTAGTACAATTCCAAAGCAAGTGAACTTAATATAGATGCACATGAATTACCAGTCAACATTAGTTTAAAGAATACCTGTCCACACTGTCAACATTCAAACTGTCAACGTTTGTTGTGACCTTAGAGTTCTGGTTGATATCCACATATCTGCCAACTACTCCCTGTTTGTTGTTCACTCACCTTGGGGACTGTGTACGTCTTGATGCAGGTATTAGTTACAAGTCAACTTAATTACTGCAATGATATCCTTGCAGAGTCCACAACACCTGAATAACATACTGCAGTCTGCTCTTCGTGCTGCTGCATAACTGATATTACCAAGACATTGGCCAGCACTTTGAATCCAAAGTAGCAGCAATTCAATTGGCTGTCTTTTCCACAAGCTTGACTACAAGTTGGCCATACTTGCTCATAATTTCAGCATGGATTGTCATCATCCTATCACTTCATCTTCTGTGTTCAGGTCCCGACAGTTCCTCTTCAGTTCTAGTTATGCTCTACCACTAACAGGAATCTTATACTTCCATAGATTTTCACTAAGACAGTAGGTCCTCAGGGATTTTGCTATTCTTGTCCATCTTTGTGGAATGCTCCACTTGCTAAGATTAAGGATATGTTCTCGATAAGTGTTTTAAAAAAGAAACTTCAAAAACTCGTTTGTTCACAAGGTTTGCAAAGGTGTCTGAAGTGTCTTCATTGTCTGGTCATGTATTACAATGTCATTACATGTGCCTTTGAGATTGTATTTTAGTTGTGCACACTTCAAATTTCTGCTTAAAATAATTTTGGTATGGTATGGTATGGTATCTGAGAATTTATAAAGCGCCTCTCACAGTGCGAACTATTCAGAGGCGCTCTCAGCATGTGAGCCTCGCGGAAACAGAAAAGACTTTAAACGATGAACAACAGAGAGAGAGAACTTAGTAAGTAGGATCCCACATAGTACCAAAGGAAGGGAGTTCCATAATAATAATAAAGATTTTTACGCTTCCAGTCATATGAGTTCACCCAAGAGCCATGATGGATGATTTGCCAATACATACTAAATGCCATTTGAAGTCAGATGAAAGTTGTGCACTACAGTGCAACAAACAAGTCATCTATCAGTGTAAAGTACGTGTATCATTAGTTAAAATGTAGAGAAATTAGCATATGGTCTGTAATTCTGTTTACCTCATTGTTTCCAGTATTTCTTCTTCAATGCTTCCATTATCCTGTGGAACAATTAACAGTGTTAAATAACTACAATATGTCGTCAAAGAGATCATATAGACTACTGCAGCCAGTATAATGAGTGCAATAAGGTTGTAATACAGGGGCGGATCCAGAAGGTCTATGAGGGGGGCCACAAAATTATACATTGTAATTGTAATTGTAACCGAAAACTTATATAGCGCCACTCAAATCAGCGGCGCTTTCAACCCGCATCAATGCCGGCACCGGCAAAAAGGAAAGTTTTCAGGCGTCTACGGAACTGGAGAGGAGAGAGGGCAAGAAGCTCTTGGTGGAGAAACAAGGGGAGACAGTTCCAAGCAGAGGGGCCAACATAGGCGAAACTTCTGGATTGTGCCGTGGAAGATCGCATGCGAGGGACAACCATAAGGCCGCGAGCCGAAGATCGTAAGGAAGCCCTCGCAGGCAAGGAAGAAACTGGGTTGCAAAAATTCATTAGGTAAGACGGAGCAGAGGCAGTAAGGCAGTTGCGCATGAGGGTGAGGGTTTTAAACTGAATTCGCTGTTGAGCAGGGAGCCAGTGGAGGGAATCACGGATAAAGGCAGAAATGTGGGCAAACTTGGGAATGTCACCTATAAGCCGAGCAGCAGCATTAAGGATAGTCTGGAGTTTGTGCATATTGGAGGAGGAAAGGCCAATGTACACAGCATTGCCAAAGTCTACCCTAGTGCAGATCAGAGCATGGACCAGTGTAGTAACAGCATGAAATGAAAGAGACTTGCGGATGGATCGGAGCTGGCGAAGATGATAAAAGCAAGATCTGGATACAAGGTTAACTTGATCAGTAAAGGATAGGGTAGGGTCAAGGACAATCCCCAAGTCACGAACAGAGCAGGAGAATTGAATGAGGGGAAACCTAAGATGTAGAGATTCAAAATCAATCTTACTGAGTTGGAGGCGACCACCGAGCCAGATAAACTGAGTCTTGTCGGGGTTCAGCCGCAAGCGATTAGAGGAAAGCCAAGAATCCAGAGCAGAGGCTGCTGCTAAGATGCGTTTGACCATTTGGACAGCAGAAGAGGCTGGACCATGAATTAGAGACTGGGTGCCATCAGCATACTGATGAGACGAAACCCCATACTGCTGGAAAATCCCCCAAGGTCCGAAGTATATAGGATGAAGAGCAGAGGAGCAAGAACAGAGCCTTGGGGGAGACCATAGGAGGTAGTGGCCCAAGGAGTACGATGTGATCCAAAGACCACAGATATGGACCTGTCAGAGAGGAAAGAGCGGAACCATTAAAGGGCACTATCAGAGATACCGAAGGATATAGATAGCCGATTTAATAGAATAGAGTGGTCTACCGTGTCAAAGGCTGCGCTGATATCATAGAGAGCTAACAGGGTGACATGACCACGGTCAAGAGCTTGGAAGACGTCGGCTAGGAGCCGGACTAGTAGGGTTTCAGTTGAGTAGGATTTCCTAAACCCAGATTGAAATGGAGGCATGAGGGAATTAGATTCGAGGTAGTGGACCAATTGAAAAGCAACACACCGTTCCAGGAGCTTAGAAAGGAAGGAGAGGTTGGAGATGGGCCTAAAATTAACTGGAGAATTAGGATCCAGACCTTGACGCTTAATGGAGGGAAAGACGACAGCCCGCTTGTGGGAGACAGGAACAGAACCCTGGGTCAGAGAGGAATTACAATACATTACAATTACAATTACAGCTAACTATGTGATTGTGAACGGGAAGCAATACATACCAACCATCTTCTGGTGGGAGAGGAATGAGTTTACCTACCGACCACCCAAAAACTTTTTTTCATCTCCCAAAAAAGTTGACCTTTTTTTAGTCATTAACCTTTTTAATGTCTTCAGTCTACATCTACGGGACCCACGTCCTGTGTACATTTGACTCATCCGCGCCTACGGGGGGGGGGGGGGTGGGGGGCCACGCCTGTGTAAACATCATAAAACGCCCATAAAACGCCTGTGTAAATAAATAAAAATTTCAAATGGGGGGGCCATGGCCGGATTGGCCCCCCCTGGATCCGCCCCTGTTGTAATATACTGATACTTAAGGGTTTTCATTTGGTCTCTGGTTACAGAATTCTGTATCATTTGTTGTTTGTGTAAACCTCTCTTAGTGATATCAATATGAAACGAGTTGCAGTAGCCAAGTTGTAATCAAGTAGGCTAGAAATTACAGCATTCGTTAGCAAAAGTAATCTTTGACAATTTGAGGCATATAAGTTCTGATTGTGCAAATATCCCGTATGTGAAAGTCAAGTCATTAGCATACGGCCTGAACACGGTTAGTCGAAGAAATGTTGGAGTAGAAAATAAGCCTAAATTACATCCAAATTCATACAAACAAAAAGTAGTTCACTCAGTTGAGCAGACGTAAGAGATTCAAATTTCTGGTACTGTTGACTTGTGATAAAAAGAAGGAATTCAGAGTTAGAAGAATTTATAAGCTAATTACTTGCCATCCAGGACTTAATATCACTGAAAACAATACCTAGAGAGTAGAATTAGCTGAGAAGCTGCAAATGAATGGAATAAATGAGTATTATCGCCATACAAATGACAGTCTAGACAGCTATCAGTAAGTAGTAAACACAGTGGTATAGTATGCAGCATAAACAAAAGTGGGGAAAGTACAGTACCTTGTGGACCACTGCAGTTCAAGATGGTATTGGCTGAAGTGAGTTGACTCATATGAACTGATTGAGTGTAAGGGTGGGGATAAGATGTGAACCAGCTAATAACAGTACCAGAAAGACCAAACAAATATTCAAGACGGTGAAGGGGTACGACGTCTTGGTCAACAATATTGAATGCAGCAGACAGGTCAAGGAGAATGAAGGCAGTTACCAAGGAGCTAACTATGTGATTGTGAAAGGGAAGCAGTGTAATTTCAGTAGACTTGTATTTGCAGTAAGCTGAATGGAATGGAAGATACAGGTTGTCAGATGAAACGTGATTACTCAGGCAATCGACAGTTATTTTTTGGTGGCTAGGTGGCGCTTCGGCGTGTTTACTCCAGTTCGGAGTGCTCCTGAGTAGACAGCCTTGAAGGTGCGCTATATAAATGTTCCTTAATAATAATAATAATAACAATAATTGGACGAGGGTTAACCATTCCAGAAAAAACAACTAATTTAATCTCTAAGACCCTGAGGGAACGAAGTACCTCAGGGCATAAAAAATAATAATAATAATAATAATAATAATAATAATAATAATAATAATAATAATAATAATAATAATAATAATAGGAAATATTATTATTATCATTATCACACATAATTCAGCACCACTATCTAATGACCAAGCATTAATCGATGGTGCTGAGCAACTGAAAACTGAACTTTTCATGCTGTCCTAGCCAGGTTCCATTCCAGCACTACTCTATGACCACCATCACCAATGATTTCAACCACAACACCACAATGTCTCCTTGGCTTGATCCTAGGGATTCTGACCTGGGACCAAAACCCATCTACAACCTGGCTCTTGCAGACTTGATGTGATACAGCATTGGTAAATACGCTGGTCTCCCTGATGTGTCTTTTGTATGGCTCTGAGAAAGTTAGGCTATTACATCACACTACATGCAGGCCCTTAGCCAGCCAACCGTTCAACCGTCCTTTATTATTTTGGACGGGCAGAAATTGTGCATGATTCTCCTCCACCACCATCCAGTTTCTTCTCTAGAAACACTGCCAGCGTTCAGGTGACAGTTCTGTAAGGAGTGGGTTGATATTAGGCTCTGTAAATAGCAGAGGGGCAGTACAGTCGGACTCGCTTGGCGGCCGGACTTCGGGCAGTCACGACTTCGTACGCTCACGGTGTCGGGCAGTCACGACTTCGAATGCTTTTGGACGGGCAACTCTGTATTTCTGGCTAAGGGCCTGATTACATGTTATTTACAGTCAAAACCTCAACATTTTTTCTCATGGAGTTATAGGAACTGAAATGGGAAGTGTCAGGGGCTGACAGTTAGTTCATGCAACTGGCTGGTTGGCATTTGGGGTAATCATGTTCCTGACAGTCCACCATTTGTGACCAGTGACAGGCCTGCCCAAAAACTTGGTGGGTGGGTATATGGTATGTGAAGAAGTCCAATGCATTAAAGGGCTGTCAAATTGTCAATAACATGTAGGTTACTGTGACCATCGGTGGAGAGCTTTTGGATAGGTTTATGGGTAAAGTTTAAGGCGTGCGAAACACTTTCACGGAGGTTTATGATGAGTATGCGATTTTCTATCACTAGCATGTCGGGAACACACGATGTTTCATAGAGACTGGGGAACCTGTCGACTGTCAATTATGTTCGACATCTACCAATGTTCGACCTCTAACCTCAAAAAACGTAAACAATGTTTGGATTTGATCAAAGAGGTCAACACAGTCGCATACCTGCCAATGAAAAGTGACAAAACCAGTACCAAACATTCCCCGTAGACGCAATTCACCAGCAGCAGACATATTCTTGTTCGTTTGAGGCTAGTTATTCAACTAAACTTAATAAAACCAACACATAGAAGTCCTAAACGGTAACTAAATCGCCCTCAACGGCCATAGATGTTATATAATAGGTTTATTATATCTATGTCAACGACCTGCAGTCTCACTTTTACAGGCCTGGAAAAGCCCCCAGTAAGCGACGCTGGCTGCGTTAATCGAGTGATTGTTTACTCGAATACCCGTGAGCAACTAACGAGTACTCGAACATCCCACTCATCTTCCAACCATTTTGCAACAGTACTGTTAACAATGACGACGCTTGCAACTATTAATAGAGATCACCGCGATCAACTATAGGGCAGATTGCTTGTTTCACCAAATAGTAGTAGTTTCAGTTTAACGACACTGTTTGATAACAAAGATCAAATAATGTCGCCCTCCTCGATCCTTCATCCAGGCTTCGTACGCCTGGCACTACCAGAGTACGAGCAGTGGCGCGTAGGCCTATTCTGAATAGGCCGTACTCTCCATACAATTTAGTTATGAAAGTCTCTCATTAAGACGAACTGTGCCATTTTGCAGCAAAATCGGATATGGTACGTAGGCTACCCACCCCCCATGTTGGGCGCTATAATTACGGATTTTACGTGGAATGACTCTGTGAGTGAATCTGTATTATGTATTGTATTGTATTGTATTCGGATATTTATAAAGCGCTTCTAGCGGGAGGGCCATTCAGAAGCGCTCCCAGTGCGATAGACCCCGAGAGAAAAAGCAAGTTTTAAGAAAGGTAAAAGAGGAAGAGACGCTACCTGAGAGAATAGAAGAACGAACAAACGGAGGAAGCCCATTCCAAAGAGCAGGGCCAATGGAAGCAAACGACCTAGATTGAGCCAGTGAAGTCCTGACACGGGGAACGAGGAGGTCCAAACGGTCAGATGAACGAAGAGGACGAAGAGAAGCCGCAGAGTGAGGGCGATGAAATAAGTCACATAAATATTTTGGAGCGAAACCAAGCTGAGCCTTAGAGACAAGGATGAGGACCTTAAATTGGATGCGGGCAGAAAGCGGGAGCCAGTGGAGTTCTTCTGCCATAAAGGTGCATGGTGATATGAGAGAATCGAGGAAGACGGGCAATTAATCTAGCAGCAGCATTGAGAACGGACTGAAGAGGAGCAAGACGGACTTTGGGAAGACCAATGAGGAGGGAATTGCAGTAGTCAAGTCTAGAGCAGACAAATGCATGGACAATTGAAGTGAAAATTGGAGATGACAGAGAGCGACGGATAGCTCTAAGGCGCCTTAGGTGAAAATAGGAAGTGCGAGTGAGTTTGGAAATGTGTTCAGTAAAGGTGAGAGAATTGTCAAGGGTCACTCCTAGATGTGTGGAACCTTGATGGATCTAAACAATTTGCACCAGCCTATTCACGAGCGCTGCATCAAATCAGCTAGAGGGGCTCCAAAGAGTAGTCCAGATGAAATCCGAGTCCGGTTACCAATGAGGACAGGTCAAGAGAGGAGGCAGTTAAGGTGGGTGTCGTTTAGGGCGAGAAGAATTGGAAGGCGAAGGGTCAGATGACCTTGGGTAAGAGCTCTCGGAAGGTGAGACTTCAGTTTTGAGTGGAAAGCCCGGGGGTGATAGATAGAGGAGCATGCGGAAGAGGATGGAGTACGTATTGCAATGATGATGGAGGAACCGAGAATCTGCGGGACTCAAGTGGGAGATCGTTCCAGAGACGTAGGCCTACGCCCTACGTGGTGCAGCTGTGTTGTATATCTATAGCTCGATTAGAGAACTTGAGATGAGTAGTGACCGGGGTCGAGAAAGACTGAGATAGGAGGAGGATCGGGTGGAGCGGTTTGTCTGGATGGAGAAGAAATCATGGAGATACTAATTGGGCTGGGAATATTGTATGTAGGAAGTTGTAGGTTAGTGATAGGACTTGGAAGTGGATTCGCTCTGGTATTTTTAACCAATGGAGTGATTATTTTGAGGTCATCCTACACGAGCTTCTAATGTATGCCTATTATAGTGTCCAAATTTATTTGAGTCCACAAGTCTGGGCCTACTGCCTCGATTAGCTACATTGATAGAGCGCACATGTGCCATGCAGCCTCTGCACATATGGCATGCAGCCTCTGCACATATGGATGACGGTTCGCATACCGATGGTGGCTAAGCTTATTTTATAGCTCGCAGGTCACAGGGGCCTGTGAATAAGTAGGTTTCCGTGGCTTTGCTTGGTGGGGGTTGTAGAAATTTCGACATTTAGAGATTACAGAGGCTTAAAATTTGAGAATTCTTCAATCGAGCGGCGGTGGTGTTCTCTACTCGTCATTCTTCAACAATATGTAGTTCTTGTGATTGGAATAGAAGCTTGTTGTTTGGTCTTTCGTTCCACAGTGAGCTAAGATGGCGATGTACGATTTGACTTGCCGCATGAGTCCTTATTTAGACCGTCATTTGGTCTTTCCTTTGCTAGAATTTCTTTCTGTGAAACAGGTAACATAGCGGAGCAGCGCAGAATTTTGACTACTATAAACATATATGGATATATTTGCTGATATATCTGTGATGCCCCAATGAAGGAATACACGCGCATGTGCTGATCTACTACCATATGCGCTTACTACTATTAAGCCTAACGATACAATATTTATCGTTTCAGCGTCCAAATTTAATTACACCATTACCTATATTGAGCGACCCAGATAAATGCGAAACTGAGTTCCTGTGTATATTAACAATTTGGTTGCCACTGACCGCTCCGGTAGAGCGCTGCTACCTACCAGCCACATCTCACAATGCAATTCGCTAAGTAAGTAAGTAAAACGAACTTTAATTTGCTTGAAAATTATAATATACGCAAACATCTTAAGAAATGGTTTCGTGGAATATATATATAAGAATGTTCTTGTGTTCCGTTAGATATAATATATACACACATAAACAGTTAGTGTCCAAAACGGAATGCTGTGTACTTAGTCCGTTAGATAATGAGATCAAACCGAACTAATTGAAGGAGTATGTCTCTGAAATGGCAATGATGATGTTCAGGAAGGGCTTCTCATGCCGAAAAGAGTTTCTCTACATGAATTCGTCAAGGTAACTGGTGAAGAGCTCGCGACGTGTGCTGAACTGACGTTTCAGTTTCCTCTTCGCACGCATCCATATGTTTTCGATGTTCTGCGTACGCACTTTGTCATCGTCAGGAGCCACGAAGTTATGTTCGAGGATAACAACAGAGTGCATGTAGATGCCTTCTTTCACGTTTTCTAAATTCGGATACGCTCGCCAGCCATCCGATATTATGTGGCTACCCAGGAGAATATGGTCTGCAATTACTTCTTCCAGTGTTTCCGCAGTGTGTTCGGCGATTTCTAAGAGCGTACATTTTCCAGACGATCTTTCAATGGCACCAGTGTCCATCATTTAACCACCTATGTTCTATTTCCGATGAAAGAATTTACTCTCATCAATTTCGACCACAACTGGCAGGCCCTCCTCGTCAAACCACCGAGTTCAATGGGATTGCGACAAATCCAGTTCTCGCATTCATCATGGCAAAAATTATACCAGTCAATGGTCCTTTGTCAACTTATCCCTGCTTCCTCCGTGGCCACGGTCTGTGGTTGGTCTGCAGCCCAGTAAAATATTAACAGAATAATCTGATTTCTTCTTTGGAAAAAGGAGCCATCTCGTATGCCGAGGACCACTTGAAACGAACAGCATTTCCATCATTTTCCATCTATAGCGGCCTTGTAGTTATGCAATGATGCAGGTCCGCTGCACCGTGCACACAGAACCGAATTCTTTACAAGCTTTCTCTTCACGCACCAGTGCAAACAACTGTCATTGTCACATAAATGGTCAACAAGTCTTGCAGCTGTCCATTCCTCATCACAAACCTGTGCCGCACTAAGTATCTCGGCAATGTCTTGTTGTACGCGATATTATACTATACCAGAAAGTTAACAAAGTCTTTCAAAACTATACTAAAATTAGAAGTTTACCAAACAATGAACTCCGAATATGACTGAGTGCAAGTCAGAAATTGTATTTTTGGGAATATGAAGTGTATTTTGGCACTTGCATTTCAGAGCCAGAAGCAGGCCCTTCACCAGAAATAAAGAGTAGGGCGTCCAAAACCGTTTAAACTTATGACCGCCCGACGCTGTGAGCGTACGAAGCCGTGACCGCCCAAAACCGTGACCGTGCAAGTCCGACTGCAATGCCCTACACTGAATGACCTATGGGTTTTGATCACATTTGTAACAGTTTTGTTTTACATACAATTATACAATGATACAAACAACAATCTGTTAACTTCAGGTGAAGGGAGGAATGAATTATACAGAATATCCAATCACGTCCTTGCACAATTTATACCTGTCCAAAGTAATGTCACACGTCCAACGGACTAGTGGATGGGTGGCTGGCTGAGGGCCTGGCCAGAAGTCTGCTGATTCAGAAAATTTATATTTTATTATACTTAGCTGTAGCCCTTGCTGCAGTGTTGTCGTTCTACAATGTGTACTGTCAATTTACGTACTTTTGGAAAAGAATTCTGCTGGGAATGGGTTAAATGGCCATAAAAGTGTTAAATTTTTACTTTTTTAAATGGATTACATAGTTTTTTGTATATGTATGTGTGTATAGCAGATTTACTTTTTATGTAGATTTACGATGAGCGCGAGATGCTGAAAGGGAAGTTAGACCTGTTGAGTAACACCAACATGGTCGACTTCGTCATGGATGTTCACAGAACTCTGTACCCGGACAAAGAAGTTCCACAGAGTAAGTTTTATGTCTTTTCAGGTATATGTGTGTCACTGTATTTATATGATGATTTATTGCTGAGAAGTTTGAATGCTTAATTGTTTAACGAGGAGAGGGATTAGTTTTCCATGCATTTTAGTACATGCTCGCCGTTAAAGGGTTAAGCAACAGTTCTTAAACAGAGCTTTCAGAAAAGCTTTTCAGAATGCTTTGTTAGGTAGTAATGACATGAGCAATATAAAAAATAAATTTTGGCAGTGTATACAACCTGACGTAAGTAACCAAAGCTTCCATGTTCCATTCAGAGTATTGGGAAGGCACTCCTAGAATGTTATACGCAGCCCCTTCATGGTGGGGAAGAACCACAGCAGCTGCTCGCGACAGGATGGATAGATTTATTCTCAGAGGGAAAAAGGCTGGCTATCTTTCTGAATCAATGCCTAATGTGGAGCAGCTGATGAGAAGGGCCGATTTGGTCCTGCTACTCTCTGTGTCTCATAACTCATTTCACATTCTTAGGGGTTTATTCCCGCCTGTAATTGACCGACAGTACAATCTCCGCTCACGCCCACATGACTTCGCCCTTCCTCCTAAGGACGACTCGAATTTCATACCTAGAGTCTTGTGTTCTGCCCTTAAATAGTCGAGATCACTAGTTACTTTATTTCCTATATTTTTCTTCATTTGCTTGCTGTAACATGTTGCGGTGTGTCAACGTGCGATGAGAATAAACGAATAATCAATCAATATCCTGCTAGCATGGAAGATCCAAAGGCCTTGGACATGGAGCCATTGCAGTGCAGAACTTGCTGGTGATTTTCCAGCTTATGCTGGTACCATATTATACTGCTTGGCAACAGAGTCTATTGTTAGTGTCTACTGTCTTTGAACAACTTGTTGAGGTTTGTTACGCAGAGACTGTCGGCAGACTTGAATCCATAATCGTTTGATAAGACAAGTGCACTACCGATCAGAGTAGAATGTTGGGGAAGGGGGATAGATGAATGGTAACACTCTTGCTCAAAGAACATAAAGATCTTTAAAAGAAGCGGTTTGAAACCCGTAAGCTCCCTATATGTTGACTCAGCCTTCCACTCTCTAGGAGGCAGCTGTAAAATGAGCGGGCACCTAAGAGGCTGTTAAGACGTGTTTTCTATAAGATCTTGATAATTGTACTGTCATATGTTTCAATGTTACTTATGTTACTTATGTTACTTATGTTTCAATGTTACTTGCTGCGGTTTGTCAGTGAGCTTGTCAATAAACACGAATATTATTATTATTATGTTGCTCACTTTACTGTAAACCTTGTGAATTAAGACAGGCTTTAGAATCAGTCAAAACTGTTCTATCACTGTTGTGGTAGGTAAGAAACTGATTCCTGACCAATTTTCAATAGAATCTCATGTCTAGTAAAGCTTTTTGATGAATTATGATTGCAGGCCTGAAAGAGAAGCGCGTTGACGTTCTAAATGAGTTGAAGCGACTTCAGGTAGAGGCGGAACCAGTCTTTAAGATCTTTGAAGCTGAAGATCTGTTTAACAATATACAAAATACAAGGTACGTGGTGTTAACTTTATTTAGTTTCACTACAAATTGCATGATCGTGTTCTCTGCTTTTACGCATGGACCATGGCATTTATGTTGTGCCATCTAAGGACTTCTCAAGGTACTCAGAGCAGTGCAATGGAATGTGGAAATCCCAAAATTCTGCTTGTGATCAATACAGTTTACAGAATAGGGTGATAAAATTACACCAAGGCTTTGCACATTGTGCCATGTTAGCTAGGAATTTAACTTATCGTTTCGGAAGACTAGACATTACAGTTTCAGCTTTAGGCTGAAATTTATACCTTTCATATCTATATCTGCTATATTTTCTAATTGTAAATACTACAGATTTGCGTCATTCAAAATTTGATTTGTAAAACAAGTGATTTATTGTCAGTCTGCTAAACTTTTGATCTGTTTACAAAAATTTATTTGGTTTGATTGTTTAGGGATGGACGTCAGCTGTTTGAATACTTGTCCAAAAACAGAGGTGTAAGTATTCTTAGTTAAATTGTAGTTATCACACACTTGATATGGTGCCTCTTAAGTACCTGGCAAAATTGCCACCTACGCTGACCTAAATGATGAAGCCTATGAGAGAAAAACGTTCACCAGTAAGTAAACAAGAGTCACCATTGGTGGGCCCCACACCCATAAAGAGTCCAAAAGAAGGAGTCGCATCCAAAGCTGGCATCATGTTCAGAGTTCGTGGACCAAGTTTTGGTCGATGGTGTGGAACAACGATAGATTACATATAGTGTTTGCCGTGGTTGATAACGCCCAGTGGTTCCTCATGGGTGATAGGTGACGCTTAAAATTCACCTGTTTCAGCTTGCTTACACAGTAGCTTCTGGCTTCACTGACATATCGACATGACTTCTCTAGTGGACTATGACTTTGACTACGATTTGACTTGAAGTGGCCTTAAGTGCATTATAATAGTGGTGCTATAGAAGTTATTAAGTTAGATTTAGATTAGAAGGAGGATCGACCAACCGCATCAATTGGCTGTTACGGCTGTGAATATTTTGTTATTTCTGTCTCTGAATTTGAGTTTCCTGGACAGATTAGACTCTGTGACTTGTTTATTGTGAACTGAAAAAGGCCATCCATATTTTGCTACCTTGACAATTGAGAGTTGTAGAGAAATTTTTCACGTGGAAAGTTGTGAAGATGTTGAAGGTATTGGAAAAGAAAAACTTGATGGGATGAATATTAAAAAGGCAGTTTAGTGTTGTAAACTAGTGTTAGATCAGCCAGAACCTTTTCACTATTGTAATTTATGTATTGATCAAACTGTAGTATCTGGGGCTCGTCAGAGTTATGGTTGTTTGTAGACTTGTGCAAATATTGTTTTGTATAAAGCATTTGATTTGTGACTGTGTAGACCCTGTCATAGTAAGAATGTGCTTTTATTTGTAGCTGAAACTGGAGATGTTGGACACGCTTGTGAGGTTTGCAAAGTTCCAGTACGAGTGTGGAAACTACAGTGGTGCAGCCGAGTATCTCTACTTTGTGCGATCTCTGGTGAGTTGATAGGGTTGGTGCTGATATACCTCTGGTGGTGGATCACTTCTTAAGTGTTGCAAATACAGGATTACTCATATAAATTCTGGTTATTGCTAGGGTATGACACATTCTAGTTTTGTCTTGAGAAATCCAGATATAGGGCATGGTCTACTGCTTCTTGGAATATAGTTAGACAACACTAACAAGTTTAAGAGACTTTGTTATGCTTCTGAGATTAAAATGTGTGGGGAATTTGCCTTAGCTCACTTCTGGTAAAATACAAATTCTTTTGTAATGTCTTCGTAACAATTGTGATATTTTACCACTGTTGTTTATTGTAGTTTTTTCAGCTGCGTTGTTTATATGATGCTAACTGAGCTCTGCAATGTTGTTTTTGTTATTTGATAAGATGCCCACAACAGATCGGAACTACATGAGCGCCCTTTGGGGAAAATTGGCGTCAGAAATTCTGATGCAGAATTGGGACAATGCGATTGATGACCTCCACAGACTTCGTGAGATCCTTGACTCAAACGTAAGACAAGTTAATATGCTCTTGAGAAATTTGCTATTTTCCTAGCTACCGTATATACTCGCCTGTAGTTGACGTAGCTATGAGACAACAATTTTGACAAATATTGTAACTGTAACAACAACAACAAGTAATTGTAAACAGGTTATAATGCTAACATTTTACTGTTTATTTCTTTGACTTGCAGCAAATGTCGAACCCGCTGGTTTTGCTCCAACAGAGAACTTGGCTGATCCACTGGGGCCTTTTTGTCTATTTCAACCACAACAAAGGTCGTGACATTGTCATTGACACGTACCTCTACCAGCCACAGTATGTCATTTTCTATCTTGTTTTGGAAAGGTTTAGAGATCTGCTAAAGGTTTTACAAAAATTTACATCAAGTGGCATAATTTATGATTTGACTTACAATCGTAACAGTTTTTGAGTCAAATTTCTTGCCACTAGACCATCTTTCTTGAATTGTCAGCCTTCTACGAAAATATGTTGCATTAGTTTATTTTGATTGTAGTAAGAAATTTTGTAATTGTAACTCCAATCAGAAATTTGTATAGTACACTCTGTGCTAGCCTAAATGATGTTGAAAGTCATGAAGAACGGGGAGTTCGTCAGCGAGCAAACAGTGCTCATATGACTAGAAGAGTCACCATTAGCTGGCTCCCTCGTGTGTAGAGCCCGACCAGCAGATTCCCTCATAGAGTTGAAAGTTGGTAGGACATTAAGAGTTCATGAAGCATGTTGAATCAATTATATAAGGAACAAAGATAGGTGGTGTGATCTTCTGCCAGTGGCACAGGGTTATCTCACTGTCCTTAAGCTTAGATGGTAGACAGCACATCCGGATATCCCTTGAACGATCGGCGATGCACAGAACAGGTGTTTGGTCAGCAGGTTCTAGAGCGCTTACGTCACTGTGATATTTCTTAGAAGGATCCATATGTAGTTGATGGTTGACACCATGTTCAGAGTTCCTGGACTGCATGTTATTGAGAACGAAATACAATGGCAGCTGATGAAGTCCACAGCACATGCTTATATTGGACTGTTCAGCAGCTTCTCATCTGTAGATGGAAGAAGATGCAGTATCTGGATATTTCTCAGTCCGCCAGGTGTCTGGCAGACTGGCATTTCTCAATACCCAGAGTATTGATCACAGAATCTCTATGTGACTAACAGTTGATGCCACTCCAAAAACTGCTGGCATTTCCATCTGGGACTTGGTACATACTGTCCAGCTGGTAACCTGACTTTCGAAATACTGGACTAGTCTGATATCGTGCAAGGAAACACTGTCCAAAACCACACAAAATCCCTGACAGAATTAAAAACTCCACAGGTGCAGACTCAGTTACTGTAAGAATCTGACACATGCTCAAACTATCGAGCAAATTCTGCTGGTGACCAGTTATCAAACAAATGGCATGATAGGCAGATCAACAGCCATTATGACAGAATACAGAATACTTGTGCATTGTGCAGTAATCAATTGTCCTGCTTAGCTTCACTTCATATTTGCAGTGCCAAACTGTCATCTGAATGAACAAGATATTCTTTCATAATGATGTTATTTCCCTCAAGGGAAAGGGGATATGCTCTTAATTAACTGCAGATGAAACAGGCTGTGACAAATTTTTGTTATTTGTTTTGATTACCAGGTACTTGAATGCTATTCAAACCATGTGTCCGCATATTCTACGCTACTTAACAGCAGCTGTCATAATCAATCGGAAAAAGCGACCTGGCCACGGTCAGCAAGTTTTGAAAGACCTCATCCGAGTGATTCAGCAGGTGGGTTACTTGTTGATTATTTATTTGTGTTTTTTTATGTTTTGTGCATTTGTAAATAAATGCAAGGGTCTTGTTTCACACATGGATTACTGCAAATCAATATTTGCCAAAGTTTTACTGCTCCAGAATGTTATTATTACATTATTATTGCATTAAAAAATTTGTTTAATGATTTCAAGGTCATGCATGCAGAAGGACGAATCTGAGGGGCAAATAATTGTCTGTTCTCAAGTACTTGCCATGTCATGGCAAACAAGCCAAAGTATATGCACGGCTTGTTGTGGAGTGCATTACATCCAGGCTCATATTGCTGGCACATGGCTCTCTTGTTGGCACCGCACTAGCATACATCAGGGAAATTTCAATTTGAGCCAGCCAGGTTGATGATTGTATTTCTGCCTATGGGGATATGCAGGTGCAGCACTTTCACACTTTAACCCGAGCTCCTCGTGCTTTCTCATGTTTTTGGCCGTACTTCTGGAACAGTCTTTCATTGCATTTTTATACTGTTTCATTTGACTTCGTTTTCTGTCTACCTTAAAACTCACTTGTTTAGACAGCCATGTGTGCAACACGTTTATGAGATATAAATAGATGCTGTATTAAGTGTTCTTATACATGCATATATCAGCAGGGTAGTTTGCTGTCAATGACTACAGAAATTAGAAATTAATTTAATTGAAATTATGATAATTAAAGTTTGATCCATAAGTTTATGCAACTCCTTGATGTTTTGTCAACATTTTTGCAGGAGTCGTACACCTACAGAGATCCCATCATTGAATTCTTAGAGTGTCTCTATGTTAACTTTGATTTTGATGGCGCACAGCAGAAGCTACGTGAATGTGAAACGGTAAGATTTTTATCTGCTTTCAGGAACACCCCAGTCACTGGTAAAAACTTATTAAAAACTTTATGAAATCGAGATATACAGATGGGTATCACCGTCTGCCATGAATAAAACCTTGCCTTTCTGACGTGCATGATTCAAATGAACAGCAATGGAATATAACAGTCATTCATTATTAACTATTGCAATGTTCTAAATTAGTTTGGTATTACTGTTTAATATTTCTAATTAATCCCATTTTATTAGCGCATGGCATTTACCCTTTAATGGACTCTTGCTACTAATTTTGCATAAAGCTTCTTCATTTTGTCATTATCCAATATCCAGTGGCCAGCAGTTGTTGCCAGGTGTTATACTAATGGCACCATAGAAATCCTTAGATTATAAACCTCTACTATCTCTAACTGATTACCCAATATCAATTCACAAATCACTTTTAGGAGGTTTTGCTGGGTCTGGCAACTGGATATCAGGATGTGTATAACTTATGCACTATTTTGTCTTTTGGTTTTTCAGCTACTACTGAACGACTTTTTCATTGTTGGATTATATGCTGACTTCATGGAGAATGCTCGTCTGTTCATCTTTGAGACATTCTGTCGCATTCATCAGTGTATCAGCATCAGGTAACAATACTGTTCATTGTCGTCGTCATGTTCATCAGTCATGTTATATTACTGGGTACCAATGAAGGCATCGGGGAGTCTAACCATAACTAATTTTTGCCTCCAGCCATACCGGCAAAGTTTGCATTCAGGCACCAAAGTGTTAAGCATGTCATCGTCAAAGTATCACACGATACCAGATGAGTTTGCAATAGTAGATAATGAAAAGGGTATTTTGCCATGACTTGGGTTTGGCATTGTTGCTGGCTTACTTATAATAATTGTGAATTTTGTATTGGTTTGTTTGTAGCATGCTGGCTGAGAAATTAAACATGAGCCCTGAAGAAGCAGAAAAGTGGATTGTTAACCTCATCCGCAATGCTCGACTAGATGCGAAAATTGACTCCAAGCTGGTAAGTTTTGACTCTTGTTCTCTGCAGGAAATTCTATGGTAATTATTTGTTTTTATACAATGTATCCGGTTTAAGTGAAAAATATTAGTTAAGTAAAAAATCAGCATTAATTTTTCTGATATTTTTTGATTTTTCTGCATTTCAGGTAAATTTTGGCTGAATTTCAGTTTGATTTCACTGGAAAAATTGCTTCGTTAGTTTCTTGTAAAAGTTGTGTTTTTTTAAACTAAATTTTTGCCATGCTGAGTAAATGAGTTTCTCATGTTTCTGAAAAAAATTAACCATTCTATACCTAGAAATATGCCGAATTGCATAATTTTGTAATGTTTCAATTCATTCATATTGTCATTTGTAAAAATATTACTACTGACTTTTTGTGATTTGTGGTCAGCTAGCAAAGTATGACTCCCAACTGCCATGGTGTTTTTTTTAAAACTAAAATACATTATTTCAAACCAACAGATCGTTCACAAAACAAAATGTTAAGTGACTTCAAGATGAGGTCCTATCTGGATGCCTTTTTGACTGCCGTTGTTAACAAACTTAAAAATTAGACGGAGAGTCATAAATCTAAAAACTAAAGAACTACACCTAGTGTTTTGAAGACATAATATGAGAAGGGTAACATACTATAGCATAGGTTACCAGAACTGTGGTAAAATATGATGAACAATAACACATACCTTAGCCATAATTATTTCCAGTGAAAACTTGCTATAGATTGTAAAAATGCTAACATATTAAGCGTGTCTTAATTCATTTGAGACTCTCTGGTTTAAAAGGGTCCTTGGTAGTGTGAACAAACAAGACCAAGACAATATTGATGCTTTGATTGCTCTGATGACGGAAGGTGTTGAGAATGAAATCTGTTGATATTTCAGCTGGCTTGTGTGTAGTTCTTTCATTTAGCTGTAGTTCATAACCTGTTACCAATTAAACTTACTAGAATACAGTTCATTCATTAAAGAATGTTATTCATAACATGCTGATGTCATTATATACAGTTCATTTGAAGTACTCGCTAGATACTAGATATTGATGTTAGGCTATACAATGTTACACGTTGTGGCAGCGATACAGCCACCAATTCTTCTGGTTCGGAATGTTATCATAATATGTACAGTAGGAACAGCATCTGATAGTAGTTTGTCTTTTCTGGGTGATGTTTCTAACAAAATAACTGAATTTGCTTTATGTTATTTTAGGGCCGAGTTGTTATGGGAACGCAGGGTATCTCGCCCTACCAACAGGTCATAGAGAAGACGAAAAACCTGGCTTTCCGTTCACAGATGCTTGTCATGAACCTTGAGAAGAAACTGTCGACCAAGGATCAAGAAGTATGTACAGACTCTAAATTTGAGTAATTGTGTTTTACTTTTTTCTGTTAGTTTTGAATTATGAACAAGAGATTAATGTGCCTGATGCCAAACTTGAATCAGAGGCATAGTTTATGTTATTAGTTATGGTTATCTCTGGATTTTGTCTGTTATTTCTTATCGTTAGTTAGACAATTTGGTATATTTTAATGGCTTTGAATTCATTTAAACAAATATTTGTATTTAAATGCATGCAAGCAAATGAGTTGGCTTTATTTAACACTTTAATGACAAGCATGCACTAAAATGTTGGAAAACTAATCCCTCTCGTCGCTAAAGGATTAACACTTTATCGACAAGAGTGTACTGAAAACGACTGGGAACCAGCACAGCTCATCATTAAAGTGTTAAGAATTATGAATATAGATCATGATAAGCATAATTATGTAAGGCTTGATTACATGTGTATGAGTCTCAAAGATATTTCAAAGCTGCTCATTTAAGAAAAGATTTTGAAATGTAGAAATGGTTTGCTTTTTGTTGTTTCAGCCTGCGCAGTGGGGAGCCGATTAATCTGCCAACTGGCTTGCTGGTTGAAGTTCTGGATGTGAGAGCACTGTGGAAAGAACATTTAAGGTTCAAAACGGAATGTGACAAGAAATAGGACAGTGAAATAACAGACCTAACAGAATGTGTTTCCAATCGCTTCAAAGCTTTTCCATGCATTCTTTATTTCAATAAGAAATGAATGTGTTGTAGTATATCACTCACAGGAAGAGATGAAAATAAAAATTTGAATTGCATCAAAATCCCTGATAGTAGAATGGTATGTATAGTGTTGTAACTCCTCATCAGGAATGTTCCAGATGTTTACGTCACAGATGTAGTATAAATTAGGTCATAGCAGTTACAGAAGACCTTGTCAGCATCGCATTCACCCAGCAAAAGTACAAGTTTACGTGTAAATGGCATCATTAGCTATGCCAGGAACTTTAATTCTACATTTACTGGTATATGTAATTGGAAACATTGCAAATAACTACATTTAACTTTAAATAACTTGAGGTCTGTGTTAAGAGATATAAGATTATTATTAATACTATGATAAATTAATGTTCCCAATCAGATATTATTTTGGACTAATTTACAAATTCACCTCAAAACTGCTGTTAACTGGAAAAGTTGTTGTGAATTGAGATACGAGAAAGAGAATGGTTCCACAAGATCATATGAATTTGTTTTTAGGCCATTCGTGTTTATTTTTTAAGGTGTAAACACAGGCTTTAGGTATATTGTTGCAGATATCAAGTACACTGGAATCATTGTGTTGACTGTGCAAAACTGATGGTGCCTTTGTAGCACAGATTTGTGGGCTAGAATGACTTTATGGCGCTTGTTGAAATTTGGTTATCTAACGTGCACCGAGTGATATGCTCGACTGTGTATATGTATGTATCTCTGAATGTTTCTACAGCGTCAAAAACTCAAAGTGCATCTCGCTAGTCTGACTGTTAGTACCGATAGTTCTTAAAGGACCAGTTTCTTGTAATAGCACAATGCATCCCCCACACTTTCAAGTCTGTGCTGCCACCAATCACCAAAATGGCAGCACCAAGGTACCACATATCCCCCATGCCTCTGGGTCTGTTGTGCCTAAGAGACGGCAGTGCTACATGCCTTGCAAGTGGTGAAAGCTAAATTTATTCACATTCTGACAGTAACAGATGTAAAAGGAGGCTCTAGTAAACAAAATGTGTATGTTTTTGGCTTTTGGAATTTCAAATACTCTCACTTTATATGAAAAAGTTATAAATCTGTAGAGCTGAAGTTAGTGATTTTGTTTCATGAAACAAAGCATGCTCTCAACAAATTAAATCCTGATCTTTTCATTGAGGCTGTACTAGCTTTTTGAAGCAATGTGGTTGGTAGGAGCATGGGTAAGGTACCGTGATGGTGTGTCACTTCATTGAAACCTCCCCATGAAACAAGACGCCAAGGTAGCTGATGACCGAGGCTGGTGACTTGACAACTGATCCCATCCTATGTGAAGACCAGAGTTGTATGGTCTGGAGACTTGATCTCAGTCTCGAGATAAGTTTTTTAGTTTCTCGGTCGTGGGAACCTATTGTCTTTGTCTCATCTTGGTCTTGCGGTAATTTCTCAAAGTTCTAGAAACTGTCTTGAAGCAAAAGTCTTGTTCTGTCTCTTCTACGTACATGTACATTCTACGTACCTGCAACTTCAGCTCCTGTAGAGTTTTCAACTATAGTGGACTTTTTATGCGTCTTCATCATGCACGTCTAGGTGTCACTGTTCTTGAGGATCTTGTATTCATAAAATGTAATGGTATTTAAGAATAGCTGGGAAACTGAAACATTAGTTTTTTTATAGTTTATTCTGTGATACACTGGAATAAATGCCGAAAATGTCTTGTACTGTCTTGGACCTCGTGTCTCGGTTTCTGTTTTGTAACTCGGTTGTCTTGGTCTCGGAACTCGACTGTCTTGGTCTCGAAGTTTTAAGTCTTGCATACAAACTGGTGAAGACTTGCATCCGTGCTCATAAGCAGATTGCACTGTGAATGAGTATGTCCAACACAGGACGTGGCTGGGTTCAGCTGGAGTCTGTTCTAGGTATGGATCTAGGTATGGATATTTCCAAGACAGGACTGCAATGCATTTTAAGATGGCAAACGGCAGTGCTGAAAATCTGAAAATAGTTGCGTATTGCTGATTTTTTTAGTTAAACGTTTTAGTTAGCAACAAAAATTTTTTAAGTTAAACTATGGTTTTAACTAAACTAATTTTTTTAGTTAAACTTCATCCTTAACGAAATTTTTTTAGTTAAACTAAAGTTACCAACTTTTTAGTTAACTATTGCCCATCACTGCTTAGGATGTATCGAACCGTGTAGATGATGGTCCTTTGTGGTTCGATATAACAAAATTTTGCTGTATCATGTAACTAATCTGTCAACATCAATCTGTAAAACTGTACTTTAATTCATTCTGCTGAAACATGATGCGCAACATTAACAGGACTATCATTTATAAATAATAAGACAGATAAAAATATAAAAAGGTACACATTCTGAGACTAGAAGTCTGTGAGTAAAAGCAACATCAAAAACGTCAGAAATTTCATATCGTTTAGTAGAGAATAGCAACTACAATAACCGTAGTTTAATACTAGTCATAAAATTTGTTACAATACTGAACCCCACGCGTATCAAAGTCACAAAGCAATCCGGAATCTCTTCCGTTGAGTTTTGTTTCACAGTAGCAAAGACGTGAGCAGAAGCATCTATCAGCAACATTCATGGAGTCACTTTTGTGGAAACTGACTATGAAACGCTGAAAGAACAACAAATGCAGAACTAAAGTTACCAAGATTGAAATTTCAAGATTAAGAAAACAAGAGGGTTTTGTATAATCAGATTTTCAAATGATTACAAAGTGAGAAAAAAGGAAATTGAGTTCTTTAAATTCAGATCTTTAAATGATATTAACAGTTTGACGAAAATCTGCCTGTTTTCCCAGTCGTTTATAGTACACTCTCGTTGTTAAAGTGTTACACTAACAAGAACTGGAGGCCATTATTGATAGTGGCAAAGTTAGCTGTTGTCTCTCTTGGCCAAGGTCAATGGTTCTCTTGATCAAGGTCAATGGTTCTCTTGATCAAGGTCAATGGTTCTCTTGATCAAGGTCAATGGTTCTCTTGGCCAAGATCAATGGTTCTCTTGATCAAGGGCTGATTGCTTGTGGTTTGAAGAAACTGGAATGTTCTATCATTTTTGAAGAGACCTCTGTAAAGGATGACTTGTTTCACCGGACAGAGAAAGTTGCTAAGTCCTTCAAAATAAGGAAGACTCAGCTTCCCCAACGTACTGCCAAAAACGCATGTGCTGGACCAACAACATCTGGGACAAGCAAAGTATGCCTTTCTCATTTGTTCATGAGTTGTTCAAATTACTGATTCAGCCATGCAATGCTTCATACGTCAGAATTACGATCACTGAAGAAGCCAGGTGTGACATCAACAACCAGCCCATCTCTAACTGTATATCTCACTCAAGAGTTAAAATCTAAAAGGCTGTACAGAAAGTAGTTGCCTGCAGATGTTTACTGCTTAGAATCTTGCAACTTCATTCCAAAGGTTGAGTCTGAATTGAGAAAAGGCAATTAAACTGAGACAGCTACATTGTAGCTCACTGTAACTTTCTGATTTGTATGTATGTATGTATCAAAGAACTCATATAGCACCCTTTACGTAACTCACAAGGGTGAAAAAATGTGTTGTAAGTCGAGCAGAAAGAATTTCCTGAACTGTTGAACATGCTAGTGATCACTGGCAAGGGATATTGGAAAGTTGAGAATTTTGAGATTCTGCTTATGAAAAGATGTGCAACTATGACGAATAATCAGACAGATGCACTAACCTTCCAATATCTCTTGCTTGGCCTTGTTAATTTCATTACGAACTTCAAAAAGAATGTCCAGTTTGAGCGCCTCTAAGTCAGCTGCTGTAGTTTTAATTTCTGTGGTCCCACTTACACTGGTTCCCAGGTTGAAGGACTCTTGTCCAGTCAGCGACTGGAACCGTTTGCTATGCAAAAACCATAAATGATCAGTGTTACAAATTAAGTAATGCTAAATTAATTTTTGCAGCATTTCTTGTTGAAGTGTGCGTGTGTCAGTAGGTCGATACTTCTGGAGTTGTCTCAATGACCGTCTTTACTAGCCTAACTAATGTTAGCGTTCATTAAAAACAAGTTCAGCTGTTAGCAAATGATGTTCATATTTTGGGTAGAATCATCTCTTGTGCGCTCTGACAGATACACAGAGTCCCAAGTAGGGTTTTAACAGTTAATACCATGTTCAGAGTTCCCATTCCTTGTTGCACTGAGGATGGAGATCGCCAACAGCAGGTAGATAATTCTAAAATCTATGTCCAGCAACAGAGAATCTCATTCACAAAACAGTTTTAGTTTTATGAATCACCTGAGAAAGGCATTCAGGTGATGAAGTTGAAGCGTGATGCAACTCGGGAATAAGGACTGGTTTTAAAAGCTGTGGATGGTTATGTCACTGTTTTATAAACCAATAAGCCCAAATTTGAAACAAAGACGTGCTGAACAGGATACCAAAGCAATGATTTAAGTACACAGCTACATGCCCATATCGTGATTTTTTTATGATTCTAGTTAATTTAACCTTTAATGACAAACTGCATTGGTTTTCCAGTCGCTTTTATTACAAATCTCATTGTTAAAGTGTTAATCTAATCTAATGACTTCTATACAGCCATCATCACAATGCACTAGGCATCAGTCGATTGCTGCTTCAAGTGAGATCAGAGTAATGAATCAATCTGTTGGTGCAGATGAAAGCCACTTTCTTCACCAAAGGTGCGAAAATGCCACGCTGCTGACCAGCTGGTTGAAATTCTTCAGCCAAGAGAAGAGGAAAGGGAGAATCAACCAATTTGTTAAGAAGCAAAGTTGGAACTGGGTTAAGCCTGCACATTTTTAAGGAGAGGACCAAAGAAGTGATTTTGCATTGCAATCTAATGCAGGTGGCATTTCATTGAACCTCTGTCTCTTTACATAAGCAGATACTTTCTTGACAATATTACACATGTAGTCCTCTTACAGACAAACCTGACATAGTGTTCCACGCTTCAACTTTTACAAATGATCATTATGTGCAGCATAACTTAGACACCATTAGTTATCCAAATTTTATAGTGTGCAGACTTCTTTAGAAATCTTGCTATTGAAAATGCCACACAAAAAACTCATTTGAGCTCTAATAAATCTTATTCACACAATCAAACATTTTTTAGAGCCACGAGATGGGCAAAAGATGGTTGACAGATCATTCCAGAGCTGCTGACTAACCTTGGAATCACAGATAATCAGGGCTCTCCTAGCATCAATGCTCCTGAATCAGATCTACTCCAATTAGGCTCAATCTATCATCCATAAACGAGAGTATCTTTATCTAGCCATGTCAGTCAGTGTCTTCATGCCTTATGCATGCAACTAACAACGCACCACATCAGCATCTCTTGCAATTTCTGCACAACCTTGCACTCAAACTGACAACACTACTCTTCCAGAAATCCATGAAACCGTAAAAAGTGAAGCTGGTCCAATAAGTTGTCACAGAATGACTAGCTGAAACTTTTGAGAAATGACAGCAGTGCTTTTCTTCTGTTGGAATGCTCTGGAACGGAGTTCCTGCAACTTTTTCAGCTATTAAAATATAATTTAGTTATTTTAATAAAAGAATAACTTAGTTATTTTAATTTAATGTGGTGTGACAAATTTTCTTGAGATCCCCAAACTTCAACCCCCTGTTTTTCTCGGGCTTCACCCTCTATTTAGCCCTTCCATAATTGTTCAGTTCTGGAACCTTTTTTCTAGAACAAGCACTGAATGAAAGCAAAGTGAATGTCAAGATGAAGAAAAAGTGGGGCATACATGCGTGTAGTCCTTGGTGAATCATAACCATTCGTCGACTGGTTGGATGATTTGTTTGCAGCAGCAGTAGAAGCAGTCTTAGCGTTGTCTTGAGATTTCTCTCCCCACGATTTCTTCTCAGGAACGGCACTAGGATTTGGAACACCATCATCCTGCAACAAAATTCACTATAAAGCATCAGAATATTCAACCACGTAGTAATTTGAAACGCAAAGAAATTCATTGCTCACATGACATACATACCGGTAATTGTAATTAGTAACTTCCATTGCGCCGGTGTCTAATGCACAAGGCATCAACCTATCGCACACGAAAACTAAGCCGTAATCAGGTCAATATCCAGACAATCAGTCCGTAAGACAGAGAGGCAGCCTATGGTGGATAAACAATTTGAAAGATTCAAGTTTTAAGTTGAGAACAAAATGACAAACAACTGAGCAGAACACACAGACACAGAGAGTTCCAAAAAGTAGGTCCAGCAATCGAAAATGCTCGTTCACCAAGAACAGTTCTGGATTTAGGTATGACCAGACAAGATAATCAGATGACCTCATTGAATAAAAATAAGTCCACGGAATAAGAACTGATTTTAAGTATAGTGGCTGGCCAGAGTTCAAAGTTTTATAAACTATGAGCCCCAATTTGAAGCATATTCTTTGAAATATGAATGGACAACTAACACATATCAACATGCTTTCCCATGGCATGAGCTGGTCAAATGCAGTGCATGTTGCGCTTGGCCGAAAGCTAAACATCATGGATTTCCCAAAGTACATAATCTACTAGGGTGGTCTATTCTGATGACTATTATGCTGATCAACAGTCACTTAGGTTCCTGTCTTGTCCTGGATTTATGTATGCTGCCTACAACTACCAAAACTTGGGATTCAGTAAAGCAACAGCAAGGTAGTAACTGTAATGTGACATTTATAAAGCGCCACTTCAAGAAAAAAACTCATAAGCGGTGCAGTCTTTGGAATGTTTTTGTTCTATGACCATTGACCAGCTACTACTGAATGTCTTTTCTGCACAGACTTTGTGTTGTCATGGAAGTCTGGATACTGTATCGTCTACCACATGCGAGGGAATGCCAATCAGTGAGCGTAACCATTCGCTGCAGATTTCATTCATCTCTCATCATTTCTCATCCTCAAAATTGACCATACATGCTACATACATCTCCCGTTCCTCCTTCTGTCTTGGCTCGACGCTGACGCAGCCGCAGGGCCATTTCTGACATCATATCTTCCGCTCCTCTGAACACTGGAATTCCAGATCTTCCAATGGTCCCAGTGGAGGCTGCATAGCTGACGGAAGACTCGTCTTCCCTGTTATCTTCCAACTGCAAAATGAAACATGACAATTTGGTAATGGTTTCTCCCAAAGATGCCACCTGACATAAAATAGGATTCAAAAATCTTAGGACCCGTTAGCTGCTAATCAATGCAGCTCCCATGATGCAGTTAATATTGTTTTCCAGTCAACAAATCAACCTGGTGGGCACTTGATATGCATATGGCCCACTTTCACCCATATACTTGAGCCCATTGTGCCTTCTCCTGCACTGAATCTTCCAATTGGAAACGGGCTTCCAGTGTATACATGCAGTGTTTCACTTAATTCTGTTCAACACACATTTTCAAATAAAATTAAACTGCTCTTGTTTCTAAATAAAGGTCAGTTAGATAGACATGTTCTGAGACTAACTCAAACAGAACTGTATCAAATGTTGTGATGAATAACATTGTATACATATGTAAGGTACCCCAGAAGTAGTAGGAGGTTATGCCAGTAGTGTACTGTCACTGCAGCTCGACTGGTTGGCACTGGCCCCCACCTCCGGTAGACTGATGCTGGCCGAACAGTCGTCAAGTATAAAGACACATGTGAACGAAGCACCTCTGTGTTCGTCTGTCTGTCTGTGTCTCTCAACTGCATCTCCACTACTATTATTGACTATCATGCGTTGTATGCTTTAACGCGCGAGCGTGCACTAAAATGTACGGAAAACTAATCCCTCTCATCATTAAATGGTTAATCTGTTACTAGCAAAAATTCCATTCCTGCTCAAGAATTCTGGCACTAAAATTCTCAGAAACTGAGCCACAGCCCACAGTTCATCTCTTTGCCTCTCTCTATCTTGTTCTGCCTGTGTGACACTCAACAAATCATAGAACCACAGTTTTGAAGATGAAGCCAGCAGTTGGTCATCTTACCTTTACAAAGAACTATCAAACAGCAATCAGTTGTACCCTGCAAAATTAAATAAATTAAATGCTAATCAATTTTTAGGTCGCTATACGGTACCTTAGGTAACTGTGCTGATTTCAAAGCCGCCGCTAGTCCCCCAGTGTTCGTTGGCTGGGAGGAACTCAAGGCTGACTTGGGCACTTTAGCTCCAGGAATCAATGATGGTAATGGTGGTGGTGGTGGCGGTGGTGGAGGTGGTGGTGGTGGTGCTGGAGCCGTGGGAGCAGGAGCAGGTGGTGGGATCGCGGGCGCTGGTGGCGGCGGTGCAGGTTCACTCCCCATAGCAGGTGGACCACTGGTATTCGACATTGTTGGCAGTGTAGCATAATTTTTAGGTGGTGGAGGGCCAGGTAGAGCTAATGGAGGCCCACGTGGCAGACTAGCAACTTCATAAGCATATCCAGAAGCAGAGGCAGAGGCAACAGGGTCTGGAAGAACTGCACCTGAACAATACATACACATAAAGCTTAATATTCTAACAGCCACTTTTTTAAAATCTGGCTTTTCCATGTTAACTGCGCTAAAAATTTCCTGATCAGATGTTTTTTAGGAGTCAGGAGCTTCCAACAGCTTGGTAATTTTTGCTACCAGTGTCTCAGTCTTTGTGGTACCAGGAAGGGAACTCTTAACGCAATACGCCCCAGGAACATTGCACAAATGGTGTCAACTGTTAATTGGCTCAGATCTGTGCATTTGAGGAAGCCAGCCAATGGTGACTTTTTCATCATTTAGGAGCAGATGCATTTGTTGCTCTTGATGAACCCTAATATCATTTAGGAGGCTTTTAAAGGCATTCTTAAAAGGGCACTGAAGAAATTTTCAGCCATGTACAATCGTACATACATCTGCCATACTTATTTTGGTTTCAAATTTTTGGAATTCTGAAGGCATACACAGGGAAGTGACACATTGAAATAAGTTAACCACTATCATGAAGGCTACATTGAAGCTATGCAGTTTTATCAATTAGTTTGTCACATGCAGATTTTGCTCAACAGCATTCGTTTGGACTTCCAATGCAAAGTATACATTCTTGGAGTTATTCTCTCTTTTGTCGCTGTTCCTATAGTTTTGGAAGGTGTTCAGGAATTTGTCAGCAATAACACTTAGTAAAGAGACATGAGAACAAAACAAGAACAGCAAAAGGTACAAAGCAGTATGTATGAAGTATTATTCATTCATTCATTCATGTGTAACTTGCTCGAAGAACAGTTTATAAAAAGCATGAAATCACCTGATGCACTTCTCTGATGTGTCTGGTAGTTGTAGGATTCCCGGTTCTGCTGCATCATCCTAAAAATTTAACAAGTCTTATGCACTGGTTCTCAATGAGGATTCTTGCCAACCTGGTCACATGACCTGCATGTTTCTCTAATTATATGTCATTTTTTATCAAGGATTTGGTACATACCGATTCTAACTGATAATTTTCATTTGTTCGTACTTCTAACGTGATTTAGTATGCATTCTTTGAGTTATTTCTGGTAACAGGACAATAACCCACCGTACAATAACCCCCCATGCAAAAACCCCCAGACAATAATCCCCTATACTGAAGCCAGCTAGCATTATGGCTGATTTTGAATTGGCAGTTATAAACAGTTTAGAAAGAGTTTTTCTGGACATTGAAATCAAAGGATGTTTCTTTCATCCGAGTTAGAATATCTACTGCAAGATTCAGGAAAACGGCCAACAACAACGCTACCAAGGAATTAAGAATGATTCCGGCTCTTGCATTTGTGCTAACAGACGACGATGTTGGTGCCTTTCAGGAATTGTCTGAAATACTGCCTCCAGAAAGTAAACAGGTTGCTGATTATTTCAAAGATGCATACATAGGAAGACCACAATGACGTGGACGACGACAACCTACTTATGCCATTTGGAAGTGGAATATTTATCAAAGATCCGAAGATGAATTACCAAAAACAAACAATTCGGTTGAAGGCTGGCATAGAAGTTTTCAGTCGAATGTTGGCAATTTTCATCCAACCATTTGGAAGTTCATTGGATTTATTCAGAGAGAACAAGCATTACAACAAGTTCACTGCAGCCAATTTATGGCTGGTCACCCATCACAACCTCCAAGGAAGAAGTATGCTGACTCCAATGCACGGATTCGGGCCGTCATTAGCAACTACAATGAGCGCAATGTTCTTGACTATCTACGTGGAATAGCTCACAACCTTTCTTTTTAAGTTCAATAAACTAATTAACAATAAACAGCACTTTCTGTTAAACATTTAATTTCATACTGTGACGTTGCATGGTTCTATAATATACGTATATTAAATTAATATATAAAAAGTATGATTAATATACATTAAGAGACTTATGGTCCCTTTTCTCAAAGCGCATCACATATACACTTATTTTTTGGCCTTACCACTGTTGGTCATCGATCATGTCTGCCGGACTGGGTCCATTCTGAGCACCAGCGCCGTACATTGGCACCTGTTGCAAAGCCTGCTGCTGCTGTTGTTGCTGCAGCTGGGGTTGGTGGTAATGAGAGTGGTGTGATGGTCCTGATGGTCCAGGGTAGTTAGTAGAACCACACGATGCCTGACTACCTGTTGGAACCACAAAGACCTGATGATGTTGAGGTGCGGTCTGTTGTGGAGGTGGAAGCTGTCCAGCATTCTGCAACTGATGAGGAGCACCAGAACCAGGTGGAAGAATGTAAGGTGGTGGAATACCTAAATAAAGATAAAAATCATTTGAATTATGTCAGGTACAGATGAACGAACAAATCAATCAATCAATCAATCAATCAATCAATCAATCAAAGAGTCAATCAGTCAAAACCAAATCAGAAAACAACAAGGCTTAAGTCAGTCAGATGTACAGTTAAGAGTCAGTTACTTGAATTGCCCAACATCAGTTTCAATCTCATAGACTGTTAAAAGCTATACATTGCAATTTTTTCATTTATCAAGAAGCAGTGTTTAAAGTAATGTAATAACAGTGTTTAAAGTAATGTAATAGTTCGCAAAGGTTCACCAGTCACTCTGGTACAGAGTAAAGCAGGGAGGCGACCTGGCCGACGACTCTGATGAGCGTAGACTCGGATCCGACCTGGGCTGGTGAACCAAAGTCCTCCGTGCCCACCTTCTCGTGGTGCGGACCGTTAGTACCCTTCCTAGGAAGTACTCTTCCTAGGAGGGGGAACGAACGGGCACGGCAGGCAAAACCAGGGGAAGGCAATGGCAAACCACCCCTGTTAATCATGCCAAGAAAATCGTCATGCCACACACCAAACCACGCCGATGGTCGCGGATGGAGGGACTCCCAGGCCGGAGCGCTGAGGTGGGACTCCCAGGCCAAAGCGCGACTCAAGGGCTACTGGGAGAAGTAGCAAGACGGCAACGGAGACTGTGTGGCATGACGATCGCTAGGGCTCCTAGAGCCGACGGCACAAAGAGACAAAGAGAATAACAGCGGTCAATCCCGTAGTTCCCTTCTCTCCTGTTTCAGTGACATACTTCTGTATACTTGTTTGATGTTCAACCTATAGCACGCTTCACTTGGCAGCCACATGGATTTGGTAATATGACTGTCACGCATGCTGGAGTTAAGACATATGAAGCCACCCATGACCATCCATCAGTCAACAGCAATGAAAGTTAGGAGATCAAAAACAGTATCCTGTATTCTTCTGATCATGTTTGTGCACAGCCGGCAACTAATCGTTCAACCTTAGGCCCACGATCCTGAGGTTGTGTTTCCATGATAGCATTTAAATAATGTTATACCCACACCTAGTATTTCAAATCAAATCATATCAAATATTCGTTTATTCATCAACCCGTCGACACAACGCAATTGGTTAAATTGTAAATTGGTTAATTTGTAAATCCACTGGCAGTAAGTTGGCTAAATTCTTTAAAATTAATAAATTTTTCAATAAATAAATGCTTAGACTGCCATCTAGAACCAAAATCCTGTTTATTGCATCAAGACATGCACACATACATAACACAAAATCTGCTGAAAAGGCTGCACACTTGAGTATAATGCTCAGCAGAAGAAGCAGTGGACAGAAACGAGAAAAATCACCTACAGAAATCGGTTATTTATACCATCTCGAAATCAACGTTAACTTACTGGTCAGCACTTCGAGTGCAGTGAACATTGCCTGAGCAAAACTATCAGCTTCTTCTTTGGAGCTAAAGTTAAGACCATAGACCTGGCGGTTATCACGCCACTGGTGGAATGTTGGAGTCGCCTGGTTATACTTGAGTCCCTTAAGAATTGCACAGTTGATGACAACCTGGAAAACAAACCATCATACAGATAGTATGCCAAAAGGCTGGCTTTGAGGAAATTAGTAGAAAGAGATGAATTGATTCAAGACTCAAGATTCAAGACTCAAGATTCAAGACTCAAGATTCAAGACTCAAGAGCTTGCTTTGACAGCTCTAATGCATCTGCCATGTTTCTTAATACTTTAGCGACGAGCTGCATGGGTTTCCCAGTCGCTTTTAGTACACTCTCGTCATGAGTATTACTTAAGCAACTGGAATACTATGGCAAACGTGGTAGTCTGAACGACCTTCTACCAGAACCAGTAACACTGGAATACCGAATGAAGTGGTTTTCTGAGAAATGAAGAGACAATTTTTTTCTCAATGGTTGCATGGCTTCACAAAGAACTGCCAATGGTCAAACACGATAGGATTCAAACCTGGACATAGCAGCCAAGGATACAGAACTACAACCAGGCCATCACAACCAAAATGATTCTAAGAAAAGCTGTACAACATATGTATAATAATATTAGAGACAATTTCATACCCAGTCATGCCAGATGAATTTCATCATCATAATACAGGCATAGTTTCACGGTCCTTGGAGTGTGTGCTGTCAGAGACTCACTTACTCATGCGAATGTGCTTCAAGAAAAATTGCTGCTTTCAGACTATTTTGAATTAATCGATTGCTATTTTATAATAATAATAATAATAATAATCTGTTCTTTAATTAAGTGCCTGCAAACGCACTGCGCTGTACAGTGAACATACATATAGTAGAAACGGCAGCCACCCAGGGCACCTTACATACATGTATACAGTAGAAGCACATGATAACAGTTTTACAGAAGTCAAATATAACTATTTAAGCGACAGCCACATGGTGCCAATCATGGTCTACTATTCATTTAACCACTGCCACCTAGCGAGTGGAAGGCTGAATAAACCTTACGGGGTCTACCGGGTTCGATCTTGGTACCTTCAGCTCTTCACGCCAGTGTGTTATCCATTACTCTACGGGCCCCCCACTGTAGCATATGTCAGAGCAGTAGGCTATCTAGACAGATGGTCAAACTGCGAATCTCCATAAATCATATAATTCAATTCTCATTCCTGGAATGTGGAGGTCGCTGTGAGCTGTTATATTGGCAGCTGAACCCAGGGCAGGATTAACGCTATACAGATAAGAGCCCACGGATCCCAAGCTCTTGGCCCATGGGTCAAATACTGCCCACGGTCTGATTTTATGGCCTGTGACACTGTGCTAAGAATTTTTCCCACAGTCTGATTTTATGGCCTGTGTCACTGTGTGAAGAATTTTTAATTATTTACCATTAATAATTAATTTTAACTATCACTGACATCACTCAAAGCAATTATTGAATCCAGCATTATTCTGTTATGTTTATGCAAGAAATCATCGTTAAGCAACTTAGGCCCTAAGTGAGATCAATCTATGCCTACACACGTTTGGTCACAAAATATTTGTAGGCCAAATAAATGCAATGGTCAGACGAAACTCCACCACTGCTCCTAATCAGGCAGTGCCAGTCCCAAGCCTGGAGAAAGAAGGGCAACGCTAATCAGGCAGTGCCAGTCCAAAGCCTGGAGAAAGAAGGGCAACGCTAATCATCTTTCTTATTACACAGCATCGTTAAACAGCAACTAACCAGCAGTCAGAAGCAAAATCATTGAAATGAATGAGTCAACTTCAGTCATTATTTAATTTATATGACAAGCAATCTCACTACAGTTAATAAAACTAGCACAGGTTGAGATAAGAGTCTGTAATGTGATCCGTGAAGAAGAAGAAAAGCCTTAGGCAGCCTTGGGAATGAAGTGTTAGCGACTTCATTTTCTTAGCCGTGGCATTTAAGGGTAGATGGCCAGCCCTCTCCCGTACCATCTCATCTTCCCACCGAGGGTGTACGACAGCGTACTCAATACTCATTGTAGATGAGTGGGCTAGGGGATGCAGATGGAGCAGAAATCTCGAACCAAATTTCTGCCCTGGCAGGGATCTGAACCCCTACCTCTCGACTGACAGTCCAGCACGCTGACCACTACACTATCAAGCAACCTCAACATGAATTTATTGCAAACTCATTTCTTTTGCTCAGTAACTCACATTTTCTTCCTGATTTTCAGTTCAATTTGCATGATTTTCATTTTCAGTCATTTGTCACATGTATTCAGTGCTGTCCTTATTTTCAGTCAGTCTTCATTTACCCTGTCTACCCAGATATAAAGACACATAACATACATATGTGCATACATATGTGCATACATAAGTGCATACATATGTGTCATGTACCGTCTACTGCTACAGTTCAAACGGAGCACTGCCTGCAAAGCAAAAATAAATCAAAACTGCTTGTGACCCTACCTCATGATCTTGTAATTTGCGACCTACAACTCGGAATGTGTTATTGACAGAGTGCTGGTAGATGTGTATTTTCGACAGACCCTGTGTTGATCCGCTAGGAATCCATTTCTTGTTTCCTTCATCATAGATCATCACTGAAGCCCGTGCAGCAACAATTGAATGCTCACTGACACAACATAATCACAAATTAATCAGCAAAAACATATGATGTAAAGATAGAGGTAATATACACTGCTCGAGTCCTCTGCTCAGCGGGTGCTCTCCGTCCCGTTTGCCTGTACTGCTATCATGGAAGCCCGCACCTTCTCAGTGGTCGGCCCAACCATATGGATTGGCCTTCCTCCTGAGCTGTGCTTACATCCTAGGTCTTCCTCTGGCACCTTCTATGACCGCTTGAAAACTGTTCTTTTTGGCCGTGCTGGAGTCAGGAGTGCCTCTGAGTAATTCTCTTGAAGAGGCGCTATATAAATCTATGAATGAATAAATGAATGGATTTAAAAAGTTGACAAAAGTCTCTTCTCATCAGAGAAGTTGTTTTACAAATTAGAGGCATATATAAGATCCTATACTACGTCGTGATGTATGCCTCTGTAAGAAATCATCTTTAAACTGTTTGACAATTTTTATGAGTGTATCTAAGAAAATTGGTAAGGATGGGAACAGCACACATGTGACCCAGTCTAAAAAGTCTTGTCACATGGTCAGGACTACCAGAGAGCACAGTATGTCAGAGGGGGAGGTTGCCGTGGCCCTGAACTGTTTGACCACAGGTGCCCTGAAGTACTGGTATCCATTTAGCGACTGAGTCCTGATGGCCAACTTCAGATGTAATTTAGAGACATGACTATTATGGCACTTTATGCACCGACTGATGAGGCACAGGAAGCCAACAGAGATGCCTTTTATGGGATCCTAGAGCAAGCTTTGAGGACAACCAGGCAAGGTTCTGCAGTAGTGTGTGTCTATGATTCAAATGCAGTTCAGGGTACCAACAGGGACAGCTGAGGACACCTCCTGAGGCATCTGGAAGTGGCATGGGCAAAGGCAATTCTGACAGGCTGATCAACTATGGTATGGAAGCTGTACTTAGGATCAGAGGATCATGGTTCAAGAGGAAACACATTCATTACAAGTGCTGGTATTCCAATGATGGCCACTGGTTACACCTGGAAGGAGCTTGATTACATCCTAGATCAGTGTTTCTTAACCAGTGTTCGACCGAACCCCTGGGGTTCGGTGAGCCAGTGCCAGGGGTTCGGCAGAGGTCCTCTGAAATATATACATATTCAGGGTCAGCGAGTGTAAGTGAAAAATCATTTGCTATTTTATTTTCATTTCTGGACTTTTATTTAATAATTTTTTTAACGGATAGTTAACTGTTAGTAGTTCATGTATTGTATTGAATGTATTAATATTGTATCACACTTTGGTACAATTTTTTATTTCCTTTTGTTCCCATTAGTTAAAAAATTATCGTTAAAACTTGAGGGGTTCGGTGAGTGGTCATGGATTATTCTTGGGGTTCGGCTCCCTTGAAAAGGTTAAGAACCACTGTCCTAGATTCCTGGTCAATACAAATGGAGACTACTACAGAATTGCAAAATCTATCAACGTATGGCATTCGATACAGACCACAGTTTAGCAGTTTAACATCAGCATCCTAAACCAAGTGAGAATTTGCAGATAACATTGGAGAGAGGTTTGCAAATCTGGCATAAGGTGACAGTAGCCAGGAAACCTTCCGCAACAACTTCATGGATAATGTCAAGCAACAACTGGGCACAATAACAGCAGTACACAATAACGGCAATACAGAAACAATGGATCCGCTGAGACATGTGGGACCTGATAAGAGCAGGCAATGAAGGCAGAGCGGCCCTTTGCAAAAATAGCTCAAGGACACCTTCTCCAACTTCTTGAGGCTGTGCTCCATCACTCCGGTTCTCTTTGGTACAAGAATTATACAGAAAAATTGTAAAATAACTGTATGGGATTCAAATGTTAATGCTGCTAGTGCATTAACAGTCGAGCGATTTCTAAAATGTAACACTGATGAAACTACTGTTTACATTAGAAACAAATAGGCCTAGATCTAGGGCTCTGCCCACCATCAACAGATCCACAAAACTTAAGCTGTTAATGGCGAACATGTACAATCGGGGTGCCTATGTACTATCTGGGTGGGTGTCTTTGCATCATGAGGGTCGGCTAGGGTCAGGGTAAGCATCGTGAGGGTCAGTTAGGGCTTAGGGTTAGGGTCAGTGTAGCCTATGTATTTGTGCGACTAAAAAAGCTAAACCTGCAAGTGGAAGCTGGATTTTAAAATTCAGGCACCCCGATTGTACATGTTCGCCCTGTTAATAACTAAATTCTCCAAGCTGGAATAACACTATGGGGTTCATCTTACGAGCCTGGCTTTACTGTGTAAAACTGTCTGATTTCTTTTCAGCTATTTCTGACAGAAAACGCCTAAAGACAAATCTGAACATGTATTTTAATCTGCTGTCAAATAATTCCATAATAAATTTCAAGGGAATGAATTTGGTGCACAGGTACAGGAGAATAGGTTGTGAGATCTAACAGACGGGTGGCTGAATGGACTAATGAGTCAACGGATTGAAGTGTGAATGACAGAATGGATGAAGGAGAAATCGATTGATGGCTGGCTGGAGAGTCCCGACTTTCATCTAACATCAGTCTCACTGAAAGCATTGGAAATATTATGTTTGGCAGACTGTTCGTATAGTGCAGTAGAAATGCTTAGTTTTTCGCTACACAAGCTTTACATTGCATTAACTTTTGTCACTTTGTCATAATTTTATAATTATGGCACGAGATGATCGTGATCGTGTGATTCATCACCTACCTCATTTTTGTTGCCGCTTCTTGATCACATGGAGACTTAAATAATTATCAAATAACTAGCACTAAAGCACCGCAAAGAAGAACACTTAAACGGCTTAAGATACTAAATACGTCAATTTTAACCTATTATCAAGACCAATTTAAATATCATCAACTCCATCCATTCATCCTTTCAACGCTGCAACCATCGCCATCTTAGGCTACGGTTTTTGCACCAGCGCATTGGCTACGGCATCAAAAGTGCTAACATCACGCAAACGATGTCTACATTGACAGTTCCAGTGCAAGAACAATATAATAATGTGATACAGCCTCGTCCTTAGATATGTAAACGATCTAAAATTTTAAGCGCTATTATAGGCTTTCTAAGGCACAATAATTTGTGCTTATTTTGGGCTGTAAACGTTACCAGGCTACTCCAGAAGCATTCTTACAGGCAGCATAATCTATGACAGGCAGTAGCCTCATCCGTAATCGGTAATCGTCATCTCGGAATTTTTAAAGAGCTCCTTAGGGCAGCGTTTCCCAAACTGTGGGTCGCGACCCAAAAGTGGGTCGCGAAGCTCTGGCAAGTGGGTCGCCAAATTTTTTCGAGAAATATTTATTTTTTGCAGCAACAACTTTTTACTATGATTGGGCTTTAATTAGATGGATTGCAGTAAATTGTGAACTGTTTTTACCTTAGTTTCCTTAAAATGCTTTAAATTTCTGAGCGCTGTACGTAAATCCGCAAATTTCGGTACCAATTTACGAAGCAAATTTTAGTACACAATGCTTAATTTTACACAGTGGTGCCGAGACTGCCAAGATATTCACAAGTGGGTCGCGACTCAGAGAAGTTTGGGAACCGCTGCCTTAGGGCTTAGGCTAAGCGCAGGGCCCCAGTTTATTCACAAGCGCTACTTGAGGTCAGTGCCTCAGTGGGGTTGTCCAACGATACCAATTGAAGAACAAAAGCTCGGTTGACAAGAGACCAGAGAGGGGACAGCTACCGAAGATCTCAAACTTTACTGTGGGTTAGGGCCTAATTGCAGTGTTGTACAGTTACGAAGTAAAAGTAACGTGTTACTGTACTTAACTTACTTACGTAAAGGTTACAGTACTTTTACTTGTAAAGAAGTATCACGGTGGGGAGGGGGATGCTATCCGTCCCGTTCGCCCGTACTGCTATCATGCAGACCCGCGCTTTCTCGGTGGTTGGCCCGACCATATGGAATGGCCTTCCCTCTGAGCTGCGCCTACATCCTAGGTCTTCCTCTGGTACCTTCTATGACCATCTGAAAACTGCTCTTTTTCGCCGTGCTGGAGTCGGGAGCGCCTCTGAGTAGTTCCCTTGAAGTGGCGCTATATAAATTTACGAATGAATGAATGAATGAATGAAACAAGACGAAAATATTTCTACTTTAATTACATAAAATTTACTTTATACTTAGTTGCAATTTACGTAATAGGCCTATATACATAGATTCGTTACAATGTTCGATCGTTATTAAAAATTGCGCTGTAACATTTTCAAAAAGGCGATTTTGAAAGAACTTATAAAATTGTAGGCTATAATCACAGTATAAATAATTATTTATACTGTGCTATAATACAGCACGCGATGGAAATCTGTTTATACACTCTAGTAATTTCCAACTCTGACCAATAGGGCCTATTATAGCCTAGACAGGCTTCAACCAAGATACGTGACTCGTGGCGGTATAAGCACAGTAGGTTACAAATAATTACAAACAGCTGGCGTCACGAGTCGGGTGCGGGGGGTGCGGACCGCACCGGGTGACACCCTCAGAGGGGGTGACACCAACATGAGAAAATGATGAAATTTTTGCAAGATGACGAATTCCTAAAAAAGGTCATCACATTTTCGGGAAACGAATTCCTAAAACAAGGTCATCACTTTTTTTGGGAGACGAATTCCTAAAAAAAGGGGTCAGACCGTCATCAAATTTGTTTAGGGTGACACCATGACTTACCGCACCGGGTGACACCAGCCCTAGTGACGCCACTGCAGTACGTCGACTCGCATTGCTGCCTGTTGACTTGTTTTTGGGGTGACGCCATTTAGAAAGTGCAATCTTGAATTATAGATTCAAGCTGACATAAACGTTAAAAATAATATTGTTAATTCTAATGAAGTCCTCGATGTTGTTGTAACGCTTAAAAAATATTTTATTTGATGGATTCCAGTGTAGGCTATTGGCGTGTAGTCCTCAATGTTGTTGTAACGTTTAAAAGTATTTGATGTCATGGATTCCGGGGTATCGACGTGTAAACGGCCCATTTTCAAAATGGCGGTCGGTCACACATTCTGACTGCTGCATCGGCCGGGAGTCGACGTACTGTGTAATTATTTATACTGTAGTATAAGCTTAATGATCCTGCATGCTTAGCTTGGAAAAATAATTAGGCCTAAGTGAAACATTTTCTTTAAAAGAAGTTCAGTAAGTGTACATGAACTCATTCCAATTTATAATGAGTGAATCCTTTGACAATTTGTAAAATCCATGGCCATATTTGTCTCCAATATTTAAATTAAATATCATAGAAGGAAATGCTGTAGGCTATGTGGCCTTAACAATGAACCAAATGAACTCGATTGAATGACAGTCATTTTCAGAATGTATTCTTCTTGAAAGTAAATAAGTGGATCGAATTATAGAAACACGACTCAGTAGGCCTACTTATACTTTTTAATTAAAAAATATTATTTGGAAGAATACTTTTTTACGTTTAAAAAAGTAAAATTTGTGATGAGTAGGCCTACTTTTACTTTTACTTAAATTAAGTTAAATACGTAAAGCCCTTTTTTACTTCTACTCAGTATCCGATTTGACGGGGAGGGTAGGAGGGGTTGGACCCCTGAGCTTCTTTTTTGACTCCGTGCTTCTAGCCTTGGCCGACCCCGGGGTCGGCGTGACCCCCTCAAATTCATTACCCACAGTATTACACCAAACGATTCAGTTATAACCAACCGCAAACTGCAATACTGCCTTTGTTACCGTTGAGTAATTATTTATTATTCAGTCGGTACCCTGTTGTAGGTTGATATTGTGATGTAGGCCTATTTTTTAAGGAGTAGGGTTATCCTTTGAGGCAATACCAGATATTGGTCCTTCTCGGCCACCGTGAATACTTTTCTCTCCTTTCGTCACTTGGTCAATTGCTATGACAGCTATAATTGTAATTTCGTTGCATTGAGCGTTTTCTGGTATTTGCATGATTAGCCTCTCCTTAGATAGGCCAACTATAGTACATGAGCAAAAGAAAAGTGCACAGCTCTTTTCATAGTGACTGTACCAGTACAGTCACTACCTGGTGCAGTAGTTTGCTGGGTTTGCTAGTAAATTTCCAGTGACAGTAATTGGCTCAATGGTGTGTTGGCTTTGGTTGTGTACGCCGACTTGTAGTTCATCTTTCAGTGTAAATTAGTCACACCCGACGCTTCTGTGTAGGCCTACAATTTGTTGTTCCTATTAGTACTTCAGCTAAAACTGCGACTTAAACTCCTCTTAATTATTTTTTTACATGTCATGTTTGCATCGTAGTTAACTAAAGAACACAACGTAACTAATAAACTATCTTGACTAAAGAAAACATCTTAAGTAAAGAGCTATTTTAACTAAAGAACATATCTAAACTAACGAACGTATCTTAACTCAATTAATATCCTAATTTTAAAAACAACTTAACTAAAAACACATCTAAACTAAAGAACACAATCTTAACTAAAGAACATCTTAACTAAGAACACATTAACTAAGAACACATCCAAACTAAAGCACTACCTTAGCTAAAGAATACATCTTACCCAAAGAACTCTCTTAACTAAAGAACACATCTGAATTAAAGATCTATCTTAAATAAAGAACACATCTAAACTAAGGAACCATCATTACTAAGGAACGTATCTTAATTAAAGAACACATCTTGACTAAGGAACAAATCTTAACTACACAACACATCTAAACACAAGAACTATCTTAACTAAAGAACACACCTTAACTAAAGAACACATCTTAACTGAAGAACAAATCTAAACTAAAGAACTATCTTGACTAAAGAATCCACCTTGACAAGTGAACACTTCTTAGCTAAAGCACTCATCTTAACTAAAGAACTATCTTAACTAAAGAGCCCATCTCAACTAAAAGCACATCTAAACTAAAGAACTATCTTAACTAAAGAACACAACTTAACTAAAGAACATATCTTAAGTAAGGAACACATCTCAACTACAAAACTATCTTAACTTAAGAACAAATCTTAACTAAAAAACTAGCTTAATTCGAGAACACAACTGAAAAGCATATCTTAACTAAAGAACATATCTTAACTAAAGAACATATCTTAACTATAGAACATACCTTAACTAAAGAACACATTTTAACTAAAGAACACATCTAAACTAAAGAACGCATCTAAACTAAAGAACACTTCTTAACTAAACAAACCGTCTTAACTAAAGAACATTAAATTAAATGTTAACTAAAGAGCACATCTTAACTTCAGAACTATCTTAACTAAAGAAGACAACCAAACAAAAAGAACTATCTGAACTATAGAACATATCTTAACTAAAGAACTATCGTAACTAAAGAACTGTCGCGAAAACCCTCTGTGGACCACACTTCTCGAACGAGTTGAAATAAGGCAGCCGACGGCACGTGTCGCGATTACCAGGATGGGTCACTGCCGTCGGTTATGTCCGTCGGGTTCGGCTTCGGCTTCGGCTGTTCGCTAAAGGCTTAAGAAAAGACTGTTCTTTGACAACGTTTTAGCTCCTTTAATTTCAACAGTATGTCTGGTTGGCGATCAGTTCACAAATTACAATTCGTATACCGGTAAGTCAATGTCAATTCGAAGATTCTTACTGTACAAGAATGCGCTGATCGTCTCTCTCTTTTAGAGGACAGTGCAAGGGCTATTTATATTGGCGCGTGGCTGCATTTCACTATTTGGCGAAGAAAACTTGCACTTGGCGAACGGCGAAATTCCGCCACCCTATTAAACCTTATCAAATTTGTGAATAAAATTAAAAGACTCTTAGCCAAAACTTTACATGCACAAACCCTGTTGGCGAAATAATTTGACCGCCAACGCCTCAAATACAGGATAGTGCTGCTAAAAAGTCAGCCAAGACACGTCTGGCGCTAATACATAATTGACTCAATGCATCTTTCATGCGTAACCAAGGAAAAGTCAGCTACGGCCTTCTGGCGTAAATGCCAGTCTTGTTGTCAAGACCTTCAACCTCAAGACCAAGATCAAGACCTTGAATCTCAAGACCAAGACCAAGACATTGAACCTCAAGACCAAGACCAAGACCAAGACTTTGAAACTCAAGACCAAAACCGAGAAAAATACCCCAAAAATCACAACCATATCCAGACTTCTATAAATTTCTTACTAAAAAAACTGTCAAGTCGGACTACTGGCTATTTTAATTAAAACATGAATCTTTTATTTTATTCAAACAAAACAACGCTAAATACAGACTGCAGAGAACTCCGAATTCGTATTTACAAAAGTCCTTCATGCGAAATGTTATTCAAATGCCTGTTGTATTTTATAAAAACCAATTCGCTCAGAATTTTCTGACCAAGACGTGACCTGTGGGGCCTCATAACAATTCTGCCATGTGAAAAATGCGTTCTACCGTGCTGAATTCACTGGCACACAGAGCAGCTTTTCAAGTACCGGATGTAAATGTACAAATTGCGAGTCTGTTTTGAAATCATTCCATGGTAAATAACCGGAAGTCAAAATAAATGTCAAAACCATCAGTAAAGCCTCACTCACACCGTGTAAATACTAAAGCAATTATATTAGTAATTATTGGATAAATTTTTAAAATCCTTGCGTTTTGTTAAATGACTGTTCAAATTGTCAAAAGTCTTGGTCTTGGAAAACCGAGACCAAGACTTTGAGCCTCAAGACCAAGACCAAGACCTTGAACCTCAAGACCAAGACCAAGACCTTGAACTTCAAGACCAAGACCAAGACTTTTAAAAACGAACTCGAGTGCACTCGAGACCAAGACCTTGGTCTCGAGGACAACAAGACTGGTACCGGGTATATGCATAGTTATCTTAATAAAATTTACCAATAGGGCCTACAACAATAAAGAATTTCAGCCAAACGCATCGGCTGCGGATACAGCATCAGCCACATGGTAACTAGGCGCTGAGTCGTCCCTAAAGTTAGCCAAGCGCCAGGGCGCCAGTCCAGCCACAAATATATGGAAGGAGGAACCCTCCCCACTTAAAGAAAGTCCGAAGTAACCTTCGATGTCCAACTAAAATTAACCGCCATAATCTTTTCTTTTTCTCCTCCGTCAAGTGTTCACCGACGATGAGGCTCCAACAAAACTTCTCGTGTTCATTTTGTTAGGAGTTTCTTGGTCTCTTGCCAGGCGGTGACCAGTCCTCTCCTGGTAGGGTAAGGAGATCGTTGGGCCATTTTGGCCTCTTCCGGTCTGAGGTGTCCTTCCAACACCTGCCTCCTGCGTTGGCCAGCTGTTTCGGGGTTCCTGGTGAGCCTTTCCACCTCGCGAGACGCCCAAGGTGGTTCTTCGATCAAGGTCTTCGACCAAGGTCTTCACCACTGATGGCATAGCCCCACCAGGCTATCCCTTACTTGGCTGTTCACCCTCTCACCGCGGTGAGGTGCAGGTAGGGCTTTGAGAGGGCCATAATACTCTCGGTAATTTAACATACCTAGAAATAGCCAATATCTCAAAAGTTCTTCAAGGTATCAAATCAGAAACATTCAAGAGTCATTTACCAATGTTCCGCGTCACAGAACATATATATATATATATATATATATATATATATATATATACATATATTTATTTGATAAACATATTAACTACTTAAATAAGGAGTTATACACTCAATCATATTACCACTCTTGCAACAATGTCTGGAAGTTGCAGGCCTCTCCGTCAAAGTGCAGCAGAGACCACGTCGAGGTATCTGGAGGTACAAGGTCCGGTGGCGGTTGTTTAGCAATGTATAGGCCCCGCCTAATTACTTCGGGGCACACAGGCCAACGTTGATGCGCCTCTTGCCAGAAATAGTCCCAGGACCACTGCAAGGCCCATTCGATTTCCGTGACTGTCTCCGCCGTACAGTTTTCTCCAGAAGTCCCAACGAAGAAGGGATCGACGACTCCATCCCGCAGGGGTGCAGAAGAGACCGACGATGGGTCGCCATGAACTGGGGCTGGCACGGAGTCGGATAGGCAGGCCCACGCGGCGGATAAATCGCTGGGAAGTCGTCAACATCCAGAGACTCCCTATCCGGAAACTCCGACTCAAGCGCCGGGTCAGCATCTCCAGAATTCCCGTCCGGAGGATTGTAGGTGGCGGCCGCAGAACTTTCGGGTAGGCTTCGGACTAGCGAAGTGTTTTCCAACTCAGAAACTCGTGTCGAACGTCCATCCTTCGCCTCTTTCAAAATCCTCATCATGGCATCCAGTATAACTTGCTCGTCATTGCCACCATCACCGAATCGCCCACCCATCCGTCCCTGCACCGAATCGGTCGAGGCATCCGATCGCACATTTACCGTATGTTTTCTCTTTATGTGCTTCCGTAGGGCATCAACTGATGACAACATCATACCACACGCGTCACACAGTACTGGTCTTGTACGAGGCATCGTATCGTAGCTCTCTTTTCTCACCAATGATTTTACGCCAACTGATCATCCATGTACTTTGCTTTACTTAATATCCTATCTACTTGGCGAATTTTAGTGACGTCGCACTGTGTTAAAGCAGCCGTACCCAGCCCGTTTCTTCGCCAAGCCGTTGGCGAACATTTTGTGGCATGACCCTGTGTTTGAATGGCCAAACTCAGTCCGTTTCTTCGCCAAGCCGTTGGCGAACATTTAGTGGCATGACCCTGTGTTTGAATGGCCAAACTCGGTCCGTTCCTTCGCCAAGCCGTTGGCGAACAGTTAGTGGCATGACCCTGTGTTTGAATGGCCAAACTCAGTCCGTTTCTTCGCCAGGCCGATACCAAAGTAGCCACCATTGGCGAACATTTATGACGTCACTCCTTGTCCACTCATTCGCCGGCGTCGTCGTTATGGAGTTGACTAAGGCTCCTTCAACGGCTGTCTTGGGGGTAAACTCAGAGCTTTACCGAACATGGTTCATGTCTAACGAATTAATCCATCTCTAGAATTATTCAACTATTTTTCAATGTCAATTCCTTCACTTTTTGTACATCGACTGACCAAGATTGATGTAATCGTTTACCGTATATCACTGAAAGCGGACGGGTTTCTTTACCACTCGTTGTGGCCTCGACAATTTACAGGACTCCTCCGGCGGCGGATCTGGAGACGTAATCGTAATCTCCGGATTTCTACAGCGCCCAAAAAACCGAAGTCGCGGGAACCAGCTTATTCACAGGCGCTTAGACAAATCAAAATCGATAGGCGGGGAGGGGGTCGAATCGGTTCCAGGTCAAGATCCAAAGGAGTGAGTCAGGAAGACAGTAAGACGGCTAAGGTGGGTGGTGTTTAGGGTTTAGGCGGCGAGGAGGGTAGACAGAGGAGGAGGAATCGGGATAGGATTTGTGAAAGAGCAGTGTTTTCAGTTTTGAGTGAAAGACCTGTGGAGATATAGCAAGTGGTGAGGTTTTGGTGAGTTCGTAGGATGGATCTGAAATTTCTCGCAGTAATGGTGAGAGTTTGTTCCAGAGGGGTGGGACAGCTATGGCTATGGAGAGATTCGCAAATTTTAGTGATGAGGTGACGGAAGGCCGGAGCAGTGTTAGGGCAGAAGCTCGAGGGACGGGTTGAGCGGAGTGGTTGGACCGTAAACAGCTGTCGGAGATGAGGGCTGGGAAGATTGGAGTGTAGTGTAGGTGAGTGATGTGACTTTATATTCTATTCGCTGGGGTATTTTGAGCCAGTGGAGAGATTTGAGGACAGGGGTGATGTGGTGGTGCTTGGGGGTTTTAGTCACAGCGCGGGCAAGTGCATTTTGAATGGCTTGGAGGCGGTTTATTTGGGTGATGTCGATGTTTAAGAAGAGTGCATTGCAGTAATCTAATTTTGCGTGGATTATAGAAGTAGCTATTGTGGATGCAGTTTTGAAGTCTAGCATTGGGCGAATTCTGCGAAGGTCACGGATGTGCATGAAGCAAGAGCGGGAAAGATGGGTGATATGGTCGGAGAAGCTGAGGTGCTGGTCAAAAATCACGCCTAAGTTGCGGACAGGAGAGTCTGCAGTGAATGTGTTGGTGGAGGTAGAGTCGAGGTTAAGGGTAATGGATGGATCTGGGATTTTCTTGAGTTGATCGCGCAGGCCTATGAGTATGAATTCCGTTTTAGCTGGGTTTAAACACAAGAGATTTGATGACATCCAGGAAGAGATTTTGGTAACTACATGGAGAAGATGATCTACATGTATGGAGTGGGAGAAGCTGTTTGGAGAGAAAGAGATGACTAGCTGTGTGTGTCGGCTCCGAGCTCTAGAAATTGTCTTCCTTGTTCACGTTTTTATCTCCAGTAGAGTTGACTATTGCTGCTTTGTTCTCACTGGACATCCATTGGCTCTTATTGGGCGACTTGACCGGGTCCTTGGCTCTGCCGCTCGGCTCATTACCCATATCCCAAAATATGCACCAGTTTCAGCTTATATGCGCGATGTCCTGCATTGGCTGTCTGCCTCGCAGCGCATCTCCTATAGGATTGCTTCTCTTGTTTGGCGGTCTCTCTCTCTGGTGAAGCTCCGTCTTACCTATCTGATCTCTGCTGTCCGCTCTCTGGCCTAATGTCCCGTAGAGTTCTACGTTCTGCAACTGGAGGTGAGCTGTTGGTACCTCGGTCCCGCTCCTCAGTTAAACAGCGTCATGCCTTCTCAGTGGCTGGCCCCTCTGCGTGGCCACCTTCTTTGCGCCTATTTCCACGAGGAAATTCACCTGTTTTCTACCGTCTCCTTAAGTCTTCTCTTTTAACCATGGCTAAACTGGGAGCACCTCTGAGTAGGTTTCTTGAAGAGGGGCTATATAAATTATCAAAATGAATGAATGAATGAATGAAAATCTATCATACGCCTTCAATTTGTCCACAATAGTAATAAATGGTGGCGTCTTTTTCGAGCGTTGTATGAAATAATTCACCGGACCGCTGTGTCGCAGGACGGTAAAATGACCAGAGTACATTTTTGTCCATTTTGGACTACGACCTTTAAATCTGCGGGGTGGAAACCACCACACCTCGTGTACCGGATTCTAAGCAACCGGACGAACACGAAGATCATATTCGTGTTTCCTGCGTTCCGCGGCTCGTTTCAGAAACTTCCGGACTTCACGGTAGGCCGTCTCCATTCTGTTTGCCATTTCTGGTGAAGCCCAACGGCTCCTTCTGAGCAGAGTGTTTGCTCTTCTAAACAATCTCCATATGATATCGTTGAGCATGTTGTACCGTTGTTGTCTGCCAGCGTTTTTCTGCAGGCAAGCCCGTGGAGTCCTCTGGCGCCAAGTTCCCAACTATCTCGCCACAGTGACACAAATGTGGTTTGCATAGTGTCGTTTCAAGTCTCATTCCAGTCGCGATCCGTATCACTTCATCAGACAAGCGGAGTCCCAATGCAGTAACCGGAGGAGCTAGCAACCAATATCCCGCGTGAGGTGCACGAGAGGAAAGAAACCACCCCGGTCTAATGCATTGTTCGCTGGTAAAGTAAGATGTGGATCTTACTTTACCAGCGGCTACTCCATTCTCTTTGACGAATGGAGTAGCCGCTGGAGTAATGGAGTAATGGAGTTCGCCTGTACTTGTAGCAGAGGTCAGGAAGGCAGAAGGTGCCAGTGTAGCAGCACAACGTATCCCAAGGCCACCATCCTTTACTGGAAGGGAGGTCTGAAGCCAATTCTCATCCGATAGTTCCTCATTCAAAATGATCGACAATCCATTTCTTAACAGAGTCAAATCTGGTTAGACTAAAATAGGAGAGTCGATGCATACGGTTGTACGCATTGTATAGAGGAGCTTTGGCACGCTCAATCCGTTTCGTTACAGAATTCAAGCGTCATGTGTGTGAATCATGGAGAGCCTCCCTACAGCTCGTTCCAGGTCATCCGCCTTCTTATTTGCCACCTTGTTGAGGTTGGCCCAGGCATCAGAGGTGAGCCCAACAGCGTAGTCTCTCCTAAATTGGCGTGTGTGTGAAGCCGTAGAACGAGGGATCGTCTACTTTATTTTTATAATTCTGGAAGACTGTTTCGTATTTCGCGCGATTAAGTTGAAGCCCAATCTTAGCTGACTCCTGGGCGATCAGCTGAATATCGTGGGCCACCTCGTCCATCTTGCCTCTCAGTGTCAGATCGTCTGAGAATGCCACTCTTAAGTCCGATTTCAGCTTTAACGGGATCGGCTGCACTGTAATGCAGAATTCCAACGGACCCAGAAGATCACAAAAAGTAACCCAGCAGAGGGATCCCCCTGCTGGGTTCCTTCTTCTGATCGAAAAATATTTGATCTATGTCTTAATAACGGTTTGCAGGAATATGCGGCATGTGCGAAACGGTAAAACTCTTGTATATCTCTTGCAACCGCTTTCAGGAGAGAGTCCTTGCGAACAGTAAAAAAAGGCATTGACAAAATCTAGTTAAACCAGAACTCCATCTGTCGGCATCGAGGTGATCCGGCGGCGGGTTGCCTGTACTGCTGCTTCGGCGCCTCCTGGCATGCCAACACCCAGTTGGATAGGGCCGAACAGAGGAGACAATCTGGCAACAGTGTAGGTGTTCGCGCATTTAGCTGCTAGGCGCCGCAACGCTTATCCGATCGCGTTTGGTCTGAAGCCTCAGACTTTTTTTCTTCAAAGCAGTCAGATAGGCCCCGTATATGATTTCGTTAACTTCGATCGGCAGGCTGCCTTCCAACATCAGACTGACAAATTCGCTCAAGTGGTGGATGAGGTTACAATCGACTCCAACCGAAGTTAAGTCTTTGAGGCGTTGTGAACCAGCTGCCGAGTCAGCCGGAAACGAAGAAATGGCTTCGATGACCGACCGCTCTGAAATCCTCAACGGAGCAACCCGATCTCAAAGCTTTGGATCACAATTGGTCTCCTGTCCGACGGAGCTGGAGTGTGCTTCATTTCATTCATTTCATTTAATGAACATTTATATAGCGCCCCTTCAAGGCTGTCTACTCAGGAGCGCTCCCAGTTCAGCCACGGCTAAAGAGAGCAGTCTTCAAATTAGTATAAAAAGTAGTAGAGTGACCTATAGGGACCAGACGGAGCGCTATTGGAAGCCCGTTGAGTTACTCCAAGCGCCAAAAGATAACAATTCCAAAACTGAAGAACGATAGACTATCTCAAAATAGTAAATAATAGTGATATTATGTCAGCCGTGTTGAACTGGAGTAAACACGCCGAAGCGCCACCTATCGAATTCGCCTTTAGTCCAGCCAAAGTCGCGGGAGTGTCGGGAGCTGGTTCGTCATCGCTGCAGGCGGACGATAGCCTTGTAATTACCATCTTCCCAGTTTGGGGGCTACTGCTGATGCAATGTATTTTGCCAAGTTACGTTTCATCGGACCCGTACGAAGAACTGGCGTTGGATTATTTTCATGATCGTCTATATATGACGATCGCTAGGGCTCCTAGAGCCGACAGCACAAAGACAAAGACTATATTGCATGCCGGTCCTTTCGAACGCCACTTCGCTTTGGCGTCATTTGTGAGGGGACGAGTGGTACCCGTACCCCAACTTTTCAGACTGGGGTACCGTACCCCAACTGTTTAAACAATGTCAATCAATATTTTATTATTGTGCCTTCCCAGAGATCGCAGTCTCCACGTTGCTTCATGAACTCATATGTAGAAACAGTGAGGAGTATGTACCACAAAAGTACGAAAGTACTTAGATACACAGGTAAACCGAGAGCCAGACGAACTGAGTCACAGGCAGTCAGACGGACAGACTTTCAGCCACACAGGACACCCGACAGACTGACCGCCGTGGCCAGGCCGCAGGCGCCACAGATCTGGGCCACGGCTACACTCCTACCTCACTCTCCGCCTTATGGTTGTCATCGTAATCATATCGGGATGTGGAGATATAGGTCAAAGCGCATACTCTTATTGTCGGCCTTGATATGATTCTCACCCTCAGTCTCCTCACAACCTCAGAATCAATAACTGTCCTTGGTTAAACATATCCGAGCCGGCTAGCTGAAGAAAGCTCCGTCCGCTACATAATATAAGTACTTAAGACGTCGTTGATTTTGACTTATACACGTCGTTTACTCCAGCTGAGCGTTGCTGAGTAGATTTTCTTGATCTGGCGCTATATAAAACTCCCTAATGATACTACAAAGCGTTTCCATCACACGAATTCGCTAAAAATGCACCATGCTTTCCAATCGAAGACATTCCGCAAAATTGCAACAACTTTCCAGCTAGAATTCCCATACGCACCAGTTCTATCACCAGAAATCTTCAGATGTACATTTTCACATGCCTTACACATACATTTCAGTCAAAAACATTAAGTTTCCACAACTTGCATCTTTGTACTTCACACATCTCCAGCTAGAACTAACATACATGTAGGTATCAGATTCGTCACCCACGCAAAACTACAGTGTATCATTTTACACACTTTCTATGTGTATTTCAATCGAAAACATGCCTTTTCTAAAAACTGCAACCACTTGCTTCATACCTCTCCTGCTAGAGCTATCACACATAAAGTTCCATTACAGTGTTTTACACAAATTCGTCAAAAATGTAACATTATAGTGCTTTGCATGTATGTGCTCTGCAATCGAAAATACCTTTTCCCACAAACTGCAGCTACGTGCTTGCACCCTCTGTAGTAAGCTACATCGATTAAACTCTGTAAAATGCAACTTTTGCGTGTCTTTTCATTCAAAGGCACTCTCTTTCCACAAATCCAATTATGATTCGTCCTCTTGTACAATTCTGAACTCGTCCCGCCATAGACGTCTATATATATCCAAGACCGTGCGAACCCAAGCACAACTTACAAATTAGATTTACTTTCAAGCATTCGACTCTCTTGAAACCTATAAACACAATAGGCCTATACATTCAATGTCCAATCGAATAAAAGTACACATTCTTTATTTTAGGTTTAGCTATTTTAGCACTCTCAAACTTAAAAAAATTATAAAAGAATTCGCTAACTCTGGTTAGTTAAAAGTTGGCTACTTACTTCGATATACCGCGTCAATATCGTGTCCAAATACGCCGCGCAAGATTAGGCCCTACAACTTATAATTAAAATATAATTAAACTATATTCGATATAATTAAACTATAGGCCTATTCAAATAATAAAAAGAATCTGCTCTTAAACGCGTCCTAGTTCAAAATAATCAAAGTATATCATAGAATAATTTTAAATTACGCAAATAAAATATAAATTGTATACATATAAATTGTATACATATATATGTTGTCGATTGCCTAACAATTTAGGTTGCATATATGTAAGTTACTGAAAGGAGCGATTATAATGCATAGGGCAATACAGAGGGCTTTATGGCAGTGGCGGCGCCAGACATTTTTTAAAACCAGGACATAGCCAGGGCAGTCATACAAGTTACCAGTGCAGAGGGCGATTTATGGAGAGCGCGGCAGCGAGTTTAAATGGTGACCATATACGATCGTGCCTGCCATAAATCGCCCCCAGCACTATTATATTTGTCTATATAGTCAGGAGGTCAGATGGGCGAAGCCCCCCAGAAGCTGAACGCTTTTTGACATTTGTAAAGCAAATTTTAACATTTCAACTAATTATATAAGTGAATTTATCTATCAGGATATAACAAATATGCCCGAGCAAATTCTGGACAGGGCAAAAATTCTGGCAGGGCATATGGACCAGGGCAAAGGCTTTTTACCAGGGCATTTGCCCTGGCGCGCCCTGGTGTAGCGCCGCCCCTGCTTTATGGGCAGAGTCCAGGCATCCTATTTGTAATGGTGTGTGAATCTATGCGACAAAGGTACTGTCATTGTTAAGAACAATAATACGCATCGTAAAAGGGGTTTATGGCCCTCTTAGAAACAGAGTCGAACAATTGTAGGCGGCTTAAAAGGCCCTCGATTGTATTGGTGTATATGGTAAATGTAGATGTTTCTTTGTGTGGGCCACTTCCCTTTTGTTTGTCCGACCCCCAGCTCCCTGTTGTGTCAGATCCCTATTGTTTTCAAAGCGGTAGTATGGGGCGGGGAGGGGCAGGGGAGGCATGAGTCATCGCCTATTGTTTAGTCTATAGAACAAAAACAGTACTTTTACTACTCACGGGTGTCAAGTGAAACAATTCTTGCCTTTAATTTCGACTTCTATAAAATATGTGATTTTCTGTTCAGCAGTTTCGTTTCGATCAATTAGCTATAGGCCTACTACTGATCGATTTGCGTCTTAAAGTTGAACAATTTGGACGTTTAACTTCGAATTTCCGCTTCTTTCTGCTCGACGAGTTTTGACGATTTACTGGTCAATTTGTGCCTTCAAATGGTACAGTTTTTTCATCGAATTTCATATTTCTATTCTTCCGATCGAAGTATTTCGATAATTAGGGCCTACTCTTCGAAATATCTCGCCATTATAGGCCTACGCGTCATCTGCTCCAAGCCGAATTTCAAAATGAGCTTCAATGGATTTGTTTCCAAGGCACGAAACAGTCTTCTGATGACGTCATCCGAGCAATAATCGCACAGATGACGTTTTTATTAAATCACGTCATCAATATTGTCGCTGATTCGCAAAATAAGTAAATAATTTACCCATTGTGTTGTTTCTTCCGATGTCCAAGAAACAACACGGCTAGATTACTGCATAGTAATTGTCTGGTGAAGTTGTAATTCATATGCGTGCTTTCAGCGATCGACAATAGCTTTACCAGAAATGCTGCCTTATTCATTGTAGCTTTACCTGAACCTGTTCTACTTGTTACTCTCCGGTTTTCTACTAAAAACTATTATAGGCCCTAACTGAAATTGTAACCGAACATTTATATAGCGCCACTCAGATCAGCGGCGCTCTCGACCCGCATCACTACCAGCACGACAAAAGAAAGGTTTTAAAGCGTCTACGGAACTGAAGAGGAGAGACGGCCAGGCCCGGCTCAAGACATTTGGCGGCCCTAGGCAAACCGGCAAACCGGCGGCCCTAGGCAAACCGGCAAACCGGAGGCCCTAGGGAAACCGGCGACCCTGAGTAAACCGCCAGAAAGTTTTAGATTTTCGTCATGGTAATTTCGTCCATCTTTTTGGAAGGAATTTCATCTTACAAAAAGTTGATGACTTTTTAGTCATTCGCCTCACTCATGATCTTTTTTTTTAGCAATTCACGGTTACACCTGCGCGATTTATTACACCAACACTATAAACCAACACTATAATACTTCCATCTAGCAAGTAATAATTAAATAATTGTTGAAAAATGGAAAATTGGCGGCCCCTAAAAATCGGGAGTTTGCCTAACGGACGAACCGGGCCTGGAGACGGCAAGAAGTTCTTGGGGGAAGGACTGGGGAAGACTGTTCCAGGCTGAAAGACCGACATAGGCAAGGCTCCTTGATTGGGCTGTGGAAGAGTGCATACACGGAATAACCATAAGGCCACGGGCCGAGGATTGCAAGGAGGCCCTCTCGGGCAAGGAAGAAACCGGGGTGCAGAAATTCTTTAAGTAAGACGAAGCAGACCCAGTATAGAGTCCCACCTTTTCAAGAAATCTTACCCTGATCCATCCACTCCTGTCGATGGCTTCCAACTTCTGTCGTCTTATATCCACAATCCACGGCATATTTTTGCGAAATAACAGCGCTATTTTGATATGAAGCAAGTAGGCCTACAAGCAGCGGCGTTGTATTCTTCCATACTTAACTATCGCAATGCTTTCACGTTAGCTCATTTACTTATTGTTTTATGTTGCATAAATTGGTGACGTCATCCAATTGTTGTAGTTGATACAACACCAGTTTTAAGCACAATTTTTGGTCTGGGATCTACAGGACTAAGATCCGACAATCTACTATTAGAATTAAAGGCCTAACTATGGAATTCTATTGATTCTGAGATTCGTGACTTACTGCATTACTAAATGTTCAAATCTGCTTTAAAACCATTCTTAACTGATCAGTAGGCCTACTGTTAACTTAATTGTGAATGCCAGGATTGATTCTACCTACGTGTCCTATGAGCGAGCTCTTATGCAGACTAGGTAGGCCTTATCGAATAATTGCTTGATTATAACAAATTACGGGGACGACTTGATAAACTGGTCCAGCTTCTCCTCCTCGCGTTTCGAGTGGTACTGATACTGGCTTCTATTAAGAAATGTAGATATAATTTAAAGTTGCTCTAGGACATAGAATTTGAACTGTTCTTTTTACTGTTCGTTATACAATGATTTTGTTAATTATCATAATTATACTTCTTAAGATTCGAAATTAAGAAACTCGGACTGATTGTATTGCAAGACAGCAAAAATTACACAGACATTGGACTACAGAGCATCCCAGGAAAAGTTTTAACCAAAATTACACAAAACAGAATGAAACAATACGCTAAGAAAGTGATGACATAATTATGCTGTTACGAGACAAACTGTTAACATGAAAACGCAAGAAACCAGATAATCAGTTAAGAGCATTACTAGCAAATTATTAGCGACAAATTAATGACAAATGTTTTGCACAGCCGACCATATGCTGGATTAGGTTGCATGTGTATTTGAGTCATATATTTGCTCAGAGTATAGGTCTACATTGGACACCTAATGATGATGACAGGTCTACAAAGAGTGACTAATGACTATAGTGAACGAAAGATCCTAGACGACTATGTTTCAGTAGGCTACAGTCCGAGTTTACTCAGCAAGATATCAATGGAACACACACTTGTGGTTGAAATCCAATGTAGGCCTAAACCTTTGACGCTAGCCTGTATAATTATATACGTTCAGCGATGAAGCCATGCATAATATGCCCGGGACGCGGTGGTTTAGCGGTATGTTCTGTGCCTTGCAACCAGAGGGTCGCAGGTTCTAATCTACCTCAAGCCACTGCGTTGCAACTTGGACAAGTTGCTCACCTACAATTGTTCAGTGCTCATGAATGGGCTGGTGCCATGCGCTTGACCTTCGAGTGGCGCTTTAGAAGTTTGGAGATTACGATGCCAGAGGACAAATGAATCAGAGCCAAGGCAGAATAGTGGGCGTTTGTTGCATAAGTTTGAAACCTGCAGCGTGTTATCAGCACTTATTTGTAAAACTAATGACACTAGCAGGTGTTTCTGTTAAGTTTTGGGCCAAGCGGGGCAAAAATTGAGCCGATTTGAGCAGTTACGACTTAAAACAGGGCTTTTCAAAGTAAAAGGTGCATTGGTAAATTGTTTAGTGTAGCGGCATACTATACTGGAATGAAACGTTGTCTTAATATAGCTAGGTCTGTATAATATTCAGCAACAATTAGGGACCTACATTTTTTAGCAGAACTTGTTTCTTACCACGAACTGTAACTGAATCGAACGTTTTCACTGCAGGGTCACATGGACATTGTCATTTCAGTGCGTGATAAAATTGTTCGCTGTAGTTTCCTTTTGACACTTTTGCAGGAGCGTCATTTGGAGGAAGGGGCATTTGCCCCATGATTTTTAAACAAGAGAAAAGGAGAAAGAAGAAAGAGGTAAAAATGGAAAAGAGACTCATTTGCAGCACTATAGCTATGTAGACTAAGTACGAACATGGGCAGCGATCCCGTGGGGTCCAAGGGGACAAGAATCCCACCTTTAACAGTGGGGGGAAAACAGTGTATTATTGTCCCCCACTTGGTGAAAAAAGGTCGCGCCAAAAAAATTATTTTCACCTCTGTTTTGCCCTCTGCTCTGAAAAAAGCTGAAATGACGTCCCTGCTTTTGAGACTCTTAGCTAAGTTTATGTCAAAAAGGTATAATATTCATGAGTTTAATGGGTGTGTCAGCTGTATATAGGCCACTGGAATCTGTGACACAAGAAGTGAACTTGAAATTCCTTAATACTAGAACTGAATGATCTGAGTACTGAACCCTTTAATGTGAGGCCATGTTCTGTGTGTTCACTCGTTTTCTTTTAACTTGCAACAGCGTCTTTCTCAAAGTCACAGTTTATATCACTTCATGATATCAATCAATCAATCAATCAATCAAAATTATTTATTGGCACCAACGACAGTATTTCACAAGCAGTTTAACATAAGATTTCGATAGTATATATGTCTTACATTATAAAGTAAGGAATGAATTTTTTTAAATCCTTTAATAATTAACATTTGCCATTAATTCTTCAGTATAATGAAAACTTTATTGTGCCTTGTAAATTAAACGCAGCACTGTCATTGACAGCAAATGGCATCCCCTAAGGGATATAGGTCCCACTAATGCAGGGATGCCACTACGACAATATACATTAATCAGAATGATGTAGTAGGACTGTGGTGCCATTGTCGTTTCATACTACATATTAAGGTGAGATAACGCACACAAAAAAGTGGATCTTAGCTAGCTTAACTATCCTTAACTACTGTATACATCTCCAGTGTGACGCCCGTATAGCAAGGATATGCATATTAGTTAATCATATACTAAGGCTTACTCAATTCATGTCGGAGGAGGAGAGGAAGCATCGCAATTTCTTTTTAAAGAAATACATACTAGTACTTGATCTTATGTCGTGAGGCAGTGAGTTCCAAGTGGATGGACCCATAGATTTTATTGAAAATAATCTAATATTAGTGCGTGCTTTAACTGGGCGATATAAAGAGGCTGATCTAGTATTATGTTCATGTAGGCCCTACCGTGGAAGCCAGAGCAAAGTACCCAGCAAATGAAACAGGAAGTGTGTTATTTCTATATCTATAAAATAATACTCCAATTTGAAAGATCCGTATTTGTTTTAATTTAAGGAGATTGAGGTCTTTAAATATGGGAAAAGTATGGGATATATATGATGAATTACTTATCATTCTTATCGCCTTTTTTGCAATATGTGTAATTTGTGAAGGCGTGATTTATAGTTTGAGGCCCATATGATATTGCAGTAGTTTAAGTAGGGAAATATCAAGGAGTAATAGGGGCCTAGAGGTTTAATTTAATATCTTTTAGAAGAACCCTGGCAATTCTAGAGATTATTCCAATGTTTTTCGCCACCTTTGACGCTATGTAATTAATGTGAGATTTCCATGTGAGATGTTGATCAATAATCACTCCCAGGAACTTTATAGATTCAGCCCTCGTAACAGGGACCCCATCCAGTGTTATATTCCCTATTGTCGGCTTAATTTTCCTGTGTGATTTAAAACAAATGAAATTTGTTTTGTCTACATTAAGGGTTAATTTATTTGCTAAAAACCACTTATTTACCTTAGACATTTCCTCATTTATTACTTCTAGAAGGGATTCCCATGAGCTATTTGAATAGTAGATGGACGTGTCGTCTGCAAATAATATAAAATGTATCGTAGAAGAGACTTTTGCAACGTCGTTAATAAATAGCAAGAAGAGGAGAGGTCCTAGGTTCGATCCTTGTGGAACTCCCGAGGTAATAAGGCCAGGATCCGATAATACGCCATTACAACTTACTCTCTGTTTACGTCCTTCTAAATAGCTTTTGAACCAATTTAATTGAATTCCTCGTATTCCATAATTTTCTAGTTTATTTAATAATATTTTATGGTCGACTGTGTCGAATGCTTTAGCCAAGTCTATGAAGATGCCTACTGAGTAATCATTGTTATCTAGTGCTTTCGAGATTTTATCCTCCATGTCTATCAAGGCCATATACGTAGAGTGGCCTGCCTGAAAGCCATGCTGAGAAGGGTGAATCAAATTTAGAGTTGTTACAAATGAATTAAGTCTGGAATACATTATCTTTTCTAAAAATTTGGCAAAGAATGGAAGAACAGAAATTGGCCTATAGTTGGAGAGCTGCTGTACATTTCCCTTTTTAAAGACTGGTATTACTATGGCCTCCTTTAACAAGTCTGGGACAATCCCACTACTTAGCGAGCAATAATTATAATTTCCGACAGAGGATGGGCGATTTGCTGAATAAAGGGCAAAGCTAAGTACGGATCAATGCCATCCAGTCCCATTGTGTGTGTGTTTTTTTTTTTATAGTTTTCCCAATATTTATTATCTCCTCTGGGGAGGTTGGCAGAATACCTAATGAAGATATATTAGGCGGGGGTAGATACACATCATTTGTACATAGAGATGTGGGCAAATTTTCTGCTAGGTCCCCAGGTATTTTAATGAAATAATTATTGAACTCATTTGCCATAATTTCAGGGTCCTCTACCATCGTACCATTAATTATTAGTTGATTAATTTTGTTACAGTTATCTTCCGTTTGCAATGCTGATCTAATTAACTTCCAGGTAGACTTGAGGTCTCCATGATGTTTAAGAAATTCATTAGTATAATATAATTTTTCAGCCTGAATCCTTAACGTTTTAAATTTATTTCTATAATTAACGAATTTATTTTTATTAGTATGGCTGGGATTTTTCAAGTATTTAATATATAACTGATTTTTTTCCTACAAGATTTTAACAGACCCAATGTCATCCATGGCTTATTCTTCTTAGCCTTTTTTCTGTTGGTGTTAGCTTTCATAGGAAAGGCGTCTGTGTAGGCCTTCGTATAATTAAGTATGAAGTTTCCATAAGCATCATTAACCCTGGCATGTTGGCAATGCTGATGCACAAGATTCCAGCTTTCATCTAACAAACTCTTTGAAAATTTTTCAAGGCCTTCTGGAGTGACAGTTCTATTTTCCAAATACTTACTATCCACTGAGAGTTTTATATCATATGAGAATTGAGCTAATACAGGCAGATGGTCAGAAAGATCGGATAAAATAATAGTAGCAGTCTGTAGCTTGGACCACGCTGTACAGAATATGTTGTCTAGCAGAGTTTTAGTGTAAGGTGTAATTCTAGTTGGTCTGGTGATTACTGGAAGGTATTGGTAGGATATTAGATTATTGTAGAATAAATTTGTATCTTTATGTTCATTAACTTTTAGAAGGTCTATATTATAGTCTCCAAGAAGGAAAATTTCTTTAGATTTCGTTTTAAGATTTTCCATTAGCTGTTCAAATTCTGCCAGAAATTCAGTTAGGCATTGTCCCGAAGGCCTGTAAATCACACCTATTACTGGGGAATATCTTTTTAAATTTAGGCGTAAAATTAAATATTCAAATTTTGAGAATTCATTTCCGTTTGGAGTTGGATCAACAAGTTGATAGCTAAGTTTATCAATACAGTTATATAATACAGGGTATGCGATAAAACACGTAATTCTTAAGAGTTTTTTCTTAGAACTTCAAACTCTAATACAGATAGAACGCTCTTAAACTTGACCATAATTGTCTGATGTTACATCACAGCAAGTTTGACTTATAGCAAGTCAGTGGCCTGTATACTGTCATTGACACTGAATGTGTTTAACTTTAACCTAAAACATTACTGTCTGTGAACACTGAAACCACACTTATGTAGTCAGGGTAGTCTCTTAGGACTCGCGCCAATCCGCGGTTGGTGCAAGTCGATAAGCTCTAACGACTTAGCCTGTCATTTAAAGCATTTCACTTATCTGAATACATCACTGTCATTCGCTCACTTGATAAGTGAGCCAATAAGTTCTTAACGAATGACTCTGTCGACCATGTTTCATCCAGTGATAAGCCCTGTCAAAGCACACACGCTGGTATACAAACAGCAGACACGTTTCAATTTATCCTACTTGCTGAGCTTGCTACTGTCCAGAGTTTCTCCAACAGGCTTTGTTTCTCCTTCGGTTTCTACTCCAGCCACTTCTTCGTCTTCACATTTTATTTCGTCGTAGTAGCTGTCTGGTATTTCATCGTATTCGTGCCTGTCTCTTACGGAACTACAGTACGGATTAACTGTGTCAATCGGGCCATAACGAGCCCCCACGTACCTGCAAGTGGATGCGCGATCAAGGTCATCCAAGCTGCCCATGCTACTTGTTAATAGATTTACGAGTCTGTCCTTTTCCACATCTGACATTGCCACCAACGTGTGGACGAGGGCTTCGCCGGGATCTTCGCAGGAATCTGTGGTCAAAGTAGTGGTCAAAGTATTGTCATATTCATCCTTCGTCTTTCTGAATCGTTTCGATTGTCTTCCCACCGTCGGTGCCCTCACCAGCTGCGGGGGTTTGGGTTGCTGCCGCTTTCTAAAAAAGACGAGGACGATGATGACAATTGTTACGCACACAAGCACAAATCCTCCAGCCAGTGACGTCCCTATTATTATAGCAGAGATGTTGGACTCGGGTCCACCTGCTGTTGTAGTGTTAGTGCAGGTGGTTATTGGGAAATTGGAAGTCACCATCTCAAGGCAAACTATGTAATGCGAATTTGGAGTCAAACCAGTCAGGCTGTGTTGGTTTGCGTCAGAGGGCAGTGACGGAACACGTGTAGTCCGGTTATCGATGACATACACCAGGTTAAACTCCTTGGCAACGGCAGAAGGGGGTGTCGTCCAGGTGACTAGGATGCTGACATGCGTGACATCAGTAAGTATGAGCACAAGTTTTGTGCTTTGCTTCGGCGTTGAAGTAGACGAGGTAGAGGGAGTGGTGTATTCCAAATGTTGGCATAGGGTTGACTGATTCAGCGACGGGCAGTTAGAGAAGTCAGCGTCCGTGAGGGTTGTGAAGAGCTTACCGCTGAGGTCGGCGCACTTCCACTGGAGCGACATCACACGGAACTCCGTCGCTGGGTTCGACTTGTACGGTCGAAGTAAGTCGTGGAGCCACTTGAGTGCGCAGTCACACTCCAGTGGATTGTTATTCAGCTGCAGCTGAAGGATATCCAACTTCTTAAACTCGTAGAACACACACTCGTCCAGAGTCCGTAATTCGTTTCCGCTCAGGTAAAGTCGAACGAGACTCGCTGATAGACCGGCCAGTGACTTTTGTGTCAGCGTCGAAATAGCATTGTTGTTAAGGTCCAGGTTTTCCAGTCGAGACATTCGACTTAGGGTGAAGTCGGGGACTTCGGTTAATTTACACGACGACATCCACAGCGTCTTGAGGTCGCCAAGTACACTGACCGCTGGCCAGGGACTACTCGACAGATTAGTTGATCTCATACTTAGCAGCTTCAGAGAAGTTTTTTGCGATGTGAAGCTATGTTCATCTAAGACAAGGCGCTGGGCTCCGTCCAGATAGAGTTCTTGAAGAAGGTTAAGGTCGCTGAAGGTATCCGAGGCGACGTCGACCAAGGGATTGTCGTCAAGGTGAAGGACCATTAGACTGTTCGCCATCAAGCTATAAGCTGATCTTTTCAGGCTTGTTATGCGATTTCTCGACGCCTTAAGAACTTGCAAAACTTTCATGTTTTTCAGAATGTCGTCGATATCGTCAAACAAATTGTCGCTGATGTCTAGGTAGACGAGAGACTTCAAGCGAGTGATCGCCTTAAGATGTTCATTACCTAGGTGGCATTGTTGAAGAGATATATTGCGTAGACTGCTCTCCAGTCCTGAAAAAGCGTCTAATTCCACACCTCTAACTGGATTTCTGGCGAGATTGAGGATTGCCAAGTTAGAGGCCCCTTCGAAGGCTGCTGATCCGATAGTGAAGAGTCGGTTTAAATCCAGTTGAAGCACGTTTAAGTTCGTCAGAACGCTTATAGCCGAAGTAGGAATTTCCTGGAATAAGTTCGAATGCAAGTTCAGAAACGTAAGTTGGGATTTCTGGGTAGAAAAGTCCTCAGGAGTCAGGTAACGTAGCCTTCCGGAGGTCAGCGTGAGCGTCTTCAGGCTAGAAAGTGCAGTTAAAGCGCCTGAAGGAAGTGTTTCATACCCGTATCCAATGATCTCCAGACTATTCATCATCGTCAACTTACTCAGTGCGACTGTTGGAAAGGTCGTTGAGTTATCGATCTCAAGAGCCAGTTCACTCAGATCCCTTTCTAAACCGGAAAATGCATCGACTGAGATACTAGTAAGACGGTTGTTCGTTAATACGAGTCGTCTGACCCTAATCCCAGCGAAGGCGTTACCCTCAATAGTCCGGATGGCGTTGGAATCCAGAGTCAGCTCGTAGTAAATGTGTTCTGCGTTATCCGGTACAAACGCTGGAACGCGATCTAGGTTCTGGGCGCGGCAGTTCACGACAACCCAACCCGGGATTGCCTCACAGCTACAGCTGGCTACTCCTAGACAAATAGCTTCAGCACCGCCTATCCACATCATACAGAACTGCACCGAGAAAGCCTTAAACAGAACTCCTCTATGCATTTCTTACAGTTTTTCAACGTAGTCTTTATACCGACGAACTCAGTGGTCCTTTTAACATACCGAGTAGACTGTTTGCGATGATTTACCTACTGATCCTGATAAAGAATCCTACTATAGTCTGCGCATAGAAGTAGCGCAGACTATAAGGTCTATCGGTATCGCGGTTTAGTTTATCACGAAAGGCATTCATTGCATCCGGTTGACCAAGTTTCTGTACTTAGGCTATATCCTGGTCGAATAATCGGTAAACATTTCCTTAACAGTTTTTACACCGAAAACATGAGAGTACATGTAAACACCATTTCCAGTAATTCGAAGATTATAAGTTTTAGCATTTCGTAAAAAGGAAATCCACTCATTAGGAAATCTTTTATGGCACCTATCTGTGGCTAGCAGAGAACTTGTACAGATGTCTATACATAGAGTAAACATCATGTCGGATCTTTTATGGCCTAACCCTTGCCTTCGCACAGTAATAGACGTTGGCCTAAATACCTGTAGGCTACCTATTAGTGATCTGTTGTCATACATCATGCATCCTAGAGCCCTAAGCACACGAACTAGGCCTATAAGCCACACGCGTCACACATTTAATTGAACAACAGATACCGGTACATCGAAGTAAGCTCCCACGTACGCTATAACATAAATGCTCTTGTAATTAATAAACGAATACAATTACACTCTATTATCATCAATCTTTTGTTTGTCCAACGAACAGGAAACATGTGGTAAAGAAATTATCGCACGGAATCAGATAAGGTTAGGCCTAATAGGCTAATAGCAAGGTATGTTGGTATGACATTCTCGATTAGGGATTCATTCTGGAGCGTCATCGGTTGATACCTTGTGTGTTATTCACCGACGTTGCAGAAGTTGCATGCTAATTCATAACATGACTTCAACACGAAGTTTTCAAACCATAAGAAAAAGGCAAGAATATATTAGACGACGATACATGGTCCGTAAAAGAGACCTTAAATGGCCCATTCAAACGGACAGCCGTGGTGAATGATCTTACCCGATCAATTCATTGAAAAATTAGCAGAGATCAATGCCATACGATCGCTATATAAAACGTGTAGACCCATGGGCGGTGATCATGGAGGTCGAGGGGGACAAGACCCCCACCTTTAACAGTGGGGACACGCCATGTGTCGGACCCCCACATTTTGAAGAAACACCAAAAAGGTATTTTTTACCTTTTTTTGACCAGATGAGTTCATGGCGATAAATTTGTTGTACCTCTTTTTTGACCAGATCAGTTCAAAACTCTTTTTGACCAGATCAGTTCAAAAATGTCCCCTCACCTGTCAAACAAGATCGCCGCCACCTACATTTACAATTACAATTTTTACACTAAACTGTTGAAATGATGCTGGCGTGCGGTGAGGGGAGGAGAAGACTGGGTCGCCCAAGGAGGAGATGGATGGATGAGATACAAGATGTAACTGGCATGAATTTGGCGGAATTGAGAGACTTGTCATCGAATAGGAGACGGTGGAGTGTGTTCACCAGGACGATCGCTAGAGCTCCACGAGCTGACAGCACAAGGTGACACTAAGCCAGTTGCTAAATTAATCCGGATGCTGGACGCTGAGAATGCGGTAGGCCTGCAATGGGAACATTAAAATCCATGAAATTTTTCTCAACTCTACGCAAAACCTACAACATAAATACCAGATAATAGGCTCATCGACAATAATTAATACTAAATCCAGTCCGCTAGAGAGCTCTAGAGCCACAGTGTGGTGCTGAAGTGGAAAGCGACTATAATATGATGGTAGAGGCAGAAGATAACATAGTTTGAGAATTTCCGTTTTCAGTCTGGAGTTAACCTATATCTGCCGCGACTTGGCGTGGTTTCAGGCAGAGTTCTAGCCTACCCTCTATATCATCGACGTCATGCAGAGACAGCGATAATCTACGGATTACGTCAACGCCCATGTATAATAATTATATGCATCAGCTTTGGCCAAGCCTCTGTTTGGATGAAGTCACATGCCTCAGTACTCAGACCAGGCATTCTTTGATTGGGATTTATTAGGCTAGTGACTAAGAATGTACGTCAATTAGTAATTGTACGTGGAAAGGACGGTCTTAGAATGTCTTTAAGTACTTTCGGCTTGAACGCCAGCTGTCGGTTGAGACCTTCTACAACTGTAGGAACATCGATAATTCATCTGTTTGTTCCTACAGAGCTCCAACACTGGTAAATCGTTAAACTAGCTAGAAGAGCTTGCGATAGGTCTATAGAGACGCCACAGAATATCTACAGACATAATTATAATTTGCCGGGGTAGTCAATAATACATTGAATCATTCATACGTTCTAATCGATCAAGGCGATAATAGGCCTCTAGGCCACCTTCAATTTGTGGAATACTTTTGGTCTATAATGGCAATTAAGTTAAACTGTCAATAATAAATAATTATGCTTTAAAGACTCTTCCACCTTATCACTCGAGATATCAAGCACAAAATCTTCGAAGCAGTTTCGGTTTCCGTTTTATTTGCATGCCGAGGCAATGGGGCTAAATACACGGGAGAGGCCCATATAGAAAATCCAATTGTCATAAGTACTCCTTGTGCCAGACACTCAGGGAACGTCTAGTCACTCTAGTGTCTCATATTATTGACTACTAGCTGGTTTACCCGGCGTTGCCCGGGTTTCGGAGGTTTTGGTCCGGGACACCATGGTACGCGTTTCAATCCCTCTAACGAATCCGTACTGTACCTGCTTAACCCGGCGTCGCCATCTGGCGAGTGAAAATAGGTTGAATTTTAGAATTTTTTCCAGCTACAAATGCATGTTTTTGGCCCGGGAGGCGTATTCGTAGACCATACAGTGCTACGTCTTACAGGGCTATATCGACCAATGGGATACGAGTTATAAATAGCGTGACCCAGTTTGGGGTTTGAGGTATACAGATAACACTAGAAGGGCATGTGTCAACCCAATCCTTCCGTTGACAATCCTTCTGATTAAATCCTTGTTCTCTGTCTACTTAACGCCTATTTAACGTTCACCTTTTGAACACTAATTCTACGTATAAGTATAACCTGAATTAATCAGCAACACAGTTTAATATCTTTTCAGTTTAATAAGAAACAAACAGACAGAACTCAATTCGATTACAACTCGACTAGTCAGCCACACTACTACAGCGAACACACTCGAATTCAAACTTCTCTAGTCAGCATAATTCTTCGCGCCTCTTGACACACCTGTCTTCTGTGCGCATAGGCGAACTCTAATAATATACATATAGCGCGCCGCTGCCGATATCGGCCGGCCGCGCGTGTCACTAAAACTAAACGTTATACATCTATCATATATACATATACACGTGAAACTAAAGTAAGCGCACTAAATATATACGCTAAATATCTCGCACTGCAAAACTGTACACAAAACTCAGTTCACAGCATGTCATATAATCTCATTGGCAGAAACTGTAAACAAATGGCGCCCTAAGGCCCTGGTTAGAATTTTTGTAATTGATGCTAACATTATCCAAATTATGACCAAATACCATGAAATGAAATGCACGCTACAGAGAATATGTCCATGTAATTAAATGCACGCTTGAGAGAAGATAATTTATGTTGGTCAAAGTACTGAAATTAAGTCTGATATTCACGAGACTTATGAAGTAAGTAAGTAAATATATTCTTTATTACACCATTAGCAAACGCACAATGGGACAGTTGCTAGAAGCGCTGAATGCAAAACAGAGTAATAAACCGAAATAAAATTATAAAATAAGTAAATAAATAAGCAAGTGTAGCCTGGTATTGTAACCCTGTCAGAGGATCACATCGCGGTATCTCACGATTATACGAGCGAGGCCGAAGAGAGTATCTGGATAATCGTATCGGAGGGAGCAAATCATGGAGCACATGCACTGGGTCCCGAAGGATAGAAGCGTGTTTAGTTAAGATAATTGTAGTCATGTCTCAATGTAATCTTACTGCGTTTGACTGTTAGTTTGAATTAATAAAGAAAAAGATTATTATTATTATTATCATCAGCTTTAGAACACAACAGGTCAGATGTAGGAGTATCAGTTGGCAGATACCCTTGTCACTTAAGTTTACGTATCAAAGAAGTCACGGTGTAGCATTTGTATAAAAGTAGTCATATATATTCAACTAGCATGCAGATGGTTACCTCTGAAAATAATTGCTCAGCTATTTTAATACACGCAAACGAGATGTTGTTACCTCCAATGCACTATGAAAAGGAAATGGCACCTCCCTATGTTCCACATGGAATATGGCACCTTTACTTGGTTCTCTAACCTTTGCTTCTTAGATGTTAAAGCATTTTAAAAGCAAAATGAATCGCCAAAATAATGTTAGAAAGCAACTACCGGTATGTTTTTGGCCACCTCTGAAAGACTATAATGTAGCATACTTGACAGGCCAAACAAAGGTGCTACATACATAATTATTGTATGTACGTATCTGCACATTTGTTAGCGCTCTAACAAAGGCACTGTCATTATAGTGCAAATGGGATGTTATAGCGACCTAACAAACACACTGTCATTATAGTGCAAATGGGATGTTTAAGTTCGTGCATTGGAACTGGGCAACTCTGTTAGTGGAACAATTCAGGCCCTTCAGTTTACTTAATTGTTGGTAATCAGTAAGAGACCACTGTTCAATAAAGTATCACCGAGTCACTAAAGTCCTCTACTGAAAAAACACACCTCTGCAACACTGTCAAACGAATTCGTTTCACATCATTTTATTGATCGAACTTACATGTAGGCAACTTTTACAGTCTGCACTCAGAGTCAGAATCTTGAAAAGTCCTGCAGTTACTGGCAACAATTTGAGAAAGAAGCAGGACAAAACATGACAATTTTACATACATCCAAAAGGAGATAAATTCAGATAATTAATCGGCAGCTATAACAAAATTAGTGCTGTTCACTGACGAATGTCTCAAACAAAGAACAGCTGTAAGACAACATCAAAGTGATACAACTGTGACCCCCATTAATTAATTTATTTTAATTAAATTCGAACAGCACCACCACTTAACAAAGGCATCAATTGACGGTGCTAAGCACGAGTGTCGACTAATTGTGCTATGCAAGCATGTGACTTATTCCAAATCCTTACACGCAGATCCTCTCAGGCAAGGTTCAACACTCGACACAACAAGATGTCAAATAAAGAAATAAATTTTTTCTCGTGCTTTCATCAATTGCAACATACTGCATTTCGATCCCCTCATTTTCATAAGAAGTCGTGTGCTACACAACTAAACCAGCAACCACAGGGCAGACCAACACACGGAAATGTAATCACTCAGTAAGACAATTTATTCAGCAACAATTTGCCTGAATATTAAGAATCGTACAGAAGCATAAGCTCAAGACCATTCCATTAAGTTTTGTCACAGTCAACCCAACAGGTTGTCCTGTTCCCTGTCTAGTCTTTATCTCATCATCCATTGAAAACTATCCTGTTGATGATGATGATGATGATAGCACAAAATTCACAAGTTAACCTACTTCTTCAACATAAAACTAACAATATGATCTTAGATTCATTATAAATCACTGTCGTTCAAGAAACTCCACGTAACCCTATGCACTTCAAAATCGAACTCAACTTCATAAACACATCCACATTAAATTCAGTTTTGAAACATAGAAATTTAAAATTTCACACAAAATGCAACTGCTAAATTATGCCTAGAGGACATCTGAAGTAAAAATTTCTCAGAATGAGCAACGATATCAAAAGTGGCCATGAACTACACAAGTCAAAAGTGCCCGAAAAATACAGAGCTAAAGAAACCAAGAGCAACATAACTCCAAACTGGCCATGAACACCAACAATCAAAACATGGTCACCATGAATAGCACAAATTCAAAGTGGCTATGAACAATTCAATGTATTATCATATTTAAAACCCAGATGAAAAACAACAGTTCAGTTTTCAGTGAGCTTTGCCATGCTGTTTTGCATTAGGCTGGTTCAATGCAACGTTCAGACTGAGACCATGTCGACGCTTCTGATGATAGCGTTCAAGTGCAGTCAGCGGTGGTCTTCCTGCAGCAATACGTTTGCTGCCTCGTGTGACAGCAGGTCGACGACGGCTAAGTGCTGTTGGCTGAACACGTATGATTGAACCGCTTCGGTATACACAACTCACCCCAGCACCTTGCGTGTGCAAGAATGTTTCCCACTGAGTTGCAGTCGTGATGTGGTTCAGACGTTTCAAAATTTTTGCTGTTGCAGCAGGAGTTGACTGAAAGCATTCATTCAACTGACACATTTTTTCAATTACTAGTCTGAAACTGCTGTCGGCATTTGGGGTGACATCGTCTGTAACGTCAGGTGATGCTTGCACCGAAACTTGAACGGCTGTCGAGTCACTTACTGTGATGTCCCTGGCTTGAATGGGTTGAGACTCCACGGGATGCTGGAAGTCAGCGTAAAATGATACATCTTCTACGCGATCCCCAAGAGCAAGCACAGCCATTCGGTGACGATCTTCAGCGGAAACTGGTGGTAATGATGGCATCCAAGATCCAGTGTGCTTCCAAACAGCAGCTTGGTGCTTGCAGAAGTGGCCAGACTTAGCGGCATTACACGTACATGTGCCCAGGCTGCAGTTGACAAAGTAGAAAACATGATCTTCAACTGGCACACTGGTGTTCTTTTCACTAGGAACCGAGTACATGTCATCGATGGCAACAATGTCACTGGCACTGATGTAATCCGCCTTCCGTACCAGACTCTCCAGAATCAGTCGAGGTTTGTGGACACGGGCCTGAGAAAACAGACGCAGTCTACCACGATAGTAGTCCTCCATGACAGTACATGTGAAGTCAATCAATGTCACAATATTGTAAGCCTTACACCTACCGAGCACAATATCCTTGTAGAGTCGTATTGTGGACTCGCAGTAATTATTTGTGTTGTGACCCATCATCGTACTGTCCCTCCATGCCATACACCACAAGTGCCGACGTTCCCAATAAGATATCATGTATTGCTTCCACTGTGGGTATTTGGTCCATAAACTGCTGTCGAACTCATGTGCATACGCATTGCTGACATCACTGATATTTGTGGCACGTACCAGCTGCTGAAACGACTGCATCAGTGGTTTGCGGTCCTGCTTCAGGATGCTGTGCTTCACGTCCCATAGCCAACGCCAGACAGCCTGCTGCACGTGAAATAAGCAGAGTTTTGTGTTGCTTTCAGGCCACACTTCATGTAAAGCACATTGCTCCGCATCACTGTCGTCAGTTATGAATGTCAGGGGGTGACCCTTGCCACCGAAACAGTCTGGCTCAGTGATTGCTTTGAAAAGAGAGAAGGCTAGATTGTAGTCAGCAGTTGACTGGCTGGTAGTGATTAGGATGCCAAGTGGAACAGCTCCAGCAGCACATGGCGCCAAGATAAATGTCAGAGAATGATTTTCGCAGTCACAACTGGCCGTCGAGTCAACAAATGCGATTTGTGACGCTTCTCGAAGTGCGTTGGCACGTTGCATGATTGGCGTCACGATGACAACAGCCAGAGGATCTTTGTGCAATGCAACACGATGTCCAAGCTCTCTGTAGGACTCCAGCTTTTCCTCCAACACCTAAAGGTACAAAAGACAGTGACTAATCTAGACATTGTTTTCAATTCACTCGCTGGCCATGTAAATTGTATCTCTGACAAACACATTGGTTTCCAGTTGCCTTGATCATTGTAATTCGCTTTTTACTGATATCAGCAAGTCAAATACAACTCAAATATGCTGAGGTTGCACAGAGTTCAGAACTCTTTGGCTAGAGCCAATTCCAATATATCCAAATATGAATATATAACCCCTGTGCTTAAATCTTTGCTTGGCTTCCTGTTCAACAAGGAATTTGTTTAAAATTGCGGCTACTTCTTGAAACTCTTTCCCTTGTGTGCCTGCTCTGTGTCATTTTGTTCTCAAGTGAAAACTCAGCTCTTCCAAATTGATTATCCACCATAAGCTGCCTCTCTGTCTTACGGACTGATCTTCTTGATCTTGACCCGATCACTGCTTGGTTTTGGTGCGCCATTGGCTCATGCCTTCTGCATTAGACACTGGCACATTACAAGTTACTAATTACAATTATTTTAACATGCTGCCTATCTGGAGTCTAAAGAGCTGAATGTAATGTGCAAAGAAAAACCCAAACCTTCAATACAGCAGGGCCAGTCCGTGGTCCAAGGTTGCACCGTCGCCACTCGTCATACCACCAGCGCACTGTGCTGTACTTTGGGTTGACCGAGCCATCTGCCAACAGTGCCTCACTCACATCACTCCTCAGCTCAAGTACACTCGTGTGGTACTTCATCGCTTCAGAGACGTCCATGCCATTGGCGAAGTACTCCTCAAACTGCTGACGACTTTCAGCAGTGGGCGGAAGATGCAGAAGGGCTGCGGCAGTCTTCAGAGAGTGGTTGTGAACATTTCTCAGTTCAACGACTCCTGGCAATCCATCCTGCAACAGAACCAGAGAACCTAACAACTACTGGAAGAAACAACCATATACCTATGATAAAATATCGTTTTGAGTTGTTCATTTACTAACATAAATCAAACCACAGATATATACAAAATGTAAAATGGTACAACTCTGATAATAGCCCACTTATGAAAATGACACATTTAAGGCTGTAACTCTGTGTAAAGTTGGCATATTCACATGATCTTGGCGTTTACAAAAGTATTTGCTAAAAAATTAATCACATTCAAGTGCAGATTATACAGCTAGCTATTGTTACATTCAATGCAGGTTTTTACTAGATTGAACCGCTTTGTCTTGATTTAGGTAAAGCTTCTAAATCTGAGCTTTAATTCTGGTATACTAGTTACCCTGGTATTACAAATTTAATCAGTTTGTCTTATGGTCCATTCCTGTAACAAAAATATTAGACCTAAAATTTAGGTAATGTAATTAGTAACTTCTATTGCGCCGGTGTCTAATGCACAAGGCAGAAACTGATGGCACACCAAACCAAGCCGTAATCAGGTCAAAATCCAGAAGATCAGTCCGTAAGACAGAGAGGCAGCCTATGGTGGATAAGCAATTTAAGCAGGTAAGTTTTAAGTTGAGAATGAAACGACGCAAGCGACTGAGCAGAGCGGACAGACACAGGGAGAGAGTTCCAAAAAGTAAGTCCAGCAACCGAAAAAGCTCGTTCACCAAGAACAGTTCTGGATTTAGGTATGACCAGACAAAGATAATCAGATGACCTCGTTGAATAATTGATAAGTCTGGGGAGTAAGAACTGATTTAAGTATTGTGGCTGGCCAGAATTCAAAGTTTCATAAACGATGAGCCCCAATTTGAAAACTTATTCTTTGCTGAACAGGAAGCCAATGCAAGGATTTAGGCACAGGGGTAACATGTTGATATTTTGATGTATTAAGGCCTACCTTGACGTGTGGATTACTCTGTTTCGTCCACTTCGTGACTAAGTGCACCTTCTGAGTGAGCTTTGCAGAGCAACTGCTGTTCTTAGAAGCTCGTTTTGTGTCGTTTTTGTTAAACGAGCTGTGTTGGCAGACGTAGTCAATGCGGTAAGACAGACGCTGTACCATTCGAAACGAGCGCCCTGAATCGCCATTTTGTCAACTATTATCGGCGGTAGGCGAAACTAGGTCACGCTATTTATAACTCGTATCCTATTGGTCGATATAGCCCTGTAAGACGTAGCGCTGTATGGTCTACGAATACGCGCCCGGGAGGCATGGTAGCGGTGAAAACGGGGGACGCGAAGCCTCACACTGGGTGTGTCATGCCCACCCCGACACAGCAGTGAAGGCTTCGAGTGAAGAGCTCGAAAACTGAAGAAATGCATCCCGGTCAAAGACGCTGTGACAGACAGATTCTTTGCTTTATTTATATAGATGTAAGGTCCAGAATCACTAGATATGCAGTGGTAGGCAGGAGAAACCCCGCAGCTAAGAAGTCACACAGAAAGGGAACGACTGTTGTCGGTAAAGGAACGACCCCTGTTCTGATAAGAGGTCAACCTCAGGACGTTGTCCAGCTCGCGACCGCGGAAGAGGCAGAGTTGGACCCGAGACAGAACTTTTTAGTGTTGCTCTCTTAAGGAAACGGCCAACCCAGAACCCTCCCTGGCAGGAACGGTCGCCATGGGCAGAGATAGCAGAGAACTCTTGGAAGACAGTGACTTAATTTCGTGGCTCCAGGCGTAGAACTGGATTGGAGTCAACCTCGCACCTATTATTATTTTTCTCATGGAGGTTTTAATTGAAAAAGCGTAAAAACAAATTAAATAAAAGACATTATTCTATAAATGCTTTTTAATAATGTGTAAAAATAAATTCCTTCAGAAAAGAAAATATGGTTTCCTAGCGCCAGTGACTGCCCTGCCAGCATGCCCATATAGGCCCATCTAAATATTAGGTGGGCTCATGGGCTTGGGATAGCCCATATCATCTCGGAGCGAGATGAGGAACCGGTGATCGGAATAAAATTTTATGCGGGCGACAAGTGGGCACATTGGTTTGGGCTGCCAACACCGAACCCATCTAGGCTCGAGGTCAGAAGCCCATTAACCGACTTTGCAATATACGACTTCTGAATTGGCGGCAAGTGGGCTCGTGGACTTTGGCTGCCCACATCGAGTCCACTTCGGTCTGATATCGGAAGCCAATATAACCGACATCTGTGATATCCAACTTAAAGATGGGCGACTAGTGGGCTAACCGACATCTGTGATATCCAACTTAAAGATGGGCGACTAGTGGGCTAACCGACATCTGTGATATCCAACTTAAAGATGGGCGACTAGTGGGCTAACCGACATCTGTGATATCTAACTTAAAGATGGGCGACTAGTGGACTTGAGTTGCCCACGTCGAACCCATTTAGGCTAGTGTCAGACGCCCATTAATCGACATTTGCATTGCAAATTCCGATTTTTGAATGGGCGACATGTGAGCTCATGGGTTTGGGCTGCCCACGTCCAGCCCATCTGGGCTTGAGGTAAGAAGCCGACATTTGCAAAATCTGACTTTTGGATGGGCGACATGTGGTCTCATGGGCTTAGGTTGCCCACGTCGAACTCATTTTGGCTTGATGTCAGACACCCATTAACCAACATTTGCGACATCCGATAATTGGATGGGCGATAAGTGGTCATGTGGGCGTAGGCAGTCCACGTCGATCACAGGTGGCATGGAGGCCAGAAGCCCATGAACCAACATTTGCCAGAGATGTCCTAGAAAACCTCGGCACATAACACTTAATTCTGAGTAGGCTATGTCATGCGCGGTCACAGAAATGCGAATCTGAGGTTAGTCAGTCACCAGATGAAGAGCAATTAGATAGGCCTAACCAGATGTTTGAAAACCAATGAAAAGTAGGCTAGCGAGTTTTGGTCATCCACAAAGGAATTCCGTAAGGAATAATCAAATAAGGCTACTTTGGCCCCTCCTTCCCCTAATGCCTATTTGACGTTACTCTTATCCATCTTTTCAGATAGGCCTATCAGCACTACAGCGGACTATAAAGGCCTAGATTAGGCTACCCGGTTTATATTTGCGAGGCTAGCAATTCCATGGGGTATTGATATTGCCGCATCCGGGCAAAGGGTCTCTAATTAGATTCAACGCTGTAGAGACAGTATTGTTTGTATATGACTGATGTTTAATGCACAGGCTCCCTGAAATAACCAAGTAACAAATTTTGATGCGCATGTTCGCAACCACATAACCTTCGCACTCCCCTATTTCGAATAATCTGGGAGACATCTCGTCCCATTAGCGGACATCGCTTTTGGGTGACCCCGTGCAATCCAGGATCAACGTTGTCCCTACCATTCTAGTTACAGTAGGCACGTCGAAATATCACAACTGAACCGTAAAGTGGCCATATCAAACTCAGTGGTGGCAGACAGGAGTAGCTGTTATTAGTGTATATCTTTAGCCTAGACATTGATGAAATATGACTAGACGAGAATCAAACGTATGTTTAGAACATTAAAACTGGTGTAGTCAAAAGACGGAACTATAGACTTGCAAAAATAATCTGTTTTCTATGTTCTGGAAATTAACTAAACCCATACCCATACGCTGGGAGCGTCTGAGTAGGTCTCTAATAGGCGCTTTATAAATTCTCAGAATGAATGAATTTAAACTATTTCAAGAAATATATATCTTTCTTTGGAGTATCGCATTATCCATGAAACTGTAATGAGAATGTTCTGATGAAAACATAGTAATAATGTTCCATAACGTCCTTCTCAATATCAAACATTTTGTCACACATTCCACATCCATATGGTCTAAAAAATTAAATGAGTAATAATATCAGTTTAGAGTAGCTCCAGAACATCGTTTTCAACTGGACCATGATTCGTCCTCTGCTTAGGAAGATCTTGCAAGATTTCTGTAGTTGTTGACAACTGTTTTCCATCGACATAGTTCGAACTTCTCATAGTCAGTATATGTAGTGAATCTCTTACATAAAGTTCTTGCATGGCATTTTTGTGCTATGTTCGGCACAACGAATTCATAGAATTCAGTCTCATATATTTTTTTACCAGTATGGGACATTGCATAGTAGCTGAGACTCTCACTCCGTGCAATGCCACATCACACAATTCACACTTCTGTGGCTTTTACCAAGTGTGTCTTCTTGACAGTATTTTGAGCGCGTCACTCTGTGTAAACGCTCCATTATTTTTAGTTTTTCTCCGTTGTGGGTTCATGCATGGCGTTTCTTAGAACATGTCTGTGTAAATGACTTTTTACATACATTGCATTTGTATATTTTTCTCCAGTGTAATTTCTTACATGGCATTTGAGAGCACCACTCTGTGTGCAAATCGTTTGTGACATAAACATCACTTGTATGGCTTTCTCTGGTGTGTGTTCTTAAATGGTGATCTAGTACACTCTTCTGTGCAAATGCTGTAACATAAATTGCAAATGTATGGTTCCATAAGGGGCCATCCACATATTACGTACGCACTTAGGGGGGGGAGGGGGGTCGGATTTTGGCGATTTTGCGTACGGGTGCGAACGGGGGGAGGGGGGGGGTAACAAAATGTGTACGTACCCAAAATAAATTTCTAATTATGACGTCCACATTAGCCTATTTATAACTCTGTATTATCCTATAGTCGTCCCATGGCATTTTATTACATTATATAAAAGCCATGTGCAGTTATTCTGTGCTGTGAACGACACCTATAATTTGTCTATATTGGCCCTTCAATAATCTGGCCTAAAGTGCAGACAGGCTGCCTGGAGACACTTTCTGCAGCTGGTCATCGGGGGGGGGGTACGTCAAACGTACGTACTCAGGGGGGGGTAGTGGAAGAAAGTACGCTTGCGAACAGGGGGAGGGAGGGGGTCCAATTTTCCCGGATTTCTGTGTACGTAATATATGGATGGCCCCTAAGGCTTCCAGTTCAGTTTTCTCTGCAAATGCTTTCTGACAGAAAATAAATTTTTACGGTTTTTCTCCAGTGGGGTTTCTTTTATTGGGTACATCATGAGTTTTCTCTGCAAATGCTCCGAGACAAAATTATATTTTTACGGTTTTTTCAAGTGTGGATTATTTTTACTATTCCAGACGATTTTCTCTGCAAATGCTTTGTGACATAAATTAAATTTTATGATTTTTCTCCAGTGTGTGTTCTTTTATGGCATTTCAGAAGAGTTTATCTGCAAATCTTTGTGACATTGGTTACATTTTTATGGTTTTTCTCCAGTGTGAGTTCTTTTATGGCGTTCCAGACGAGTCTTCTCTGAAAATGCTTTGTGACATAAATTAAATTTTTATGATTCTCCAGTGTGTGTTCTTTTATGGCATTTCAGAAGAGTTTATCTGCAAATCTTTGTGACATTGATTACATTTTTATGGTTTTTCTCCGGTGTGAGTTCTTTTATGGCGTTCCAGACGAGTCTTCTCTGAAAATGCTTTGTGACATAAATTAAATTTTTATGATTCTCCAGTGTGTGTTCTTTTATGGCATTTCAGAAGAGTTTATCTGCAAATCTTTGTTACATTGATTACATTTTCATGGGTTTTCTCCAGTGTGAGTTCTTTTATGGCGTTCCAGACGAGTCTTCTCTGAAAATGCTTTGTGACATAAATTGCACATGAACGGCTTTTCTCCAGTGTGGATTTTTTTGTGGTGGTCTAGTACACTCTTCCGTGCAAACGATTTGCGACATAACTTGCACAAGTATGGTTTTTCTCCAGTGTGGGTTCTTTTATGGCAGTCCAGATGAATTTTCACTGCAAATGCTTTGTGACATAAATTGCACATGTATGGTTTTTCTCCAGTGTGGGTTCTTCTATGGTATTCCAGATGAGTCTTTTGAGCAAATTCTTTGTGACATAAATTGCACTTGTATGGTTTTTCTCCAGTGTGGGTTCTCTTATGGCATTCCAGAGTTGTCTTCTGTGCAAATGCTTTGTGACATAAAATGCATATGTATGGTTTTTCTCCAGTGTGAGTTCTTTTATGGTATTCCAGAGTAGTCTTCACTGCAAATTCTTTGTGGCATAAATTGCACATATATGGCTTTTCTCCAGTATGGGTTCTTCTATGGCATTCCAGAGTAATCTTCACTGCAAATTCTTTGTGACATAAAGTGCACTTGTATGGTTTTTCTCCAGTGTGGATTCTTTTATGGTATTCCAGAGCAGTCTTCTGTGCAAATGTTTTGTGACATAAAATGCACATGTATGGTTTTTCTCCAGTGTGAGTTCTTTTATGGTATTCCAGAGTAGTCTTCACTGCAAATTCTTTGTGACATAAATTGCACATGTATTGTTTTTCTCCAGTGTGGGTTCTTCTATGGTATTCCAGATGAGTCTTTTGTGCAAATGCTTTGTGACATAAATTGCACATGTATGGTTTTTCTCCAGTGTGGGTTCTTTTATGGTATTCCAGAGTAGTCTTCCGTGAAAATGCTTTGTGACATAAATTGCAAATGTATGGTTTTTCTCCAGTGTGGGTTCTTTTATGGTAGTCCAGATATGTCCTGTGTGCAAATTCTTTGTGACATAAATTACACTGGTATGGTTTTTCTCCAGTGTGGGTTCTTATATGGATTTTCAGTCTGGATTTCCATGTAAACACTTTGTAGCAAAAATCACACATGTATGTGTTTGGTTTGTTATAGCTGATTGCTTGCATCTTGAGATCTTGGACACAGTCCAATAATTGGACTTATTTATAGGTTGAATTTATTACTGCTTTTCAAGTTATTACAAACCTATTATGAATTAGAAAATGTAACTGTTAAAATAAAATTATTAAGGAAGATGGGATGCAACAGGAAACTGAAGACAAAGAATAATAAAACACTAACTGTGAATACGGTCTTGAACAACAAGTATGCAGAGATGTCACAAGGAGGGTGCATGATAGTTCAGCCAAGGTGTTACTGGAGCGATGGAAACACTTTTCTGTTACTATCTGTAAATCTGAGATCACTGAACTTATCACTGAACTGATAGTTGAAAGTTTTCTTATCCTTTGTAAATGTGTGATAATGATCGAAAGTTTGAAATATGCAGTATAGCAAGACAAATTCGTGAACGAATAAGTTTACTGTGGATTTCCTTCCTTGTGCTTATTTGAAATATGGCAAAGAAAGGTCAGGAAGATATAGTATCAACCTCGAGATCTGGATTATACAATTATTGGAGAAATTAACAACCGTGGTCCTAGCCATAAAACAGCACAAAACAATCGAAAATATGCTGCATACAGTGGTCAAGGAAAGAGCTTTTATTGCTAATATACGACAGAGAGACAAAGGAAGTGTATTGGACTCATTTTGAGCCTTTGACAGGTTATTCCCTACTGAGAACTATCATAGGAAAAAAAGAATGGGGCAAAGAGAATGAGAGGAGATCTAGATGGATGCTGCTGGACTGGCTGATGGTGGGTAGATACAGTAAACTGAAAGAGGAAGCACAGCATCTAGATTGAAGGAGCCATTGGACGCTTGAAGTTGCCCAAAGGCATAGAACTTGAAGAACAAGATCCTTGCCAAATCTAACCATGCTTAAAATCCCAGAGTGCTGTGCCATAGAACAGAAGCACTGCACATAGCTGTTTCATTAAATTACATCTATGCGTATGTGCTAAACTGCACAACAGTATTGTATTTCGCTAAAATTGACAAATTTACAATGTCTAAAACTTCAAAAAGTATAAGAAAACTTGCCGTTAGTAACTTCAATTCACTGCGTTAAAACAGATAAGGTTTTTTGCTCTAAAGGAGCTATTTCTATGATTTTTGACAGAACTGTAATTAGTCCATATAATTTCACACAGACTGCAATACAATTACATAAAACATTAGCATCGTGAAATCAGATGTTTCGCTGAATTAAAAATCCGAATAAGTTATAGGCCTAACCTAAATTGCATTTGTCAGCATGCGTAATAAGGGTTATTTTTGAGATATATTACAAATCGAAGGCAATAGTCGGTGAAATAAGACTGATACAGGCCATTTGTATATAGGCCTAACTAAAAAGGCTATACACATGGAATAGTTATTACTTACATACTATGTGTAGATTTCCTTAGCTTAGGAATAGCACGAAATATGCTTCACCAGCAAATAAATACAGACGGCGAAATTAACGTGTCAAACAGTAGTAGGCTATAATAACGAAAAAAGTAGTTATGAATCGTTTTCTTTATGAAGTCAATAGCATAGGTTCAAACCGTTTCACAAAATTTCGTTCGAAATGGCGAAAATAGGTCCTACTAATCGTAATCGTAAACTCCAAACATAAAGCGCCAAGCGCAGGGCACCAGCTTATTCACGAGCGCTGTACAAAGTCAGAGGGGTTTTCCAAAGGGTAGTCAAAGGAGGTCCGACTCTCGTTTTGAGGGGTCCCAGATCAAGAGAGGAGGCAGAGCAGCTGTTAAAGCTGGTGTCATTTAGGTCGGGAAGAATTGGAAGGCGGTTCACGATTTCTTGAAAAGGTGATATTTTAGTTTTGAGTGGAAACTTGGAAAGTTTGGGTCACAGATAAAGGAGCCTGAGGGTGGGTGGCAATGATGTTGGAGGAACCAAAATTTGCGGAATTCTGGAGCAAGATCGTTCCAGAGTCGAGGTGCAGACTGCAGTGGCGGATATGGCTCGAGCGGTTGGAGAACTTGAGATGAGTAGTGACCGAGGGTCGAGAAAGACGATCTAGGAGGACAAAGTCGGCCATGGTCTGGTCGATGACCTTTTTTCAAGAATTCCATGTCCCCCCAATTTTTTTTCCTTTTTAGGAATTCATCTCCACAAAGTTGAGGACTTTTCTTAGTAATTCATCTCCAAAAAAGTTGATGACCTTTTTTTCATTCGCCACTTTTTACAACTTTTTTCCCGTCTCCCAACAATAACCTCATTACCGCTTTTCTTCTTATTCGTCTAAAAAATGTTACTTTTTGGACTTTTTTTTACGAATTCCTTCTTCTTTCTCATAATTTTTCGGTGGGGGGCACTTCTGCTCAAAAATTTTATTTTTACCTCGTCTGGTCAGAAACGCTGCGAAAACCATCACGCGCAATTACATTTCTCCGCCTTTTTGGTGTTTCTTCAAAATGTGGGGGGGACAAATGTATGGAGTGTCCCCCATTCTTAAAGGTGGGGGACATGTTCTACTATAGAGCTTTACCGATGCATCGGGAGCATTCGTAATCGGGCCGATTATTAGAGGAATCGGTATAATCGGTATCGGCGAAAAAGTATCGGCGCCGATGCAAATTACTTTACAGTTGACGTTTTTTGCACAATAATCGTTACAAATATAAAAATGAGCACAAGTACCTATGTCTTGTTTCTTATTATTGATTTATATTTAGCATTGGACAAATGTATGGAGTGTCCCCCATTCTTAAAGGTGGGGGACATGTTCTACTATAGAGCTTTACCGATGCATCGGGAGCATTCGTAATCGGGCCGATTATTAGAGGAATCGGTATAATCGGTATCGGCGAAAAAGTATCGGCGCCGATGCAAATTACTTTACAGTTGACGTTTTTTGCACAATAATCGTTACAAATATAAAAATGAGCACAAGTACCTATGTCTTGTTTCTTATTATTGATTTATATTTAGCATTGCACTATTTAGCAGACACCGTCACCGTGGAAACCAAGGACCTATTATACACAGGACTGGAAACTCCTTAGTAGCCCTTAGGCAACGTCGCATGCGTAGGTTTTTGAGCTATAATAAAATTATCGGCTTCATACGCGGTATCGGCTATTACAATAATCGGCTATACGCGGTATCGGAATAATCGGCAAAAAGCCTTATCGGTACAGCTCTATGTCCTACCGTTCCCCCCTAGATCGCCGCCCATGATCGGGTGGAGCGGATAGGTTGGATGGTGAACAGTTCACGGAGATGCTTAGGCTGGCAATATTGTAGGGAGTTGTAGGTTAGTGATAGGACTTTCAGTGGGTTCGCTCTGGGATTTTTAGCGAATGGAGTGATTTGAGAATTGGGTGATAGATTATGATGTTTGGGCGTTCTAGTGACAGCCATGGCTAGTTTTTCTTATAAGTTGCAGTCGCTTATTAATGTGGGTATATGCAGGGGCGCAACATCGGTCTAAAAAGTGAGGGTATCAATTTCTTACATACACGAAGCAAAGCGGATACTGCGATCTCTGGGAAGGCAAAATATTAAAATATTGATTGGCATTGTTCAAAAAGTGGGGGTACGGTACCCCAATCCAAAAAGTGAGGGGTACGGGTTCCCCGTACCCCCAACAAATTACGCCTGTGGGTATATGACTCGGACTCCATGGGCTTCTCTATCGGCCCTACTCGACCAGGTATTGTGCACGTGTGACTTTCTAAATCTGACTTTCTGTGGACGAGTGGACCGCTTTCTGTCGTTTCTGTTGCTGGCCCCATAGACTTTGGCACTCTTCCAGCTAACGTTCGCTCTGCAAAGTGTGGCTTCATATTTTTAAATACGGAGCAGACATTCAGAGACAGATTTAACAATCTGCCGCCCCAGGACAAGGTTTTAGAATGGAGCGATCAAGAATATTGGATATAATCATGTCACATGTGTATAGAATTACTAACTAAAACTGTGAACAAAACCTTAGAATTTGAAGAATGTGCATGGTGGCCATATTGTAACATAAAAGACGTGTAATGTAAAGTAAATTTCCAAAATTTCACAGCATCACATACAGAATAGTTGAGTCGTATAGGTCTATAGGACATAAAGACCATATTATTGTGCGACCTCGTCCCTGGCTCTGCGTAAGATCCGATACGCAAGAGCGCAAGGTTGTTGTAAATTTGTAATGTAATGTAAATCTCCGAAATATCTCAGCGCCACACAAAAGCCACGTCAGGGAGACCAGCTTATTCACCGGCGCTATATTAAATCAAGTCCGCAATAGCCAGGCTGCCCTATCCGTTCCGGTGCGAGGTGAGAGTCCGGGGAGATCAAGCCGAGGGCTTAATTAGTTGCAATGTGAAGTTAGAATTGGGGAGGAGACAACAGGCCTGGGAGACAATGGGGTATTACGATTAAAGGCATTAAGCTATATATCCGGTATGCTCGCAACTACGTTCTGTGGTTGTGTAGGCCCCCTACTGGTGTGGGAATTGTAGAAAAAAGACGGGGGAGGGGACATTTTATCCGTATTTTACAAACTGATGTCAACGAAATTTGAAAGCAGCTGATTTCAACGCTAGCAGTTTTGCAAGTCAGGCTCGAATCAAAATCAATTCTTTTGTTGAGAAAATTCAAAACGCATACATGATGCACCATGGAAATTTCTTCTCTTTGTCGGAGACTCGATCAGAGTAAAATAATGCTAAATCACACTAGCACAATAGAGGGGGTTGGAAACGACTCCCTGGGGTGTGCAATGAAGACTTAACTGGGGGTCCTAAGAAAGATTAACCCTCCCGACAATTTCCACCATGGGTGCACGATTGGATATGGCACACGACACATTGATAGGCCTACTTTGGAAGTTTACTTTTCATACAGGAGTGAAAATCTCCAGTAGGCCTAGCCAAGGCGAGAAGAGTTCACATTTACAGGTGAAACACATTTGCAGATTAACACTTTAACGACGAGCTGCGCTGTTTTCTCAGTCACTTTTAGTACACGGTTATCGTTAATAAAGTGTTAACGAACTGATGGCCGGAATTTCGGGTTTTCACAGCATCCTTTGCAACTTTTGCGCTGCACGGAACACGCTGGTTTTGCTAAGGATCGGTTAAAGAAATTTAGAAAGCTCAAAGAGGAATAAGAGTACCGGTTTAAACAAACGTGTAATCTATTTTAAAGAAAACTTTGACATTAAGAGAAAAAATTTGTTGCAGTTATTCGCAAAGACTATACGATTTCTTATGGATACAGCCGCTGGACTTTCCGCGTTCTTCGGTGTGGGCGTGCCCTCCATGCGGCAGCTGTGGAATCAACGGCTAACCCGAAGTAAGCTTTGTCTAGTTTCGTATAAGAGATCGTTGCTGCGGTAAGTTATAGATTCCTTGCGTTTGTGTTTGTAGCTGAACGCAATGGTTTCAAAATGATGGTGCGCTCGATTCTGAACATGTTTTCTAGGACATTTTTGCAGGTCTTAGTCCTTTTAACCTGTGCAACATGCGTCATTTCTGATAATTTGGACGCTAAAGTTGCTTTTTCTACCGGCAGTCAGACGGATTTTCGGGTTGAAAGCGCAAAGCCGTCAAGGTAATCTCGTTCTTAACAATATTATGTAGTACTGTCATAAAATAATAGCGCTGTAACGTGCATACTTCTGTATGAGTAAGTTTACACTGATTGGCGCGCAACATTCAGCTACGTTTTGCAACTGACCTCTGCTGCTGCGATCATAGTCAGAGTTTGCTGAAATCATAAGTGGCATATACTTACTTACTTTTACATCTGGGCATAGGCGTAATTTGTGGGGGGTACGAGGGGTACCCGTACCCCCACTTTTTGGACTGGGGGTACCGTACCCCCACTTTTAAAACAATGCCAATGAATATTTTATTAATGTGCCTTTCCAGAGATCGCAGTCTGCACCTTGCTTCATGTATGTAAGAAATTGGTATCCCCCACTTTTTAGACCAAAGTTACGCCCCTGTAACTGGACAACCCCTCTGACACGATGCAGAGCTCGTGAATAAGCTGGTCCCCTGCGCTTAACCTAAGAGTAGCGCTTTAGAAATCTCGAGTTTGCGATTACGATTAATTCTATTTGAAAACGATCCTGCAGGCCACAGTTATTGTGCATCGTTATCAGACACCATATGTTGCTGCACATTCTTGTCACAATTTCTATCAAATTTCGCATTTTGCTAACCACGCGACAACTACAACGGATTTCATAGTACGGGGTTGAGCATGCAAGGGAAACAGTTGCGGCAGTTCTTACAAATCCAGCAGGCACTCTAAATAAAGACTGTTTATTTTAGTAAGGAAATTTATATAACATCACACCATGAATCTAATCAGATTATCAGAGCCATAGGCACAATTTGTGGGGGGTGCGAGGGGTACCCGTACCCCCACTTATTGGACTGGCGGGTACTGTACCCCCACGTTTTGAACAATGCCAATCAATATTTTATTATTGTGCCTTCCCATAGATCGCAGTCTCAGCCTTGCTTCGTGTATGTAAGAAATTGGTACCCCCCACTTTTTAGACCAAAGTTACGCCCCTACATCTGGGTATTTAAGATCCTGTAAAAAGCGACCATCTAAAGTGTGATTCGTAAACTTCCAACGAAGATTTCCGTGTGTCGGAAGTAGCTTCCAAATCACAGTAAAGAAGGATTCTGTCTTGAATTACATTTGAACACCTAGACAGCAAACAAACATTCAACAGTTTATGATTTGACTTTGAATTCCTGTTTTATTGCACATTGTAGGTATCTGCTGTATGAGGTTAATCCTGGTGAGGGATTCAACCTTAGACGAGATGTGTATATACGCATGGCAAACCTTGTTAAAGCCTTAAACATAGAAGAACGCTGGACCCTAGTTCTACCTCCTTGGAACCGACTGTATCACTGGAGGTCTGCGGTAAAGCAATCTCAGATTCCGTGGTCAACTTTCTTCGACTTGAAGAGTTTGGAGCGCCATGTGCCAGTTATGGAATTCTCAGAATTCCTGAATGGTTAGTATGATTGCATTCAATACTGTGTGTTGGACTAAAAAATTGGACTTGGAGTTAAAACTTGGAATTGGACTCGCAAGAAGACTTTTAGGCTTGTGATATGGCTACTTATAGGTACAGTGAATGTTTTATACAATTAGTTGCATGGCTATAATTAGCAATCTGTTGGGCTTCTCCAACAAATTTCTGGACAACTTTTTTTGGGTGGCAGTGCTGCATCAGTTACGCAGAACTTTGATGTTGTGTCAGGCTACGACAAATTGGTTGAAAGATTTTATGGAATTGATTTGACACAATTCCATAAAATCTTTCAACCAATTTGTTGTATGCAAATAGAATAAAATACTTCTGTTCTTTTCCCAGCAAAGGCACCATTTCAACAAACGTGATTTTGTACGAAGATAGAACAAATTACCCTGAGTCGGACTGCGTGCATAACTCAAAAGTAAACAAAAATGCAGATAGAACAGTATAATTCTCAGGCGACGAGTTGTTGAACTTATCCTCATCATGGGGAAATAAAAGGACATTCAGCATTTTTCGTACTTATTCTCTTCATGCGGAAATAAAGGACATTAAGGCATTTATTGTCCTCATCATGGGCAATGCATGTCGGATTGTCGGTGTGTCAGATGCAGATAAAGGCTACTTACTTAACTGAGAGGACATTCAGGCATTTTTCATAATTATCCTCATCATGGGTAACTGAAATGAAATTTATAGTGATAGTGGCTGTTTAAATTGCGGTATCTGGATTTTTGTATTTATATTAATAAGTAACTTTTTGCTATGCTATTTGTGGTGCACAGGGCATCAACCAATGGTACAGCAGAGCCAAACAATAATCAAGTCAATATCAGGAGATCAGTCCACTAAGACAGAGAGGTAGACTATGTAGGATAAACATTTTGAGCAACATAAGTTTTAAGTTGAGGACAGAAGGAATAGGTACAGGGAGAGAGTTTAAAAATCTAGGCCTCGCAACTGAAAAGCTCATTCACCAAGAACAGTTATAGTCTTATGAATTACCAGAAAAAGGCAATCAGATGACCTTGTTGAATAGTGATATGTCTGGGGAATAAGAACTGATTTAAGTATTGTGGTTTGCGTTAATTAAGTGTTTTCTAAACTATGCACCCTACTTTGAAACAAATCCTTTTATGAATGCACAGATTTAAGCACAGGGGTTAAAACACCAATTGCATACAAACAGTATATATTTGTTCGGAATTCAGTTTTAAACAGATTGTATGTTTACACTTGTCTTCAGTGGTTGATATAATGTTTTTATCGTTAAGAAGGGTTGAAATGGGATCAAACTCCAAAGAATATCTGACAGTGGCGAGAATACGGGATGAAAATAAGACAGCTGTTCGGATAGCTGTGAAGCTTGCTCAAAGCCTGTGCATTGTGTGCAACATACGGCTTAAACAGCTGGTTCCGTGTCAGCAGAATGCACTTGAAACAACTGGTCATGAGCAAAGTAAATCTAACAGCAGACTGGTTACTAGCCGTTTTCATGTTGGATCCATTTTCTTAAGCAGTGGACAGCATACAGTGAGATTGTATCATTTTGACTAGATCTTGGTCTTCATGCTTTATCTATGGTTAAACCTTTTTGACTTGTGGAGTAGTTAATGCTCTGCACTTAGTTTTTAGGTAGCAGCCTAGAAATTATTTTGTTTATAATTATGATTACAATTACAGACAATGGACAAACAGAGTTGTAAGAAAATCTTACTGGTTGACTTGTTTACTTTTCAGTAACAGAAAGTCGTCAGATCGATGAAGTTTACTATCTACAGAGCTACAAGGAGGGATGGACGGATGGAAAGTGGGAAGAGAAAATGGACGAAAGAGATTGCATTGAGCAAAACAGTTTTGTTGAGGTTTGTTTGCATTTAATTTGACAAAAAATAAACTTACAGTAGCAATAAATGTTCTGAAAATCAGACAATATTGGCCATTGTAAATGTTTGATTTTTATAAAATATCACATTTTCATATTATGAAAATTTATGTGATATTTTATTGTTTTTAATTTGTATACCTGGTTTCAAAACTTTTAAAGGTATTACTAGTTGTCAGAAGTTTGGCATTTTTAAATTGTAAAATATTCTATCTGTCTTGTAGCCCTCTGAAAATGTATAAGCTTTTTTGTGGCCCATCGCATAACGTTTGTCCACCTCTGCTTAATATTGTTGCGATAGTCTGTGAAAATCACTTGGGATATTGCTGGCTGCTAATTTAATGCCAAAACTAATAACAAGTCTGTTGTTAGTCTATTGTAATTAAATTTCTAGTTGACACATTGACTGATGTAAAGAACCGCAGTTAACATTTGAAACCAGTCATCTGTGACATTCTGCTTGATAGTTTAGTCACAGAAATCAATGGCTGTCTTCTTGTGGAATGTCAGCTGTAGTCTTGCTGGCATATGGGGGTATATTGATCCAGTATTGATCTTTGTTAAGATATTCATCACTGGAGTTGCCATTGATCAACAAGAATAAGTTAGACCTAACAAGTCCTCTGTTTTTTGTGTAATTCAGTTAATTTAATTTTTTGTGGTTAAATGGTTAGCTTACTGGATTATCAGTATAGAGGTCAGAGGTGCTAATCCTTGTCAGGGCTAACAGATGAGTTTTGCTCCACTTGTATTGTTGGTTGTAAGCTCACACTGCAAGGGAGAGGACTGGCCAAGTGCCTTTATCAGTTGAGGCTAACACATATGAATTTACAAACACCTAATGTTCTTTCAAAACCTGCATTATCTAAACTCAGTTAAAAACTCGTCTTTTGCTGGATTCGTTTACTCCATGGATTGTTTCCTCATCTTCTCCTTCTGGCTTTCAACCAGACTTGCCCAGGAATTTGGTTTGCCCACTGATCTTCCTTAGTAATGATTATTGATTGTTTCATTTTAAGAGAATAATTTGACGTTAAAATGCATTAACGTGGGAACGGACCAGGCTTTTATTCTTGCTAAACACTATTTTGTCCTATCATTTTTCGTTGTAAGTGATTTGCAGTGTATTATTATTATTATATGAAGATTTATAAAGCGCAGGTTAATATAACTAATCACACTGCATATGGGCTGAGTAGATACCTACTCAGAGGCACCCTCAGCCCAATCTCAGTGGAAAAAACTGTTTTCAAGTGTGTGTGTGTGTGTGTGTGTGTGTGTGTGTGTGTGTGTGTGTGTGTGTGTGTGTGTGTGTGTGTGTGTGTGTGTGTGTGTGTGTGTGTGTGTGTGTGTGTGTGTGTGTGTGTGTGTGTGTGTGTGTGTGTGTGTGTGTGTGTGTGTGTGTGTGTGTGTGTGTGTGTGTGTGTGTGTGTGTGTGTGTGTGTGTGTGTGTGTGTGTGTGTGTGTGTGTGTGTGTGTGTGTGTGTGTGTGTGTGTGTGTGTGTGTGTGTGTGTGTTAAAGGCGAATGCAGACTCCCTAGCATAGACAATGCTAAGTAGCTAGGATACTGCTAACCCTTGCTAAGACAGCATTAACTTAGGCAACACTAGCTACGACAACATGCAGTTGATTCGTGAACGAATCATGGTTGGGTTACATTCATTGACCTTTTATCCAGTTCCAAGACAATCCAATCCTTCCATATTCCATGTGCCTCTGGTTTCCTATGCAACCGCCACAAAAGCCTGACCGAGTTGCTCCCAGCCCAACCACAGCAGTATAAACTGGACTTCTGTATTATATTATTACAATTATTATGATTATTATAATTAATTATTTTAATTATTTTTATTATTATTATAGACTAATATTATTGTTGTTATTTTTATTATTTGCTGACTTCAGTAATTACTACATGCTCTGCTTTGGTAGGATGTTGATGGCTTATGGCTTTGGTGGTTCTGGGATTTTCCAAACGTTACGGCTAAGAGTTTCAAGTGCATCTCAGTGCAAGCACAGTCTACATATCTGAAGCCATTCCTTCTTGAGAAAACAGAGGCTAGGTAGTAGGAAAGAACTTGTCACTGATGCATAACATTTTCAATCTCTAATAATATTGTTTATTTGCATTTTACTGCCAAATGGTAACTGTGGCAGATGAAGCCACTGATTAACAATTAAAAAACAGTCATTATTTCTAATGATTTGTCTGTCTCATAATGAAGCCGATGATTGGCGTTTTGCTTGACATTTGATGTTTGAGGGATTGCATTTTCCTGCTTGTATGGGTAGTCACTGATGTCATATATTTCTCGTGGAGTCCGCCAGCTAATCGAAGCAGTTAGAAAACAGCTTTTAAAGCAGGGACTAATTCTGTGTACATCAGCAGCTATGTTGGCTGGTGACAGCTATTTCTGTCATTTTGACATATTATTTTACTGAGATGCAGAATTTCTTGATAATTCTGGCAAGTTCGCTCTATTACTGATGTCTGTGTACTCGAATTATTTTTCATTTCACCATGCACGGATTTACTGTGCAATTTCGATTGCTGTTATTGTAACCTTATTTGACTGTAATAGTCTTGTTTAGGCTTCATTTACGCTTCTGCTTAGTTTCCTTGATTGGTGCTATATAAATTTTCTTAATCAATAGTTATTGCTAACTCAGGGAATCTGTTTTTTTTGGTAGATCTGTATTTTTGGTTCGAGCTGAGACACTCATTCACGGGTCTTATTCTGAGTGGAGTCAGGAATACTGGACGGTGATGCTTTTATTGTTGTCATGATCATCCTCATCCTATAGTCATCAGCTTCAGCACCATCAGCATGTTCACTATCATCACCAGCCTTGTAAAATTTCGATCATCATCACCACCACCAACAAGCATCTTCATCACTATAGTCACCAACTTGTTCATCGTAATCTTCACTGTCATTGCCACCACCACTAGAGTATTCATCATCATCTCACCAGCCTAGCAAAATGTCATCACCGCCATCATCATTACTATCATCATCACCACTAGCATTTTCGTCTTTGTTATTACCTTTTTTATTTGTCATCATTCTCATTCCATGAATAATTCATTAACTGAAACCATAATTATTGTGTCCATAATCATCTTCTTCATCATCTAATACAACTTCATTTTCTTTGCGCTTTGTCATCGTGGTTAGCTGTCATTGGGTGTGATTCTGGTCTCAGTTGAACTGAGGACTTGAAACTGATGTTTGTGTAGGCGTTTGTGTGATGGTTGTGTGATGTTTGTGTAGACGTTTGTGTGATGCTTTTGATGTTTGTGTAGGCATTTGTGCGATATTTTTGATGTTTGTGTAGGCATTTGTGTGATGTTTGTATGATGTTTGTGTAGGCATTTGTGTGATGTTTTTGATGTTTGTGTAGGCGTTTGTGTGATATTTGTGTGATATTTGTGTGATTTTTGTGTAGGCAAGACGCAGCATGCGTTTTGCAAAGCATCTTCGTGATATAGGCGATGATTTTCGCAAGACTTTCCTTAACTCGACCGATGCAGAAGACAAGACTGCACTTAAAGATGACTGGCGGAGAATGAAGGTATTTGTTCAACTTCTCTTGTGGTGAACCCAGAAATTCAGATTCAGTTTTAACTTAAATTCTGATCTGTTCTTGGTTAACTCTTCTAGTTCAGTTGTTTTGTACAACTACCTTTGTAGTGTACTGGAAATTTGTAAACTATCTCTTAATAGTTGGAGCTATTCAGAGGTGCTCTCGATGTGGACCCCAGGGGATAAGAAATGCTTTCAAGAAGCAGACAGGTAGGGAAGAGACCCCTGACGAAATCGTAGATCAAATTGAGGAGGTGAGGCCATTCCAAGAGGAGGGGCCCACAATAGCAAACGCACAATGCTGGGCCATAGCTCCATAGCACAGTTCTTGCCTGAGGGACAAAGAGATCAAGTTGATCAGCGGAGTGGAGGGATGGAGGGGGCTTACAGACCCATCACAGAGATACTTGGGAGCCAATACCTGCTGGGTTCTGGAGACCAGGAGCAAAATCTTATACTGGAATTCGAGAAGCAACAGGAAGCCAGTGGAGCTGATCAGTCATGGAGGTTGAAATGTAAGAAATGTGGAGAAGGTGAGTGATAAGCCTGCAAGCTGAATTTAGGACTGACTGAAGGGAAGATAGACGTCCCTTGGGAAGACCAGCGAGTAACAAGTTGCCGTAGCCAATGCGGCTTTCCTTATGCATTCTTTCGGCTCAGTGTTTCATGTTAAATATAGTGTATTGTAAACTATATAATCTAAGCAGGATTTAAACTAGGGCATAACCGGGTAGACATTTCCCACTGAGTACCGAATCCGAGTATTTGAATGTACTATTTGCCGGATCCAGGTGCGAACCGAGTATCATTTGTTCCATATGCGAGGCTTCACATTTTCATGTCAGTCTGACATGTAATAAAAATTATCGAAATAAATTTCTTTACTTGTAATAACTGACTAATACATGTTGAATTTTAGTAATAAATAATCAATTAAATGGACTTAACTTCCGTTGTGGACTTGTTTGTTTTAAGGCTGAACATTTATATACTTAAGTTTATTGAATAAGTTTAAAAATTTTACTTGAAACTATTTGTGTGTACAGTATTTGCCGAGGTGAATACTTCCGAATAGTGCCGAAAAACGGGATATTCGACCGAGGCAAATGTCCGAGGCGATTTCCGGTTATAACCTAATTTAAACTGATCTGTTTTTAGCCCAAGCTTTAACTGTTGTAGCAAACTGCAGGATTTATTAATGATGGACTCTTCATGAAAGATTGTTAATTGGAAATGAATTTTTGGCAGAATCTGTAGCACAAAGGGCATGAGGCTAAGATTAAATGCAACTATGTGCGTATTTATGCTTTTGTTAAGAGGAAACATGGAATTGGAATTGGTGGTCCATACGTAGCAGTTCACCTTCGACGAAGAGATTTTCTCTACAGCCACAAAGAGGAAATACCAAGTCTGAAAGGAGCTGCTCTACAGATCGAGATGGCTCTTCTCAAGCACAACCTGACTCGTGCTTTTGTTGCTACTGATGCACCAGATGAAGGCTAGTAACAATAACACAGATACTCGCCTCTTTGGGCTGTCCTGACGGACCAGGGCCACATCATGCACCAACTACTACCTTTAACCAAACCCACCTGCTACTCCCTCCATTTCGTCCCCTTGATCGCATAATCCCACCAGCGACAGTCTGTAGTCAAACGATGTTTGCAGATGTAGAGATTTCTTACTGCTGAAGAGCATTTATATAATTGAGAACACTGACTAACCAAAAACCAGACCCATTTACCAGAGGATTGCAAAGTGAGATGCATGCAAGATTACTGCCTCTGGATGGCCCTCCATTGGCTTGGCTGCTAAGAAGCCACATTTAAAAGTCCTATGATTTTTGTGCTAGGTATGGGTCTTTAAAACCAACTGGGTAGTTCCAAGTTTAGGAGGGAGCGGTTCTGAGTATGAAGTCCTTTTGCAGAAGTCCTTTTTGGATTAGCCCTTGTTATTTGTTATTTGCTAATGGCATTTTGTGTTTTCTTGTAAGGAAACTTTGCAAAATTTGTTATTTACTATGGTATTTTGCGTCTTAAGTTGCCAAAACTTAAGATTGATTCTAGTACTTTGATGGTTTGGTTGTTGCAGAATTTGAAGAACTTCAACAACATTTGGCATCTTACGAGGTTCATCGGTACATTCCATCAGATGAGGTTATGGCCAAGTACAAGGATGGAGGAGTGGCAATCATAGATCAGTGGATTTGCTGTCATGCCAGGTACTTCTCAAAGGACATGGTGTAAGGTCCACACACTTCAAGTCTTTGTCTTTCTTTTCCATCATGGTGGATTTTGCAGTCTTGTTATATTTGTCATAGGTGGAGCAAAAAGAAACAAGTTTCATAATCATTGCTAGGTGCTAGTGATGGTCTGTTTTAAATTGTTTTTATTGGCTTATTCTGCCTTCTACTAAATGATGTATACTGTATGATGTGAACTCTGGACTATTGTAAATGCAAGTGCAATATAAATGTAATACTTTTATGATTGGTTCAATGGCAAAATGGTTGACAACAAGTTTGAACACTTGACGATATAGTGAGGGACGTGGTGGTGTAGGAGGGACACGATCGTGTAGGGATATGTTCTGTACCTTGTAACTGTAAAATCATAGGTTCGAATCTACCTCAAGCCACTGCGTAGTGACATTGGACATGTTGCTCACTAATAATTATCTGCGAGGAAGGCAACATTGGGAAGCCACCTTTCATCTCTTTCCTGGGTGGCATAAAGCCAATGGACCTGCTTTTGGGCAGAGAACCCATCATCATCTGTCTTTCAGAACAATTCCTTAATTATGAATGATTTCAAATGTAAATTCTGTTTATATTTGATTGCAGGTATTTCATTGGTACAGCAATCTCCACCTTTTCATATCGCATTCACGAAGAACGTGAAATACTCGGTTTCGCCTCAGAAACAACTTTTAACTGTTTCTGTCCGGATAACAAGCTGGACTGCGATCAGCCATCCAAATGGGTTGCTGTCTATGACTAGTTTGATTTTGAAAATAGTTCACCAGCTGGACATTGTGGTTAAGTCCAGCATGTCGCAGATGACCAATGGACCTGACCAGCACAAAATGACAGAACTGTCATAACTGACCAATGCCCACTTCTCACCGACTTCCTTGTCAAGGAATGAGGAAAACGATATGCAGTAGTTGGATTGCCATGTTTGTACCTCAGCTGCAGTATCCTGAAATCTTCTGAAGACATTGAACTGATGGTTATAATCATATATCTTTTGCATTGTCAGTGAAGAATGTCTCTGAAAAGGCACTCGACCCGATGCCACAAACCATGAATGGCAACAATGGTTTTCAATTACTGATAGAATAAAGGCAAGTAAGGACAATAAACTGATGATGATCATTACATTACTTGACATATCTCCAGGCGTATGTATGGAGCAAAGCCTTGCTTTAATTCTGCCAACTTCCACACTTCTTTTATCGTAATCCTTTGTTCTAGGAATTGTAGTTTGTTTAGAGATTATAGTCTACTAGAAAACAGTACCTAGGATTAGTTTGTGATAACCGTTGACAAATTGCCTCCTAAGATGTTACTCTAGTATTACTTTGGGAGTTATGTATGGCATGCGCTTCGGCGTGCGTTTGCCAACCTCTTTGTTGCCGAGTTTTCATTGCAGTTTTGTCACCTCTGGCTCTTTGCATTTGCTGCTAAGAGTTTTATTTGACAGTGATTCAGGTTGGGAGTGCCAGTGATGAGTTTTTTCTTGAAGTGATGCTTTATAAATGTTAGATTTCAATTACAATTTACAATTATGTTGCATTGAAGCTATTCTATTCGCCTGACTGTCATAATACATATTACTTTAATCTGCTGCAATGAGGTGCTGTGTAAATCTCTGATTAAATTATGTTTTGGTAGTAACTCTATTTGGAAGTTTTAGGAAACTGAATTGCAAGTCTTTGTTGTCTTTTACGATTTAAGTAGTTTTCTGCTCTGAAAATGTGTGGAAAGGGTCATCCATAAAGGACGTCCGCAATGAGACGAGGTAGGGTCATCCAAATGCGGACAAGGGAGGGGGTTACGACCAGTGCAGATGTCTGCATCTAAATGTTTTAGTTTTTTAAACACCACCTTGTTTGAACCTTCTCCAAAAGATGAAACGGTCAGTTAGAGGGTGGTTGCCTAAAACCTCGCGCACAGTATAAGCTTTACTGTGACTTTAAAGAGGCTTTTATTAGCCTACTGTTCATCCTGATATGAAACCCGAACTAAAGATCAGAAAAAAAATGGCTTTGGCGTTCGGACGTCTGCAAGGGGGTAAGGTCAGAAAAGGGCACTATACATGAGTTAAAATAACGATAGTTATGGGGCAATCCATAAAGGACGTCCGCATTGAGGGAGGGTAACTCAAATGTGGACAGAGGGAGGGGTTATGACCAGTGCGGACGTCCGCATCCATGGGCGGCGATCCCGGGGGGTCGCGGGGGACAAGACCCCCACCTTTAAGAGTGGGGGGACACGCCATACATAGGACCCCCCAATTTTGAAGATACACCAAAAAAGGTCAAATGCAATTGTGTGTGAGGGCGAAAATGAGGTTTGAGTGGTTTTTTGACCAGATAAGTTGTTTTGAGTAGTATCCCCCCCAAATAAAATTGTGGAAGAGAAGGATAAAAGGTCAAATTTTGTGGAGACGAATTGCCCAAAAAGTCGTCAGTTATTTTGAAGGTATGATTTCTGAAGATGTAACGAAGGTAGGTGGAGGACTAAAAAAAAGGCCATCAACTTTTTTCGAAGATGAGATTGCATATTTTTAGCAGGAACATGAGATCCCAGAAAAGACGAAATTTTTTTTGGAGAAAGCGGGACAAGATTTTAAAAAACGGTCGTCGACGAGATCGTGGCCGACTTTGTCCCCCCCCACCTCTCAGACAAGATCGCCGCCACTGTCTGCATCTAAGTTTGTAAATTTTGTAGTTTTTTAAACACCTTGTTTCAACCTTCCCTGAGAGATAAAAAGGTCAGTGAGGTGATTGCATAAAACCTCATGCTGTGTACTAGAACTTTAAAACACTGTGGGCTTACTTTTCAGTTTTTTATATCGTGCGCTGGTTGACATTTTTAGTACGGTGATTTATAATATGAAATATAATTGGTAGCTTATTAATGACGTTAGCCACTACGTTGGTTTTTCGTTCAGTGGCTTTGGCGTACGGACGTCCGCAAAGGAGGGGGAGGGTAAAGTAAAATAAGGACAAGGGGAGGTAGGGGTCCAAAGTAGGTCGTATTTTGTCGACGTCCTTTGTGGATGACCGCATGTGGTATTTTTTTAGAATGGTAGGTCTTAAGCCGTACGTGACTAGAATGTGTTCTGTGACAGCACATGGTCAGAAAACAGCTCGATTGTCTCGATTGATTCAATCTTTATGATCGCTACTGCTTTCTAGTCTTCGCTCATCAAAGTGCCTCTGAATGATGTAGGGCATTGATAAATTTGCAACAGTGAAAGCCAGAAAAAATCGACCTTTTGCAGGCAACTTATTAGCTTCAGTAAAATTTGAGCTGTTAATGGCGGAAACGGGAAGGCTAATCTCCGACCGACTACTACTATATTTATTACCATGTTGACGTACCATGCAGTGCCCTACTCCGATATATATATATATACCGCATGCATGTGCAAGGCTTCCACAGTCCACACGTTGTCTATCAGAAGGCTTGAGTCAGTGGCGGTTCTAGAGTTTTCGAACTGGGGGGGCTAAAAATTACTTTAGCCCCTCCCCATAAATGTACATGTTCATACCACTGACCCCGGTTTCAGCAACCTATTGAAATGAATATTAATATTGTCTGGCCGACATTCTGATAAACAGAATAATTTCTAAAGTACGATTATGTCATTATAAAAATTAAAAAACCTAATCTAATACATTTTTGTATCGACTTGATTCTTTCATTGTTTGTGCAACTTCTTCCACCTCTTGACAAAGTTCTAGCAAGATTATCCCAAGATATTTTAAGTTCTCAGCAACAGACGCCTGTTTTTCATGGTTGCAAATTTATCAACAACTGCAGATGTGTCTTGAAGAAGTCAAAGACTAAGTCCCTTCTCAATACTAAGCATGCAAAGGTTATTAGGTAATATTTCATCGCTCATCCAACTTCTAGTTTAAGTTTTAGTAGGTAATATTTTCACCACTCATCCAACTTCTAGTTTAAGTTTTATTATTGACCATCCATCTTCTAGTTTCAGTTATATTTTCATCAGTCATCACAATTTCTGATAATATATCCACTATAAAAGTGTACAATTAATTAATGTATACCTAAACTGCAGGATGACCAAAGACTGTACCCCTCACTACTAAAGATGCCCCTCAAACCCGGCCATTCGCCAGTTATAAAAATCTCTTCCCCGCCTTGCGGGTAAGTATACTGCTGCCAAACTGGGGTAAATTCTCCCATAAATGATATCCCATCCCATGTGGACTCGTTATGTAATTTTAACATACCTGCCACACCATTATCAGTGCCGTCGAAAAGTTCATCGTTTAATTCATCAGCTTTTCTTTTTTTACTTCTCACAACAAATTTATCCATTTATATTAATTTTTATGTATTATGCGTGCTTCAAACGGATTCTAGTACACACTGTTCTGTACACACATATACAGTATACACTACAGTACACAGAGGGTGGTACAGTATAACCTGGCCTGCCCTTGTCTGGCTATCCGCTGCTGCTGCTTTTGATGTTGGCCCGCTGCTGCCCCTGCTGCTATCGCCTCCTGCTGAAGCTGAAGTGACCACAGTGGACAGGGTCATAAAGTGCTTGCGGCTGGCCAAGGACTTCGGTCTTCATGGGCTGGCCTACTCTCGGCAGCTCAGGCCCCCCGGCCCTTCCGTAGTCACTGGCAGCTTTAGTATATACATAGACATGTGCTTGGATCTGAGCACTCGGATCGGAGCAACAGTGCAGGAGTCTGATAGTGATATGTTGGCAGGTTCCAAGCTTTACAGAGCAACATGTATACAAACCATGATCTAATGAGAATTAAGCATTAGAAGATTAGGAGGCTTTGTTTGTTACCAACAAACATTGTAGGCAACGTATGGGTATTGAAACATTAAACTGGGGGGCTAAAATGTGTATGGGGGGCTAAGAAAAACTAGGGGGGCTAACTTTCCAGCTAGGGGGCTACAGCCCCCCCGGTAAAACCGCCACTGGCTTGAGTCAAAGCAGCTGGTCAGTTTTAACTGCATGAAGTCATACGAAGGTCGGATCTTAAGGTGACACCAAGAACCTTAAGGTCTTCAACTCTGTCGGCTTTAGGGATAAGGAACGGTGGAGCGGCTGAGCGGTGGACGGCGGTCCTGGAGACAATCGATCATCTGTAGGGCCGGATAAAAGGTTGCTAATATTAAAGACATGTCAAGGGCCGGTAAAAACATGTCCCCAGAGGCCAGACCCGTCCCGCGGGCTGTATGTTGCCCACCCATGGCCTAGAACAGAATTATCTAACCTAAATTATCAGTTGACAGTTTATAATAAAACATTAATCGCATGACCTAGCTGACGGGCCTAAAGTACGAGTGTCAACGACCTTACATGTTGTTTACGCTACATACTTAATCCTACAGCGTTACATCCAGACCCATCAACTAGCCACATTAGATAATATTTATCTCTAAGATGTGCACATCAGAGCAATATATTAGTGAGCAAACATCAAGTGATAGTAGCCTAATAATTTGCATAAAAGTCACGGATTTGCGTAACATATGACATGTCATGGCATGACTATATATGATGATCATGCTGGTGATAATCAAGGTGATGTTGGTGGTGATGACGACGACGACGATGATCATGATGATGATGACGACGTCCATAATGTTGATCATGATGACGATGATTAAGGTGATCATGGTGATGATCAAGATGATCATGTTGA
>OY744615.1:15668160-15698160 GCA_963556255.1 Allolobophora icterica | reverse complement strand
AGCTTATTTTTAAAATTCTCACATTGTGGTAGGGCCTAAAGTAACTATTGAAAATTTCGTAAGTTAATAGGTTTACGTGATAACTCAGTTAGGTAGGCCTACTTTTATTTCGTGTAAAAGGTGAATGCAGGACATTTTTTTTATAATAATCAGAGCATGGGCGGCGATCTAGGGGGTCGAGGACATGACCCCCGCCTTTAAGAGTGGGGGACACATCATACATTTGTCCCCTCCCCCAAATTTAGAATAAACACCAAAAAAGTGCAAGAAATATAATTGCGCGTGAGGGTTTTCACTGCCTTTTTGACCAGACGAGGTAAAAAAAATTTTTTTTAGGAGAAGTGTCCCTCCAAAATTCTGTGAAAGAAGAAGAAATTCGTCATGAAATTTATTTTTGACACGAATAATTGAAAGTAAGTCGTAAAAAGGTGAATGACTAAAAAAAAGTCATCAACTTTTTAGGGAGATGAATTCGTAGAAATGTCTTACAGTTTTTGGTTTTTGTGGATGAATTCCTGAAAAGTAAAAAAAAATTGGGGGGGGGGCATTGGGGACATGAATTCCTGAAAAAGGTCATCGACCAGACCATGGCCGACTTTGTCCCCCCCCACCTCTCAGACAAGATCGCCGCCACTGAATCAGAGAATGCATTTGGCAGCAGGTTAGGCCTAAAGGTATAACGATGCATAAACTCCGAGACTTGATCATCCCTGATTAATTTTTATCTAAGGTCAGTATTGCCAACTGGTGAAAGAGATGGATGGTGTCCGTATGAATTGATGGGAGATCTATATATAGTGATAACCCGAATAATAGCCTACGCTTTTGGAGTGTATATGAAGTCTTAGTAGCTTCGTCTTGTAGTTAGATGCCCAGAACACATTACCGTTAGACAAAACAAGGGTAGGCCTATACAAGTGAATAATAAAGATTAAGTAAGATTTTGCTTGGAACAATTGTGGAGATGCGTGTAATTATTCCTATTGATTTGACTATTTTATTTGAAATATGATTAATGTGGTCAGACCAGCAGAGGCGTAACTTTGGTCTAAAAAGTGGGGATTATCAATTTCTTACATACACGAAGCAAGGCAGAGACTGCGATCTATGCAGTCTTGTTGTCAAGACCTTAAACCTCAAGACCATGACCAAGACCAAGACCTTGAACCTCAAGACCAAGACCTTGAACCTCAAGACCAAGACCAAGACCTTGAACCTCAAGACCAAGACCAAGACCTTGAACCTCGAGACCAAGACCAAGACCAAGACCCAAAAAATCACAGTCGTATCCAGACCTATTCCTTACTAAAACTTGTCCAGTCGGACTGCTCGTTATTTTAATGAAAACATTAGCCTTTTCTTTTATTCAAGCAAAACAACTCTAAATGGAGACTGCAGAGAATTCCGAATTCTTATTTACAAAAGTCCGTCATGCGAAATGTTATTCCAAATGCCTATTGAATTTTATAAAAACCAATTTTCTCAGAATTTTCTGACCAAGACGTGACCTGTGGGGCCTCATACAAATTATGCCATGTGAAAAAACACGGTCTACAAGTGCTGAAATCCCTAGTACACAAAGCAGCTTTTCAAGAACCGGATGTAGGCCTAAATGTACAAATTAATCATGAGTCTGTTTTGAAATCATTCCATGGTAAATAACCGCAAAATAATTGTCCAAAACAACAGCGAAGCCTCATTCACATCGTGTAAATACTAAAGCAGTAACTGTATAAGTAATTATTGGAAAAATTTTTAAAATTCTTGCCTTTTGTTAAAATTAATGACTGTTCATATTGACAAAAGTCTTGGTCTTGGTCTTGCAAAACCAAGACCAAGACTTTGAACCTCAAGACCAAGACCAAGACCAAGACCTTGAACCTCAAGACCAAGACCAAGACCTTTGGTCTCAAGACCAAAACCAAGACCAAGACTTTTAAAAACGAACTCGAGTGCACTCGAGACCAAGACCTTGGTCTCGAGGACAACAAGACTGGATCTATGGGAAGGCACAGTAATTAAATATTGATTGGCAGTGTTCAAAAAGTGGAGGGTACGGTATCCCCAGTCCAAAAAGTGAGTGGCACGGGTACCCCTTGTATCCCACAACTAACGCCTATGCAGGCCAGTTAACATGTTGGTCAATGTAAATCCCCAAGAATTTTACAGAGTTGACCTGTGGGATCCTTATATTATCAGTTAGAATTATTTCCTTATTTTGTGGGAGTATTTCACGTGCTCGATAGTGTCGTGGTTAGCGCGCTGGACTGTCAGGCGAGAGGTCGGGGTTTCAAATCCCCGCCCGGGCAGAAATTTGGTTCAAGATTTCTGCTCCACCTGCACCCCTAGCCAACTCAGCTATGATGAGTACACTGACCGTACACTGTCGGTGGGAGATGAGACGGCGAGGGAGAGGACTGGCCACCGTCTTCATATGCCGATGCCAAGAAAATGAAGTCGCGTAATATTTCATGGTCGACTGTATCGAATGCTTTGCTCAGATCAAGAAATATACCGACCGAAATTTTATAAGTACCAATTGCCTTCGTGATTTGATTATGTAATATGTATAATATCTAAAAGTGACAAGACAGTGGAGTGACCGGACCTGAAACCATGTTGTCTCTAATCTTGTTTAAAATAAACTGGTACTTTTGGCCTATTTTCGAAATAAAGTAGCATTTCAATCCGTTGAAATAATTAAGTTCGTTTGGTAAAACATGTAATAGGCCGAATTAAACGATATACGGTCTATTCAGACTTGGTGATAATCAACGACCTCTTATATCGATGGCTGGAAGCACAAAGGTGCTAAGCGCACTTTTCTTAATTCTAAGAAAACTGAAGTTGAAGTTTTGTTATGTGTTGCTAAAATTCATTATTCAAAATAATTCGATTTGCAATGACTTTTCCAAAAGAAGAGCTTATTGCAGTGTTACAAGTATTTTTATTTTTGCACAAATAATTCTGTTTGTAAAAAAAAAATGACTTTGTAAAATTACTGTAAGGAAATATATGCACTTAGGACTTTTGTGCGCTGATGCTGGGACACCTGAAATACTAATTCATGTCAACTGTTTTGACAATTGTTTTAGAAGACCCTTAATAAATACTGTTCTAACTAGCCTTTAAGCATTTGTTAATTTATTAAGCACCACATGATTATATTATTTAATTTTAAAATGTCTTTTAAGCAAAAAAACTCCTAATAATATCAGGAAAATAACCAAAAATAATTTAATTCAAGTATGAGCGACTCTTACGCCGAGTTTTCCTTCAAATTAATGTGATAATCATAGCTGTCATACTTATCATTATAATTAACATCCAATAAAGATTTAAGAAAAAAATATTATAATGAAAATCAAGAAGCACCAAAATGCATCTTCCTCCATAATTTATCCACATTTCACACGTTGAAGAAGTAAAACAATAAAATGCAACAGTAATTATAAAATAATGCTCTGCATTCAAGCCATTAGTTTCAGATAAGAAAAGAATAACATTAAGTTTGAATTCAGTCTTCTTCCTCGTCAGCACAGGGCTCCGGAAGACAGTCTCGAGCTCTAGCATTTGAAGGCAAGTCATTGTAGAAAACCGCATGCTCTGCCGGAATTACTCTGCTCTTCAGTAGCGCAAGGAGGTCAGCTTTTTTGGCCGTCGAGATTGGGATTCGAGAGAGATAGGCTGGTGTAAGGTCCCCTATCAGTGTGTTTGGCCTGCCGCGTTTGCTGGATATGTTGAGGCGAAGGAAATTCTCATCACTAATCTGGTATTTGTACTCAATGACAAATGGGTGAAGTTTACTGAAGCGCAGCCACTTAACACGTAGCCAATTCACCGTATCCCCCTCCATATTCTTGCTGCGATTTAGTAGAAGAGTAGAAGCCAGCATCTTCAAGTCACTGAAGTCTGTGTGCATCATTCGCTGAACGATAAATGGAGGAGCTTTCTTTCGTGCACCGGCTATCGCCACTTCCCAATCACGAGTTGTATAAATTTTGAGATGCTTTGTAGCTCGCTCAATCAGGGAGTGCATTAGATCTACATCTAAATACGAGTGGCCACTCTCCATATACTTTAGATCAACAGTTTGTAGAGAAGGCAATGTTCTAATGGCGTACAACATGACTGCACAGATAAACTGGTTGCGATTTTGTCCACCGCAAGTATCTGAGAATGATGTGACGTGCGTGACGGTTGCTGGAAGTTTTCGCAAGTAATCCAGAAGGGCGGACCCTATATCATTTGCTCCCCTACCACCTTCTGTCTCGTCCCATATGTAATTGAATCCTTGTTGGGATGCCGATTCCAGTATCGTAAAGTTGTACACAGCAAGCTTCCTTCTATAATATATTTGTGAATCACCTGCATGTGGAGTAGAGAGAACTGCTTCAAGATCAAATGTTATGGCTCGATACGATTGGTCACTGCAAGCTTTTACTTTATCGCGACTCTTCTCCTCCATAGACTCTTTTTCTCGCCTTTTATGTGCTTCCCATGCATCATGCAAGTTCGTCTTCTCTGTATCCACAGCATTTCTGTAGCTATTACAAGTGGAGCACTGATCTTTCTTAGGAATAAAGAAGCCAAGATTAAATTGGGTATTGAAGACTCTTCGATAGATTTCTTGCTTAACAGGTGCTACTCCAAGCCTTTGACAGTAATCCTCACTGTACAAACGGTAAAGCTGTTGAATATTAAGATCAGGTGCCAAATACCGTTTACGTGAGTCTTTGCGAGTGTAATGCGATTCAACCTGCGGAAAGCTGTTTATGTGATCGACGATCTTCTGGATATTCTCATCTGAAGTTTTATTTGCAGGAACCTTTCCTTTCCGACCATCTTTTCCAACAAATAAACCAGTATCTGATTTACCTTTTAAAGCCCTGTTAACAATCTTGATTGAAATAGCAAGAGTACTGCAAAAGAAGTTTCTACAGACACGCATTCGATCATCATCGGACATCAAATAATACTCTCGACTTTTCTTGCGCTTTGTGCTTACAGCCTCTCCAGTTGCAGCATCTATGCTACGCCTGCGGACAGCAACTTCAGTGACTGCGCTGCAGAGGAACTGAGACTTGCACTGAATGTCTTGCAACGAGTAATACTCGTTGCATAATTGCACTTGCTTATCTTCCGAAATCATGACCCCACACTTAAAACGACATCCTTCTTCGCAACCCCCACATGGTTTTTTTCCCGCCACTAGTTTCCCTTTCCTCGAAACATACTCCTTTCCATTAGCTCGAGATAGCTGCCTAACATTTCGTTTCCAACCTTGTGTATTTCGTTTACGCTTTCGTGAACGCTCCTCCATATCTGATGGTGGTAGGCAAGGTGTAGATGCATCGTCGCTGAGAGGAAGACTTCCTGAGGGACCAGGCTCTTCGTTAGAGAGAGAAGTTGAACGAGTAGACACTGTAACTTCTGTTGGATGTGGAGGATTAACTACATCAACTGTTGTTGGAAGCACTGAATCAGGTGACATCTGTTGAGAAGAAATAACCCCGACTGGAACTTGCAAAGGTTGCAAGATTGATGGCCTACATGACATGTAAAATAAAAATAAATGCCAATTAAACACTCATTTTTAATAATTTAATAATCTTCCTTTATTGAAGTTCACATTCACAGAATGCATTGCGATTACAATGAAACATTCATAATCATAGTACACTGTAGTAACTGATGACAAGTTTAACAGAAGTTTAATTTAACTTTTGTATTTTCATCATAAGAGTAGTTTAAGTAAATTAATTCATCAATTATAATGGCAGAAATACAAGAAAATGACTACTCCATAGAGACAATGACTATTAGACCTACATCTTAAAATAATAATTGAAACCACATTTGAAATGATAGTACAAAGAACTACCTTAGGCGAGTAATGATGATAACTTTACGGGTACGAGTTCTTTCCATCGGAGTGGCCATACTTGCAACATGAAGGTTGAAAGGCTCGGACGTCAGCAGGTGTGAATGGTCGAGCACTTCTACTGCAGAAACCTCTCTGCAAAAAGGCTCCAAGACTAGAGGAAGTGTAGGATCAAGCCCTTCAACTGTCATAGCAGGTGTACGATTAAGCGGAGAAGAAACCTCGAGGTCCAGAGGAAGCATAGTTGCAGGCAAATCAGTTGCCAGCGGGTGTGAATGGTCGAGCACTTCTACTGCAGAAACCTCTCTGCAAAAAGGCTCCAAGACTAGAGGAAGTGTAGGATCAAGCCCTTCAACTGTCATAGCAGGTGTACGATTAAGCGGAGAAGAAACCTCGAGGTCCAGAGGAAGCATAGTTGCAGGCAAATCAGTTGCCAGCGGGTGTGAATGGTCGAGCACTTCTACTGCAGAAACCTCTCTGCAAAAAGGCTCCAAGACTAGAGGAAGTGTAGGATCAAGCCCTTCAACTGTCATAGCAGGTGTACGATTAAGCGGAGAAGAAATCTCGAGGTCCAGAGGAAGCATAGTTGCAGGCAAATCAGTTGCCAGATGTTCAGTAGATGTTCCTAAGACAGACAAAATGCATACCCAAGTTAAACAATGTAAAGAAACACGGAGGGATGCATCGCTGGTTTTAATATTCACTATGGCAAGCAATACCGGTCTATGCGTCTGCAGGTGTGTTCTGGTGGTCACGATCCCACCTGTAGTTGCTTAATAATACCGATGAGACGTCCATGACATTGCCTTTCGATGCAGCCCAAACCTTACTGCATAATACCGCATAATTTTTACAATTTTACCACATAAGCCGATTTCGAGCTTTAAATCACTTAATTTCCCAAACATCAACATTTATTTTCCATAATTTTACAGCATTTTCTAAGGTTCCTATTCATAAGCTTACCATCATCACTGGATTCCTCGATTGAATCATTAAGGTCCATGATCATCTGAAGCGCTTTTGCAGAACTGAAACGATGCACTCGTTTATGCATTTCAATAATAAAGATTTCGAGATATTGTTTCTGTTATTTTTAATGTAACTTTTATTATTTTTGTAACGGGGACGACGATAAACAGTAATGGCGAATGGCGTGGAAGTCAACAACAAAGACAAGGCGTTAAAAAAAGAGGGTGCACATAGGTATTAAGTGCGCTTGAGCTATTTGCGCTCTATGGATTTCAGCCAATGAGACTTAGCCCAATTGTGTTTTTGGTGCCAAGTGATCCAAATTAACATCGTAAACGTTAGTACCTTTGTGCTCCGATGTATATTTCTTCCAGGCATATTATGCACTACTTTTTTGAAAAACCCAAAAAAGTGCGCTTAGCACCTTTGTGCTTCCAGCCATCGATATAATAGAGAACCACAAAAGTTAACCTCTGTTTTAGTTACCGGCGGAATGATCACTTGAACGTTTCCGTTCGCTGTCGGAAGTCGCAAAAACCCCCTTTGAGAGAATAGATATCAGTCGATAGATGGCGGCTCTCGTGGATGGATCAACGAACGACACCTGGCGACAGCTGTACGTCTCCACAATCGAAACACAAGCGTAAGAATACGAAAACAGTTGTTATTGAAATTACTTATAGCGGCTTTCTAGATGATGTCCCGTCCTGCTGTTCCTGCAGAGGAAAACTAAGAGGAGACTTGAAGATCGATCAGTATGTTCTCTTCTCAACGTTTCACCAGAGGCGTCCGCACTAGACGCACGTGCGTCCACCCACCAAATCAAATTCACACAAGGAATAGGCATCGCGTCGATATTTTTGACAATATCACTGGGTAATGTTGGTTTACCATACAGTATGTATAACATCATGATATCATATGCATGTGTTATACCGTAATTTTATGAGTCACTCTGAGTCATTTTCAGTTAATTAAGACTACGAGCGGCGGACAGAGTACGGGTGGAGTTGGGAGGGGGAGCGGGAGGGGTGTGCGTCCAATTTTTTTGAAGCCTGCTTTCGCCCCTGCATTTTACCATTCCTTTGCGTAGACGGAGAGGCATGGTGAAATGTTGAGGGGAGGCCGAAATTGGTATGGGATAAGCCGAGGTGACTTAAAGCTGAATCAGTAGTCTCTTTCGGATTGGGTCTGTATAGGCCTAATCATGTTTCTTTAACTGCATATGTGTGACTTTAGGATCTGTGGATGTCTGTAAGTCTTTTTTTTTAACTGCCTGTGTTTCTTTTGGGAGCTCTGTCTGTCTCTTTCTGTTGCTGCCTGTGTCTGATATTATAACATTTGTGTCTGTCTTTAACTGCCTGTGTCGAATTTTAGGTTCTGTGTCTATATCTCTTTCTTTTGCTGCATGACTTTATGATGTGTTTTCACATGACTCTTTTACCATCTGTCTCTGATTTTAGGTACTCTGAAGATCTATCTTTCTATTACTGTGTTTGACTTTAGGAACTTTGTCTGTTTTAAACTGCCTTTCATGTCATGTCACATCAAGGGATGTCATGTCATGTCATAATAATAATAATAATAATTATAATCATAATAATAATAATCTCGTGTTAATAGTCATAATATCATAATAATAGTCACGTATAGCTCACTGACACACCGCAATAAGTAACATTGAAATATATGACAGTACAATTATGAAGATCCTATGGAACACACCGTCATGGCAGCCTGCTAGGCGCCCGCTCATTTTACAGATGCCCCCTAAGGAAAGGGAGCTCGCGGTTATCGAACCGCGTCTTTCAAGATCTTATGTTCTTTGAGAAACAGCGCCTCCATTCATCTCTTCCCTCCCAAGTTACGTCAAATCATGTCACAACAGGTCATTTCGCCATGTCATGCCATATTATGTCAAGTCACCTCATGTCATCTGATGTAGTCATGTCATATGTCACGTCATGTCATCTCGTGTAATATCGTGTAAAATTTAGTTTATTCTCGTTTTAAATTTCATTTAATGTCATGTTGTCATGACTTCTCACACGCGATGCCATGTCATTTCATTTCATGTCATGTCACGTTATAGCACATCAAGTCATATCATTATGTCATGTCATCTAGTCATATCATTTCATGTCATGTCAAGCTACATCATGAGATGTTCTTTGATGTCGTCATGCCATTAGATGTCATGTAGCCATGTTATGTCATGTAAAATGTCAAGTAGTATGTCATGTCATGTAACATGACATCTCGCCATATCATCTCATGTCATGCCAGTTCATGTCATGTCAGGTCTTCATGTCAGGTCATATGTCGTGATATCGTGTCATGTGTCATGTCGTGTCGCGGTTTGTCATCATGTCATGTCATCATGTCATGTTATTTACTGTCACGTAGAATATTTATGCTACGCCATGTCATGTTGTCATGATATTTCATGCCATGACAAGTCGTCTTTTGTCGTCACGTCATGTCTTGTCATTTCATGTCATGTTATGTCGTGTAATAATTTAATTTCATGCGATGTAGTATCAACATGTAACGCAATGTCATGTTTTTGCATGTCGTCGTTATATTATATCATATCACTCCACATCATGTAGTGGCATGTCATGTTATATAGTCACGTAATTAAATGCCATGTCAAGACATGTCACATCTGTGGATATTTCTCTTCATGTCATGATGTCATCTTATTTAATGTCGCCATGTCATAGTATGCAGCATCATGGCATCTCACCATATCTCATGTCATGCCATTAAATGCTATGTCATGTCGTAACGTCAGGTTATGTTTTTTTCGTGTCTTGTCGTGTCACATGATTTCGTGCCACGTTATGTCATGTCATAATTATCATATCAAGTTTTCATTTACTTTCATGTAAAATCGTCATGTTATATCATCTCACGCTGTCATGTCATGCCATGTAGTGTCCTCTTGTCGCCACGTCATGTTTTGTCAGTTCATGTCATCTCACGTCATTCATGTCATTTCAGTTCATGTCATGTAATATCGAAATGTGTTGTCATGTCATATCATCTGTCAGGTCATACCGTCGTCATGTCATTTGTTATGCCATGACGTGATATAACGACACGAATGACATAACATGTCGCGACTTGACATACATAGGTCACATAGACTGTCATCATGTTATGTCATGTCGTCATGCCGTCATGTGATGTAAAGTTATGTCATGTAGGCATTTCAAGTCATGCAGAATCATGTCATATCATGTCGTGCCATTTCACATTTTGTTCATCCGTTGTCATGTCATGTCATATCACGTCGTCATTTCTGGTCATGTGATCAAATCATGTAACCATATCATGTCATGCAATGTTATGTCGTTATGTCACGTCAGGTTGTATCTTCATGTCATGCCACGTCGTCATTTCCAGTCATGTCATGTCATTTCATGCCATGTCATGTCATGTCACATCATGGGAAATATCCTTTCATGTCGTTGTGCATCCTAAATGTTGTCATCTAATGTAATATCTACATTTTGATTCATGTCCTATCATGTTATGGCACATCATGTCTTGTCATTTTGTCATGTGCTGTCATTTCGTCATTTCATTTTCATGTCATATAGTCATGTTTTTTGATGTCATGTCATGTCACATTATGGAAAATGTTCCTGCATGTCGTCGTGCCATCTTATGCCATATCATGCCAAGTCATGTCACGAAACATCATGTCATCTCGTTATATCTCATGTCATGCCATTTCATATCATGCCATGTCGTCATGGTAGGTCATGTTACGTCGTTATGCCTGTCTATTCGTCATATCATGCCATGTGACGTTAAGTCGTCCTTTCATGTCATTTTCTGTCATGTAAAATTGTCATGTCATGTCATTTTCTGTCATGTAAAATTGTCAAGTCATTGTCATCATTTCTTGTCGTGTCACGCCATTTAATTTTATGTCATGTAATATCGACGTGTAATGTAATGTCGTGTCATGTTGTCGTCTCATGTCATGTTATGTCGTTATGTCACTTCAGGTCATATAATATCGACATCTAAACTCGTTATGTCATGTCATGAAATATGTTCTTTCATGTCGCCATGTCATCTTATACCATGTCGTCTCATGTAGCATCATGTCAGCACGTCATTTCATATCATGTCGTGCAATTTCATGTCATTTCGTGTCGCCATATCAGGTCATGTGATGTCTTTATGTCGTGTCATGTCGAGTCATATCATGTGATGCCATGTCACGTTATGTCGTTATGTCTTGTCACTTTGTCATTTACTGTCATTTTAAATCGTCATGTTATATAATGTCACTTTGTCATGTCATGTCATGTCACCTCATGTCGTGTCATGTCGTCTTCGTTGTCGTGTCATGTCTTAATTTCACGCGATGTCATTTTATTTCATGCAATGTGATATCGACATGTTATGTAATGTCGTTTCGTGTCATATCACGTATTCATGTCATTTTATGTCGTGTCAATTTATATCACATGATGGGATATGTACTTTTATGTCACTAGGCCATCTTATTTCATGTCGCCATGTAATGTCATGCCATTTCGTGTCATTTGACATCACCCCATTTCGTCATATCACCTCTTGTAATGCTATATCACGGCATGACATGTCGTCATGGTAGGTCACGCTATGTGGTTATGTCGTGTCATTCCGTTTCGTGTCATGTCATGATGAATACTACGATTTCTACAACGCCGTGACACCTCACATGCCTTTACAAGGGCGCTTTGACAAGTTCAACACGGCTCAGTATACATGTAAGCCAGCTTGAAGTAGTGTGTCTTGAGTCACGTCTTAAATGACTCCAATGAAGTTACAGAACGTATCGGGGGGTAAGTCAAGTCCTGCAACGGAGAACGCACGATCTTCGAAGCAGATTTTAGATTTTCTGACTTTCAGACTATCCTTCAACCTTCATCGCGAAGAAGGTCCAGATCTAGAGGAAGCCACATCCCTTCAGCATATTCCGAGGTATGCTATGTCACGTTGTGCCGTCATATCATGTCATGTCGTCATTTACTGTCATGTTAAATCGTCATGTTTTGCCATGTCACGTTTTCATGTCATGTCATGTAATGTCCTTTTGTCGCCACGTCATGTCTTGTCGTCACTTCATGTCATCTCATTTCATTTCATGAATGTAGCATGTATGTAGTGTAATGTCATATCGTGTTGTCATCTCATGTGTTATGTCGTCATTATATCATGCTATGACTTGACATAACGACATGACATGACTACATAATATGGCATAACATGACATGGTTAAATGACAAAATGTCATCATGTCATGTCCGACATGCCGTCATGTCATGTCTACATGTCATGTTATGCCATTTAACCGTCGATGCCTGAAACCTACCTTATTGCCGATGCTAGCATTGATTCGGGTTGAGAGCTCCAATGACCTTGAGCGGCGCTGTACAAATGTTCGATGACAATATTACATTACAATTGACAAGGTCATGCCATATCATGTCGCCATGTCATGTCGTTATGTCGTGTTATGTCATGTTATATCATACCATGCCATGTCACGTCGTCATGTTATGCCATGTCATGTAACAATATCATGTCATGTCATTTCATGTTGTCATGTCATGTCGTCCCATGACGACATGCCATATGTCATTTCATTTCGTGCAAAATCGACAATCGACATTTCATGTCATGTCATGCTGTCATGTCGTGTCAAGTCATCTCGGTTCGCCATGTCATGTCGTCATATCTTGTCATCACTTCGCGTCATGTCATGTCATGTTATGTCCTCTCACGTCGTCATGTCGTCTCATTTCGCCATATCATGTTTTATGTTGCATGTTTTATGTTTTAAGGTTTTGTGTTTTATGTTTCACGCTTTAAGGTTTTATGTTTTATGTTTTAAGTGTTCTGTTTTAAGTTCTATGTTTTAAGTTTTAAGGTTTTATGTTTTAAGGTTTTGTGTTTAATGTTTTAAGGTTTTGTGTTTTAAGTTTTATGTCCTATGTTTTAAGGTTTTATGTTTTATGTTTTAACAGGTTTAATGTTGTATGTTTTATGTTTTAAGATTTTATGTTTTATGTTTTAGTGGCTTATATCTATGGTTTATGTTTTAAGGTTCTATGTTTTATGTTTTATGTTTTAAGGTTTTATGTTTTATGTTTTAAGTGTTATGTTTTAAGTTCTATGTTTTAAGTTTTAAGGTATTATGTTTTAAGGTTTCGTGTTTTATGTTTTAAGGTTTCATGTTTTAAGTTTTATGTTTTAAGTTTTATGTTTTATGTCTTATGTTTTAAGGTTTTATGTTTTATGTTTGAACAGGTTTTATGTTGTATGTTTTAAGGTTTTATGTCTTATGTTTTAGTGGTTTATATCTATGTTTTATGTTTTAAGGTTTTAATGTTTTATGTTTTAATGTTTTATGTTTTAAGGTTTTATGTTTTAAGTTTAATGTTCTAATTTTAATGTTTTATATCTTAAGGTTTTATATTTCATGTTTTAACAGGTTTAATGTTGTATGTTTTTTGTTGTAAGGTGTTATGTTTTATGTTTTACGCTTTAAGGTTTAATGTTTTAATTTTTTGTGTCACATCTCAATGTTTGATGTTTGATGTTTTACGGTTTTGTTTTATTATTATTTTTATTGAGGAGCTTTATTATAGCGCCCCTTCTAAATGATCTACTCAAGAGCGCTCCTAGTCCAACCACAGCTAAGGAGAGTAGTTTTCAAGTTTGTAAGAAACAATGTAGAGTGACTCATATGGACCAGGCAGAGTGCTACAGGAAGGCCATTCCAGGTTGCGGGGCCAGCGACCGAAAAAGAACGGTTTAATTCCACCAGAACATGTTTATGTTTTAAGGTTTTATGCTTTATGTTTCAAGATTTTATCTTTTATGTTATAACAGTTTTTATGTTTTATGTTTTAAGATTTTATGTTTTAAGGTTTTAAGTTCTAAGATTTTATGTTTTAAGTTTTAAGATTTTATCTTTTAAGTTTTAGTGAAATCTCTATGTTTTATGTTTTGTGTTTAAAAGTTTTATGTTTTGTGTTTAAAGGTTTATGCTTTAAGTTTACGTTTTAAGTTTTTTGTTTATGTCTTATCTTTAATGTTTTATGTTTTACGTTTTAAGGTTTAATGTTTTATGTTTTATAATTTAAGTTTTATGTTTTAAGGTTTTATGTTTTAATGCTTTATGTTTTAAGGTTTTGTGTTTCATGTTTTAAATTTTATGTTTCAAGTTGATTGTTTTGTTTTAAGATTTTATGTTTTAATGTTTTATGTTTTAAGGTTTTATGTTTTAAGGTTTTGTGTTTTATGTTTTAAATTTTATGTTTCAAGTTGATTGTTTTATGTTTTAAGGTTTTATGCATTATGTTTTAACAGGTTTTATGTTGTATGTTTCATGTTCTAAGGTTATAAGTTTTAAGTTTTTATGTTTTATGTTTTAGTGTCACATCTCTATGTTTTATGTTTTCAGATTTTATGTTTAAGGTTTTATGTTTAATGTTTTGACATGTTTTCTGTTTTAAGGTTTTATGTTTTATGTTTCAAGGTTTTATGTTTTTTGTTTTAACAGGTTTTTGTTTTATGTTTTTAAGTTTTATGTTTATGTCTTAAGGTTTAATGTTTTATGTTTTAAGCTTTAATGTTTTATGTTTAAAGTTTTAGTGGCTTATCTCTATGTTTTATGTTTTAAGGTTTCATGTTTTAAGTTTTATATTTCATTTTTTATAGTTTTGTGTTTTAAGTTTTTATGTAGTATGTTTTAAGGTTTTATGTTTTATGTTTAAAGTGTTATGTTTTAAGTTTTATGTTTTTAAGGTTTAATGTTTTATATTTTAAGTTTTATGCTTTATGTTTTAGAGTTTTAGGTTTTATGTTTTTTGTTTTAACTGTTATGTTTTAAGTTCTATGTTTGATGTTTTGAGATTTGATGTTTTATGCTTTAAGGTTTTATGCTTTATGTTCTAAGGTTTTATGTTTAATGTTTAATGTTTTAAGTCTTATGTTTAAATGTTTTCTGTTTTACGTTTTAAGATTTAATGTTCTATGTTTTAAGTTTTATGTTTTAAGTTTTATGTTGTAAGTTTTTTTATGTTTTAAAGTTTTATGCTTTATGTGTTAACAGGTTTTATGTTGTATGTTTTAAGGTTTTATGTTTTATATTTGAGTGGCTTATATCTAGGTTTTATGTTTCATTTTTTAAGGTTTCATGTTTTATGTTTTAATGTTTTATATTTTAAGGTTTTATATTTTAAGTTTTATGTTCTAAGTTTAATGTTTTAGGTTTAAAGGATTTTTGTTTTATGTTCTAACAGCTTTTATATTGTATGTTTTATGTTTTAGGGTTTAACGTTTTATGTTTTACGCTTTAAGATTTTATGTTTTATGTTTCAGTGTCATATCTCTATGTTTAATGTTTTAAAGTTATATGTTTTAAGGTTTTATGTTTAATGTCTTAAGATGTAATATGTTCTAAGGTTTTAACTTTTATGTTTCAAGGTTTTATGTTTTAACAGGTTTTATATTTATGTTTTTCAGTTTTATGTTTTAAGGTTTTATGTTTTATGTTTTAAGTTTAATGTTTTAAGTTTAATGTTTTATGTTTTAAGGATTTATGTTTTATGTTTTAACAGCCTTTATGCTATCTGTTTTATGTTTTAAGGTATTATGTTTCATGTTTTAAGTTTTTGTTTTTTATTTTACTGTCACGTCTCTACGTTTTATGTTTAAAGTGTTATGTTTTAAGTTTTATGTTTTGTGTTTTAAGGGTTTATGCTTTATGTTTTTACAGGTTTTATGCTGTACTATGTTTTAAGGTTTTATGTTTTAGTGGCTTATATCTATGTTTTATGTTTCATATTTTAAGGTTTTATGTTTTATGTTTAAATGTTAATGTTTTATATTTTAAGGTTTTATTTTTATGTTTTAAGTTTTATGTTCTAAGTTTGATATTTTAGGTTTTAATGTTTAATGTTTTAACAGCTTTTATGTTGTATGTTTTATGTGGTTTTTGTTTTGTGTTTTAAGGTTTCATGTTTTATGTTTTAAGTTTTAGATTTAATGTTTAATTAATTAAAATTATAATTTAAAAAATGGCGGCCTGTAACAAAATGGAGGCAACTTCCACATTTCTAGCAATATAAACTTGACTTAACCTACCTATACCAGTATCACTGATCTAAATAATGTCTTTTCAACCTAAAAGCTTTCGCCTCAGCCGTCTTGGAATCTTGAAAGTTGTCAGCGTACTGTGAAAACCACCGTTCCAGTGAAAATTAGTGTGCAGGAATCGCGTTAGAATAATACATTTTAGAAAAAGAAGAACTATGAACGCGAATTAGGCACAATTTCGCGATGTTTTAGTCAAAATGTCGCAAAATCTATTAGTTTAAATTTCATTAGGAAGCCTTGGATCGCCAAAGAGCGAACGAGAAAGAGATTTCCAAGACAAAAGTGTCGATGAGAGAAAGAAGTCTTCGTAGGCCTACTAATCTTAGCGGACCGATCTGCTGGATATTATTTGATTACGGCTAGGTTTTGGTGCGCCATCGGTTTGATGTTTTCTGCATTAAATAGTGCAGGCGCTATAGAAATTAACAGTTGCGTTTAAAAAACGAAACAAAATCTAAAGGAACGAGTTCATAGTCGTAAGCTGTAAAATTATAAAACTCTACTTTTTAAATGCCAGCGTATTCTCGAGCCTTCTGGTCGTTCCTCGTACTTGACGTAATACGTCGATCCAGGAACTCTGTCAACTGTTCAGTCGAAAATGGAAAAGCGCCTGTAGGGTCTGCGTGCGTTCAACGGGACCCAGTCGGTGGTGACTCCTCCACTAAGGTGATCTGAGCATTGCTTACTGACGAACTATCTTGAATTTAAAATATTATTTTATGGTTTACCAGGCAGCTGTTCAGTGTCTTACTTAAAGGTTGCTACAGAAGTGTTTATTTAGGTATGCCTACTTTATAGACATTATATAGAATATAGATAAACGACCAGAAATGTCACTCACTGTGTCCCAGTATTTAATCTAGTCCCCTTCTTCTGAGGCGGGAACAAAGGTTTGTCGGGGAGACCAACAAGGGCAACCTTTTTGGCAAATTTTATCCGTGGTCCAACAACGACGTTTTTTCGGAACTTCATCATAAAAAAAGTTTAAGACCTTTTTTAAAGTAATTCATTCCACTTTCATGACTTTTAAAACTTTCATCTAAAACTGTGTCTGCATTAAAATATTGCTGGCCTCTGGGGAACATAAATCCTGGGGGATTCATTCCACCCCCCAAAAGGTGTCTAGATTAAACACTGACTGTGTCCACATTTTGCGTGTTACGCTTGCGCAATGTTACTGAATATTTGTCAACATATGGTACTGTGCAGCCGGCAGCATTTCTCCAGTGCAATATTTCGGTATGATAACAAACGTTGTCTTTTTCTTCTAATCTTTGTATTAAAACCGGTTCAAAAATCAGCTTATTTGACATACCCGCTGATTTTGCATTATTTTATTCTTACTGTAATGTAGCTATGATGACTTACCTTCTTATTGCACGAGTAATTTTTAACCATTTGTTGCAAAGAAAAAGGCATGTCGACTAACAGCAGATGATTTTTGCTTCATACCGGGTTATTGACACTCAATAACCCGGTATGAAGTAAAATGTCGTGAAAACATTAATGTTATCTTTTGCATTGCATTATGTAACATTTTCGTGAAAGACAATAATAACTCAGATGGTGCTTCAAACAGCTTGTCGATATGTTGTAAAATGGCTTAGATAAAACAGTTTGAAATGTCAAATCTTTGAAGCCATTTTCCCAAAACAAACAAAAAACCGACATACCTGATTATTGCGTGAAGCCCTTAAATTGTGACGGCTTAATTGTGACGTCAGTGGCCATGGCAGCTTCCAAATAATCAATATTCATGACCAATGACGTCGATGTTTACAAATGGCGACCTAATTCAAGGTCAAACGAACTGATTCGAACAAAACTACATTAGGCCGCGCATAGCAAGATTGTGATTTAATCGATCGACTTTCTATGGCCGTCTTAGTTGTTTTCTTTGTTCGTTAAGTATTTGCAATCCTCATAGACGGGATTTTTAAAATTTTTATTCCGCTTTTTACGATCTTCTCTCTAATCGCGACACTTTCGAACGCCATCATGCATGACGATCCTGTTGAAGAGAAACGTCGTCAAGCTAGAGAGTTCAATGGAAAATGTTCTTACGCAAAAAGTTTTTTACGATGACATTTTCACACATTTTTAAACTATGAAGGTCATAATAAATTTCACGTCTTAAGACGGGCAAACATCTAGTAGGCTACCTAAATAATAGTATAGTTTAGTATAGTTTAGCATACCTTAACATAGTATAGTATGGCACAGCTGACATAGTGTGCTATTCATAGCATAATAGCATACCATAATATACTCTATAGTGTGCATGTATAGGGCCTAGTATTCGAGCACGTGACGTCTAGAATATAGGCCCCTACTGTGTGCCTGTGTTTATGTGTATGTGGTGCGCGCGCGTGTAAGCTATAGTGTTACAGACAGACAGACAGACAGACAGAGAAAGAGAGAGATAGTGAGACAGAAAGAGAGAGACAGAGACAGACAGACAGACAGACAGAAAGGGAGAGAGAGAGAGAGAGAGAGAGAGAGAGAGAAAGAGAGAGAGAGAGAGAGAGAGAGTCAGTGAGCGAGTGAGAGAGAGCCTGTGCAGGAGGAGCGAGACCCTTTGAACTACGAATCTCAGGGACGAGAACTGGTCGTTAGACGAGGTTCTTGATTAAGGTTAGCCAAGATAGATGACGGCACTGCAGTAGAGGTCTCCGCAGATGAATAATCGGCGCTCTCTCCAACCCTCGGTCGCCTCTCCTCCTACTCCTCTTCCTCATCTTCTTCCTTTTCATCTGCAACACCTGCTCCATCCTATTCCTATTCCTTCTCCTGGTCGTCTTAGGTCTCTGTGCACGCAGCCAGCAGTCTTTGATTCTGGGGCAGGGCTTTATGATCGACTGAGTCGTCAGACAATAACCATGCATTCCGTCGCAGATATTTCGGTCGCAGATCTCAAATAAAATCCTCGTCGCTGGTCAAGAGCAGAAATGGACGCCGTACACGCAGTGCGGCGAGATTTATTACCTCTTTCAGTCGTTCTATAGCTCTGTCTGTCTGTCTGTCTGTCTGTCTCTGTCTCTGTCTCTTTCTCTGTCTCTTTCTCTGTCTCTGTCTCTGTCTCTCTGTCTCTGTCTCTGTGTCTCTGTCTCTCTGTGTCTCTGTCTCTCTGTGTCTCTGTCTGTGTCTCTGTCTGTCTCTGTCTCTGTCTGTCTCTGTCTCTGTCTCTGTCTCTGTCTCTGTCTCTGTCTCTCTCTCTCTCTATTTCTCTCTCTCTCTCTCTCTCTCTCTCTCTCTCTCTCTCTCTCTCTCTCTCTCTCTCTCTCTCTCTCTCTCTCTCACACACACACACACACACACACACACACACACACACACACACACACACACACACACACACACACACACACACACACACACACACACACACACACACACACACTTTGTCACTTTGTCACTTTGTCGTTGTGTTGCCTCTACAACATGACTCCCTCTTTTTCGTGGCCTCACTCTCGCTTCCAATTCTCTTCTACCCTCCCTCCCTATCTCCGTCTCAGTTTTATATCAGTCTCCTTCTTTTTCTTCTTTTTCGTCTTCTTCTTCTTCTTCGTCTTCATCATCATCATCATCATCATCATCATCATCATCATCATCATCATCATCATCATCATCATCATCATCATCATCATCATCATCATCATCATCATCATCATCATCATCATCATCATCATCATCATCATCATCATCATCATCGTCATAGTAATAATAATAATAATAATAATAATAATAATCACCATCATCATCAAAATCTCACCAACTTCATCATGATAAACTTGTTCTACCTACTCCTCCTCTTCCTTCTTCTCCTCATCCTATTCATTATCGTTGTCGTCATGGTCGTCAGCATCATTTTCTTTCTCCTCTTCCTACTCTTCTTCTTCAATAGCAACTACTACTACTACTACTACTACTACTACTACTACTACTACTACTACTACTACTACTACTACTACTACTACTACTACTACTACTACTACTACTACTAATACTAATACTACTACTTCCACTACTACTACTACTACTACTACTACTACTACTACTACTACTACTACTACTACTACTACTACTACTACTACTACTACTACTACTACTACTACTACTACTACTACTACTACTACTACTACTACTACTACTACTACTACTACTACTACTACTACTACAACTTCCACTACTATACTACTACTATTATTATTATTACTACTACTACTACTACTACTACTATTATTATTATTATTAATATTATTATTATTATTAGTAATAATATTATTAGATAATGCTGCGTCGAGGCAGCTTGACTGTCATATCGCCAGACCAAATCTAAGACAATAGTTGCAAATACTCTTCGATGTAACAATAGCCTGCAAACGACGCTCTCTTTTCTCCCATAACTCACGTGGAAGCGTCATTCTAAGTCCTTGGCTGACATCAGAAGCCTACGTCGAACTCGACCCGTCCATGTTGTCGTCGGAAACCTTGCTTCACGTGACCTGACTGCATTACACGCATACACGGGCAACATTCATTCAGTTCCCAGATAGACCCACGAATTCACTTCTATATTCCTCGTAGCCTGCTGCAGTTCATCCGGTTTTTCAGAGAATCTGTTTCACCATCATCGAAGCTTACCACGTCATTTGGGGAGCAAGGGGCCATTTGTCCCCCTGATTTTGGGATAAAAAGGAAAAGGATGTAAAAAAGGAAAGGAAGAAGAAAGGGGTAAAAAAAGAAAAAAGACTCATTTGTAGCACTGGCTTACAGTTTTGTACATGTAGACTAATCACAAACATGGGCAGAGATCCCGAGGGGGAGAAGAACCCCACCTTCAACAGTGGGATCACAGTGTACTGTTGTCCCCCCCACAAGGTGAAAAAAATGTTTCGCGCGTGAGCCGGAAAAAATTTTTCACCTCTTTTTTGCCCCCCCCCTGCAAAAAGCTTAAATTATGTCCTTGAAACTTACCCTGGTCGAGGAGGACGCTATGCTTTGACTGTCGTAGATCTAAATCCGCGAACCATCCATCTAATCTAATCTAATCCAATGACTTCTATTGCGCCGTTATCACAGTGTGAGAATTGTAGAAAGAAAGACGAGGGGGGTAGACTTTGATGAGTTTGATCCATGTGGAGTTGAATATTTTATCCGTATTTTGCAAACTGAGAAAATTCAAAAATGCAATAGAAAGCTTAAACTCCTTAAGGTGATGACATCACCAAATTTATTAGTATACAAATCACATGGTCACACATTAGGGTGCCACTCAAAAATAAAATTTGTAATTTTCATCGTCCCACCATCCAAATGTGTTCCTAATGTTAAAAAAGTAAAGCTCACAAAATTTGGATGCATTCTAATAATATTTACTGGTAGCTCAACATCGATGAAGTTTTACAATACGTGGCATTTTTCCTATATTATCATATAATGTCAATTTTTACACCAGAAGTCAGAAGACTCAGAATATTGTAAAAATACTCAAAAGGAGGTCAATGGCAATTGCTAATTACTGCAGAATTCCAAAAGTTACTAGTACTGTAGTGCGTAATGTGTGTAACTGTGTGTAATAATCAACCCATGATATTATCAGTTTCACACAAACAGTGACAGTAAATGTCAGAAATGTTAATAATTTGTCTCCGCAGATGCTGATGTTCTTGCTGCACTAGCTGTAGTAAATGTGGACTTGTTTGGATTAGAAAAGTCATGTCGGTGTTTCTCGACGACTTGCAGCAAGAACTGTTTCTGTTCCTCCTGATTTGTTGGGACTCCATTGAAACTCTTAATCAAAGCCACTCCGCTCTCTGCTGCATCATTGACAACTTTCAGACTTCTCACTCTCTGTTGGGCAACAATGTAGTCGTTGTCACTGCCCCATGTATCTGAATTTTTGGCTAGGAAATGTGGTATATCCAATGCTGTGAATTGTTGCCTAGTGTGTTGCGACACAAAGTCAGACAGCTGCTTCTTATGTAGCGTTGTAGTGAAGGCAATGCATAAAGTTGTTTTGACATTTAACACTGCAACCATGGCAGACTTCATCTCAGCAGAACTTCAGAGTCAAAGAAGGCGAGACCTACCAGAATTTCACTCACATACCAAAAGTGACCAGCAAAATGATATTATAGCAGCTTTAACAACAGCATCGTTTGTCTTCTTATAGCTGTCTAACTCATAGAGTAGGCCTAACTGAAGATCATTCCGTGGAGCAGACGAAGCACGTGCACTTGAAACCAGTCTTTCAGATAGACCTTCAGTACGAATATGCTGAATTGACCGAGAGCTGACAGTCCACGTGCAGTCAGTCTGAATTTGGAGCGAAAAAGGAAACTCTTCGAACTGTACATCAGCCTTGCTATCCACCTATAGCTCGGTGAAAGGGTCCGGGTGACTGAATGTGACACGTGTACATTCGCACTGCCTGACTCGGACTCTACTCGAAGAAACAGAAGTGACAGTTGCAGAAACTGGCTGAAACTCTGTTAGTTGCTGCTCAATGAACTGTATGAGGTCATCCCGAACTGGATTCTGAGCCGATGCGATGGAGTCTACCTTCAATCTACTTTCGTACTCTGATTGGTCAATCGAGCCCCAATACTCACCAAATCTCTGGAACAAAGTTCTTGATGTTTGGTCCACTAGGTTGTCCCATCAATGTATCAAAAACCTTGGTTATCATTAGTTCCATGATTTCATATCATTACATTTTGATAATTTATATAGCGCCTCTTAAAGAATCCTACTCAGAGGTGATGCTTTTCTTCCAAAGTACGCAGGTGCCAGTATGAACTCCTGTGTTACTGGCTGTTGTATCAAATGACATGAACTTAATACAATAAGCGAGGTTCCATTCCTGAATAAGATTAGATATGGCCGTCGTCTCTGCCTGTCCACTTCCATTTGACAATTTTTGCACTCCCAGCAGCTTCATTGTTCTATCTCCAGACACCAGACGATCAACTAAATCCTTTGACATTAGGCCTAAAGCAGGCAACAGGTGTCTGAGGTGGAATGGAATCATCATCAGGATCGCTACTGATACAGGCTCATGTCCACTGCTGCTGCTCAACTCAACAGCCATTGCTGATTGTTTCATCCGGCCAGCCTCCTTTGCTCTGCATCTCTCATTGTTCAATCGCCGTTTTCGATGCCTTTCTTCTCTCCGAGCCAGCACCGTGTCAACTGGACCCATGCTGCCACGTCTCCTGTTCTCTCTCTCAGTCTGCAGCTAAGTAATGAGTATATAGCAGAAAAGAATGTGAATTTCAAGAACACTGTCACTGGGGAACATTAATTAACAACAATACTCAGTAACTCACTCAGGAATTCATTTACTCATGTGAAGAAAAATTTGAATTAAAAATACATTTTATCGCGACAAACGTGCATAATATTAAAAATTTGAGCACATTGAGCTACCAGTAAATATTAATATATCTCAATGAAACTTAGCACAGTTACTATGCATGATAAAAGGAACAGAATTAGGGGGTGGGACCTAGAATATTCTGAACTTTTATTTTTTTACATTACATTGAGTGGCACCCTATCACACATCTCACAACAAACAAGAACATTACTTCATTAGGAACCCACAAAGTGAATTGAGAAAGAAGTGCTAAAATATATGCACAATATAATCACACTGGCACAACTGAGGGGGTTGGAAACGATCTCCCATGCAGGGGTGTGTAATGAAGATTTAACTGAGGGTCCTAAGAAAGACTATGGGTTGAACACCCAAGGACAATTCTCACCCTATGTTATCATAATTTCCAAGAATAAATCTATGGTCGCTTTGAACAAAATCGCACTCAAAGATCATTTAGTCCAATGGAGACGCCTGGTTGAAACCAGAAGCAGGCTACAGTAGATATTCAAGTTGAAAGAGATGAGTCTTAACGTTTAGGAAATGACAAAACGAACTGAACAGCTAGGGCAGCGAGTTCTAAAGCAATTTTTTTTATCATCCGTGTAGTTTTTCTATTGTTTCCTTGAAAGGCTCAGGCCAGAGTGTCCTATGCAAATCTGACGATTATTTTTCCCAATCTTGTGCCATCTTAATTCTCGGTCTATATAAGACCATGATGGATATGTTCACGATCGCCATATCATCGATCATGAGCCAGCCTCGTCTTCCCTGGTGCACATAGAGTCACAGAGCGTTCCCGCCCTCAATATAACTCTGATATCAAGTCCCTTCTGACCTCCTTTTGTCATTTGTAATCTCTCTTTCTTTCGACTTATGTAGAATGTAAGAAATGCAAGTTCTAGACCGATAAGAGGCACATTACACTCAGATAGTTAGACCACATTACTTGGTACACTGATTTTTAACTTTTACTGATTTAATAAAATTAGGCTTACCTTCACAGTCGGCCTAAAAGATGGTTAGGCCTAGTATTGGAAAAAAACGTATCCATCAACGAGTCAACAAGATTTCATTGAGCATTATTAAATTCTCTCTCCAACAAAGAATGTTGCCTAGATCCTATTAACAACTCTTTTCTCGAAGCTTATGCCTCTGTCCTCGTTCCTTGCTTTCACCAAAATAATCAACCTCTGTCTGTCTGTCTCTGTCTCCGTCTGTCTCTGTCTGTCTCTGTCTGTCTGTCTCTGTCTGTCTGTCTTTCTCTGTATGTTTCTCTGTTTGGCTGTCTGTCTGTCTTTCTGTATATATATTAGGGTGGTTCACAGATACATGGTAAAAAATTAAGTTCAAGCTAGAAACCAGGACACCCTCTCAGTTTTTTAGACCTATCAATAGTATTATTGAGACAAAATTTCAGCTTCTTATTCCAGCTGGAAGACGATGCTCACGGCCTGTGTTACTTTGTCATATACCGATAAATAGACATTAATTGCAGAAGTGAATTTGTCGAGCATACAAATGAATTTTATTTCAAGATAGATAAAATATTACTGTAATTTGACAACATATTTGACACAAGAACAGTTAGCCAGATGGAACCGTAAAATTTCAGTAGGTTTAATGAATTGGAATGTCCAAAAATGTCAAAAAACATCGTCCAATCCATGAATATCGAATGTCGATTTTGCTTGTTTTATAATTTCAACACCCGTTACCGTTTTTGACTCTAGAAACTGCAAGGCTTTGCAAGCACTGCATCAACAGCAGACTCAACAAGAGTGAGAACAGCTTTCCTATTTGCCTTGGAGAAGAAACTGCTTTTCTTCTTCATCATTGGTAGAATTCATCGAACAGAATTGGTAGAATTCATCGAACAACTTCACACCCTCTCAGCCGCGTCATTCACCACTCTCAACTGCTGAATTATCTCTCTACCTTGCTTGTAATCCTCATTCTGGATCCATTTCTCTAGTGGAAGTGTAACAAAGGAATCACTCATCTTCAGGTATGACAGTAGTGTCAATGCTTACTGGTTTGTAAAATCACCCAAAATCCCTTCCTTTAGTACCGTAGCATCAGCTCTCACCTCCTTTCATCAGGCTTTGCAGTCATTCTGTCGACAATCTTCATTTTATCTGTTATTGGAAGTTGGTCTGAGAACAGTCCCAGACCTACAACCTCATCTGAAAGGTACCACAAGTGGTTTTCTAGGACCTTCCTGGCAGCAATGCTGATCTCACAGTCAAAAGAATCATATTGTCCTAGACCAATCCAAAGTGACAGATCTTGTTCTGGGAATGCCGGACAGTTACCCCCCCGGACAGTTACCCCCGGACACTTTCCCCTCGAATCTAGGTAGGTCATTTTCCCCCCCGGACAAATTCCCCCCTCTGTGGAGTTATGTACGTATGTATGTATGTAGGTATGTATGCATGCATGTAAGTATGTATGTAAGTATGTATGCATGTATGTATGTAAGTATGTGTGTAAGTATGTATGCATGTATGTAAGTATGTATGTAAGTATGTATGTATGCATGTATGTATGCATGTATGCATGCATGTATGTAAGTATATATGTAAGTATGTATGCATGTATGTAAGTATGCATGTAAGTATGTATGCATGCATGTATGTATGTAAGTATGTATGTATATATGTATGCAGTTATGTATGTATGTATGTATGTATGCATTCATGTATGTATGTATGTAAGTATGTATGTAAGTATGTATATATGTATGTATGTATGCATGTATGTAAGTATGTATGTAAGTATGTATGCATATATGCACGTATGTATGTATGTATGTATGTTTTGATCACTAAAACAGAGTTTTTTGTATGTTGCATTGAGGGGGAAAATGTCCTAGTAGAGGGGGGAAAGTGTCCGGGGGGTAACTGTCCGGGGGGAATATGTCCGGGGGGAAACTGTCCAGGGGGGTAACTGTCCGTTTACCTGTTCTGGAGCTTCAGCAGCAAGAGGCCTTTGTCCATGCCTTTGCGTAAACAGGACACCAAAGTTCAAAGATCAATTAATCTGAGTTTCTTCTTGAATACATCAGGTTGATCGCAAAAAAGTAAGATTTTGATTGCATACAGTAACTTGGCCATCCAATGTCCATGGTCAATTGACCCAGAGGCTCTCCAGTGAATTACTGAAGGCTGACGTCCAAGGACAACCACTGTCAGCTCAATGAGCTCTTGGTAGTTGTCTCTGATCTCTGAATCGGACTTTCTTTCAGCAAACTCCTTGAGAAAACTGATGCTGTTTCATCAGTTTCTTCAGTGCCGGATATGACTTCCAGTCCTCGGAAGTTGACACGTGTCACACCTTCCCAGCAGACTTAAATCTCTTGAAGATTGGGATTTATGGTGAACAGATGGACTGCAGCACAAGGTGAATACTTTGGCTAAAATTAATTCCTTTTCATGATGACGGCAGGCCAACCACAGGAGCTCTCAGCCTATTTGTCTTCCAGCAGAACACACTCCGTTGAAATACCCAGTGTTGACAGAATTTTATCAAAGCTCAAGGCTTGAACTTTGTCAACTGTGAGTTTTCACAGCTTCAGAAGAATATGAACGACCATGAATTCATTGTATCCTGTCCCAAAGGCTAATTTGGGCACAAAGAGGAGCTTATCAACACCACCACCTGAAACCAGCACTGGCAGGCGGTCGACATTTCCTGCTCCAAAGATCTTAGGCAGGGTTTTCCCAACCCAGTGTAGTACCAGTGGCTAATCTGGTACAAATTCAGATCTTACAGCCTCAGCATGCTGTGTCCTGGCTTTCGTAAGCACTCTGTGGATGGTTCAAAGTGGCAGGGCAGAAGGATCACAGCCAAGCGCTGCAGCAATTGTAATGTAAAAATTCACTTCTGAAAACATGTCCGCCAAAAACACAGGAAGTGGGCACCATGACCTTCAACAACAACTGTACACTTTTTATTCCAAGTACCAGTAAGTAAGTAAGTATGATAACACAGCAGAAACTATTTCAAGCTCATCTCCATGACAAATGTTGACCAAGTTATACGGCATCAAGATTTGCAGCAAATACTACTATATGGTAATATTTATATGTCATTGAGCACCGTCTTCTAGTTGGAATAAGAAGCTGAAATTTTGTCTCAATAATACTACTGACAGGTCTAAAAAACTGAGAGGGTGTCCTGGCTTCTAGCTTGAAATTTATTTTTGTGGACCACCCTAATATATATATATATATATATATATATATATATAATATATATATATATATATATATATATACATTTCACAACCGCCTCTTGTCACTCCCCGCCTCAAAAAAGCCAATCTCGACAAGAAAACCTCTCTAACTATCGTCTCATCTCCGATCTTTCGTTTTCATCTAAACTAACTGAACGCATTGATACTACTGACAGGTCTAAAAAACTGAGAGGGTGTCCTGGCTTCTAGCTTGAAATTTATTTTTGTGGACCACCCTAATATATATATATATATATATATATATATATATATATGTATATATACATTTCACAACCGCCTCTTGTCACTCCCCGCCTCAAAAAAGCCAATCTCGACAAGAAAACCTCTCTAACTATCGTCTCATCTCCGATCTTTCGTTTTCATCTAAACTAACTGAACGCATTGATCGGCTGAACGACTACTATGTTTGTCTCTCTATAGTATCTTTTCCCACTCGTTTCGATGGTGTTCCACAGATCAAAAGCACGCCGATTCTTGTTCTTTGCCTGAATTCCATCTACTAAGTATTGAGGAAGAAAGGTGTGGCAAACTGAAATTTGAGTGCACACCTCTTTGTGCAAAAATGTCTCTCTTCAATGTTGTTCTCTTCAATCCAGACGAGGACTACGATCGTCATCTCAAGATGACTTCACCATCATTCGATCACTCAGAAAATTTGCGTTAGCCGGACCAACTGAATGGAACAAACTTCCGGATTTTATTCGCAAATCCTCATCACCATCGATCTTAAAATCTAATCTTAAAACGTATCTGTTTAAGATTATTATGATTAGTTTATTTTATGTTATGCGCTCTTATGCAAGATTTCATTTTGATTAGGTGCGATACAAAATAATGACAGATGATGATGATGACTATTATTATTAAATTCTTTAAAATTATTATTATTATTATTATTATTATTATTATTATTATTATTATTATTATTATTATTATTATTATTATTATTATTATTATTATTATTATTATTATTATTATTATTATTATTATTATTATTATTATTAGTAGTAGTAGTAGTAGTAGTAGTAGTAGTAGTAGTAGTAGTAGTAGTAGTAGTAGTAGTAGTAGTAGTAGTAATTTGTTGTAATAGTTGGCCCATCTTGAACAATGCGTACAATGCTTATGATGAACCGATAATATAATCCATCCAACTTATTAAGTGTGTATGCAGAATGTACATGTTTGTGTGTATGCATGTATATTTATATAGGCTACGCATCCATCCATGTTTAAAGCCAACATGCATGTAGGCATACACGTAGACCCCTATGTCTGCATTTGTGCGTGTATGTACAACATTGTTTGTATGCAGTGCTCTTTTTCTTGAAAAAAAAGGTTCCGGAACGGAACAATAGGTTCCGGAACGGAATAAATATGAGCGGGCTAAAATCCCGAGAAAAACGGGATTGGGGGTTGGGAGGGGTCTCAATAAACACTGAAAACAGTTCAAAACACTGAAATTGAATTAAAATAAAGAAATTATTGTTTTTATCATTTAAATAAATTATTTTTAGTACCTGAAAAAAGGTGCCGGAACGCCGTTCCGGCGCGTTCCGGCTGAAAAAAAACACTGTTTGTATGCATGAATGTATGCTGTATATGTTTATATCAATGAATAGATGTAGGTATGTAAGCATTGTCTGTTACGTATGTTTATATTGTGTGTATAAATGTATGTATGTACATGTGTACATGAACGAATAGAATATAAAGTCATATCGCTCACCTACATGTATAACACACTTCAATACTCACAACCCTCTTACCTCTGTCAGTTGTTCACGTTCCAACCACTTCGCTCAACCCGCTCCACTTCCGCCCTAATACTTCTTTCTCCGCCCTTCCGTCAACTCTTAGATAAAATTTGCAAATCGTTTGCAAATCCATAGCTATAGATGGTCGCCTCTCTGGAAGAAACTCCCGCCAGTATTGCGACAAATAATATTTGTCGCAATACTGGCGGGAGTTTCTTCCAGAGGTCGTAGGATGGATCACATATTATGTGATCCATCCTACGACCTCATCAAAACCTCACTCAAAACTGAAAGCACTGTTCTATGCGCCTCTGAGTAATTCCTTTAAGGGGCGCTATACATAAATTCTCGAATGAATGAATGTAGGCCCTACCATGTATTTACGTTTGTATGTATGCATGTTTGTATAAATTGTATTCATGCTTGTATGTATTCATGTGTGTATTGTAAGGATTACGGGTCGCTGGCTCGAAAACGGGTAGGCCTAAGAATGATGAGCCTAACGTCAACCAGGATGACCTCAACGAGCGCCCTTCCTAAGATTCGATCCTCGTGAGAAAGGCCTTCGCTATCTATC
>OY744615.1:15648160-15665660 GCA_963556255.1 Allolobophora icterica | reverse complement strand
GAGGGAGGGAAGGAGCGTGATGGGGAGAGACGGGAGTCGGGTCGATAAAATTGCGGCTGGAACGATGAGGAGATGACATCATGAAATCAATGGCATCGAATCAGCCGCATTAACATGTCCAACCACAGTTCAGCTATGAGCAGAAATACAATCGACTAACAATACGATATTAACACGATCCAGATAAGACAGCAATATGAAGTAACATATTTGATATTGGCGTGTGCTCCACTGGCATTTTTAAGCAACCTCCGAGAACACTCGTTTAATATCAGTTGTCTCAGTCAAACAGCAATATGTGAAAGAGAAAGAGGTGCTAAACGTACATTTATATGTGCACGCTTACATACATACATACGTACAATCGTACATGCATACATACTAGCATGCATATAAAGCTACATACACGTACATACATACATATATACATACATATATATACATACATACATAGTTACATACATACATGTACAATTGTACATACATACTAACATACACATACACATACACACATGCCTACACAGTAGATAAAATAGCAGAGCAAGAATTAACAGCACGGTAGAGTATCCAAACGTCAGAGGACAGCAACCAGTGCAGTCCCTCCAGAGAGAGGACAGCAACCAGTGCAGTCCCTCCAGACAGAGGACAGCAACCAGTGCAGTCCCTCCAGACAGAGGACAGCAACCAGTGCAGTCCCTCCAGACAGAGGACAGCAACCAGTGCAGTCCCTCCAGACAGAGGACAGCAATCAGTGCTGTCCCTCCAGACAGAGGACAGCAATCAGTGCAGACCCTCCAAACAGAGGACAGCAATCAGTGCAGACCCTCCAGGCAGAGGACAACAACCAGTGCAGTCCCTCCAGAGAGAGAACAGCAACCAGTGCAGTCCCTCCAGACAGAGGACAGCAACCAGTGCAATCCCTCCAGACAGAGGACAGCAACCAGTGCAGTCCCTCCAGACAGAGGACAGCAACCAGTGCAGTCCCTCCAGACAGAGGACAGCAATCAGTGCTGTCCCTCCAGACAGAGGACAGCAATCAGTACAGACCCTCCAAACAGAGGACAGCAATCAGTGCAGACCCTCCAGGCAGAGGACAGCAACCAGTGCAGTCCCTCCAGACAGAGGACAGCAACCAGTGCAGTCCCTCCAGACAGAGGACAGCAACCAGTGCAGTCCCTCCAGACAGAGGACAGCAACCAGTACAGACCCTCCAGACAGAGGACAGCAACCAGTGCAGTCCCTCCAGACAGAGGACAGCAACCAGTGCAGTCCCTCCAGACAGAGGACAGCAACCAGTGCAGACCCTCCAGACAGAGGACAGCAATCAGTACAGACCCTCCAGACAGAGGACAGCAACCAGTGCAGTCCCTCCAGGCAGAGGATAGCAACCAGTGCAGACCCTCCAGACAGAGGACAGCAACCAGTGCAGTCCCTCCAGACAGAGGACAGTAATCAGTGCAGATAACTTGTAACTCTCTTAGGACAAACTATAACTAAACAATTTTCCGCTCTCTGTCTGTCTATCTGTCTGTGTGTGTGTGTCTCTCTCTATATATATATAATATATATATGTATATATATGTCGCGGTCTACGCGGGTGCATGCATCAAGGGAAGAAAACCGACGCGTCAACAAGCTTGTTTACATCGCACGGAAAATTCTGCAGCAAGCTGTCAACATTAATTCGGTGCATGCAACAAGGATATACGTGTTCAGTAGGACTTTCCAGGGAAAAGTACAGTGACGTCACAGAACGTTCTGGAATCCGGGAGAACTCTATATAAGATAGACCTGCTGTACATTAAGGGCCTTTTGACGAAGATTTGTAAACGTTGAAACATTGATCGTATGACGTTCAATCGAGACCAGCCAACCTGTGTGCTGTCTACGATTGTGATATTTGATAGACGAGTTGACTTACTTTACACTTAATCGATTTTATTTTTAATTAAAGATCTTTTAATAGTTCCTTCGTTGGTTCGTCGTTGCGATCGAAGGAGTCGACCGCGACATTATTGGTGTCAGAAGCGGGATCATCGGTGTTGGATCCGGTGAAGAAGACGCGAGCCGGCGGAGGAAGGAGTCAACCCGGAGGATCAAGAGACGGTCTGTTCCAGACAGCGAGCGGATCGAGACGCCTTTCTACCGTGGGAGACGGGTGAATCGGCATACGACAGTCGGACGGACGAAGTGCGTCGTTCGGCTGAGACAGCAGAAGACAGCAGTCAACATACGGGTAAGATCCTAGGTGTTGTCGTGGCTGAGAAGGAGAAAAGAGAGTGGAGTTGCAGCCGAGTGGGAGGCAGCCATTATTTCTCTTTCAATATCTGCTGATTATTTCTTTGAAATTTGATCCATTGTTGTGATCGAGGCCAGACTTGCGTGAGCTTGTATAGTTTTTGCGTACTTGGCGAGTGTACTTCTTTGGATACTGCATAGTTGCACTTTGGGTTGTGGAATTTTCCTTTTGTGTGGCGGGTTTGCCGCGTGGTGTCTGTTTTTTTTTGTTGATTGTTGTTGACTGACTGTTTCTAAAAATGGAAGCGTTGACAACAGAGATGCAAGCGAATATTCGCAAAATGTCGTCTGAGCGCCTTAGGGTGTATCTTATGAAGGCAGGAAGGGACGAAGATGATGTTATGTCATGGGATCGAAATCAATTAATGGAAGAATGGGCCATGGAGATTGGAAAAGAGGAAGAGGAATTTAAGGGTAGTCCAATATCTCCAACAGGAGTGGATTACGAGCTGCAGAAGCGCCGTCTGGAGTTCGAAATCCGTAAATATGAAGAACAAAGGGAGGAACGGAAGGAGAAGGAAGAAAGAGAAAGGGAGAAGGAAGAAAGAGAAAGGGAGGAACGGAAGGAGAAGGAAGAAAGAGAAAGGGAGGAACGGAAGGAGAAGGAAGAAAGGGAGGAAAAGAGGAGAGAGGAAGAAAAGAAAGAACAGAAGGAGAAGGAAGAAAGAGAAAGGGAGGAACGGAAGGAGAAGGAAGAAAGAGAAAGGGAGGAACGGAAGGAGAAGGAAGAAAGAGAAAGGGAGGAACGGAAGGAGAAGGAAGAAAGGGAGGAAAAGAGGAGAGAGGAAGAAAAGAAGGAACGGAAAGAGAAAGAAGAAAGAGAAAAGAAGGAACGGAAAGAGAAAGAAGAAAGGGAGAGGAAGGAAAAGCAGGAAGAACGAAATGTTAGAGATTCTTTAGCAAGTCGTACTAAGCGTTATAGTGATGCCCTCAAGAATATTCTTTGGAAATTTCCTTCCGACCCTATAGAAATTCCAGGTTTCTTTGATCACTTGGATGGTTTGTTTAATGTGTATGAGGTGGATGAAGATGTTAGAGCAAAATTATTGCTAGCCATTTTAAGTGAAAGAGCTAAGGCATTAACCATGCGCCTTACTGAGGCACAGCTCCATGACTACAAATTCCTGAAGGAGTTTTTGCTAAGGGAGTTTAAGATAAGCCCTTCAAATCTTAGAGCCCGATTTTGGTCGTTGCACAAAGCATCGGACGAATCATTTACGATCTATTCATCCAAATTGCGTGTGGCTCTTATGTATTATTTGAAAAGTAGAAAGATAACTGATGAGTTTGATAAACTTGTAAGTTTATTGGTTGCGGATCGGCTTAAGGAGTCCTTGTCGAAGGCTTGTTTAGATTATATCTTGGCCCAAGAAAAAGAGGAGTGGTTGAGCTGTGAAGACATAGCTAATGCGGCTGACATTTATGTAGCGTCGCATGATGGTGGGAATGACTTAGTATGCCGTAGTCATCCGACACCGAAGTATAACAATTGGACGAGAGGTCAACCACATGTTCAAGTCAATAACCAGACAGCTCAACCCAAGTCTCCCAAACCGGAATTAAGGGGTGAAGCCAAGATAGGTGCGAGGGTGTCTCAGGAGGAGGCCAAGGTAAAGGGTCTCTGTTTCCTATGTCATCAGAAGGGTCATAGGGCAAGGGAGTGCCAGACCAAACCAAGTTCTAAAAAGGTGAGTACTTGTATATTTGGGAACCCAACTGAAGAAGTGATCGACTTAGTTGTTGAGAAGGTCAACGTGTTGCATGAGATACCTGAACAGGTAAAGCAAGGGAATTTATTGGATAATTCTAAACCAATAGGCTTGGAAACTGCTGTAAGGGTATACGAGAATAGTATTGATGGATTACACGAGAGGTCGTATATCAATGTACAGATTGAAGATCTCCCTTCTCAGCCAGCATTATCTGATTCAGGAGCAGAAATTTGTTGTATTGATAAGAAATTAATTGAGTCACTAAACTTACCCGTGATTAAACGGATTAATATAATTGGTTTTCATGGAGAAGGATGTAAGGCAGATGTAGTATACCTACAAATGAAATTAGCTAATTCAATGGAAGGAACGACAAACATTGCGCCATCTTTGTGCGTCATGTTCGCTGTAGTCCCTGAACTAAATGAACGGGTTATTCTGACACCCCATGTTGTGGACCTATTAAGGGATAGTTCGCAATATGTAGTGATGGTAGCTGGCGTAGATCGATGTGTACAAATAAATAAAGGGGCAGAAGAAGATAACTTAGAAGTTAATATCGAGAAAAGTAACAGCAACGAATCCTTGCCGTCAGAAGTGAATGAATATTCTCAGGAGCAACTAGTTGATGATTCAGATAATTTTCTTGATGTTGAGTCAACAGAGTTCAAGTCTGATGAGGGAGTAGCGAATAATGATACTTTATTGCGTGAGCAACAGAATTGTCACAATCTTATATCTTGCTGGCAACAAGCGAGACAGAATAAAAATAATTTCTTTATAGATAATAACCTCCTGTACCACAAAGGGGAAATTATGGGACATAAGGTTAATCAATTATGTTTACCGGAAGATAGAATCGAGGTTGTCTTGCGAGTAGCACACGATGCCCCATGTGCTGGGCACATGGCTTTTAAGGCAACGAGAGCCAGGATCAAATTAAACTTTTGGTTTCCAAGAATGGATGAGAGGATTCGCGAATATTGTGCGTCTTGTCAAATTTGTCAACTAAGAACTCCAGTTAAAGTGGCAGATCGAGTCCCGATCACTCCTATTCCGAGGGCGGATGAACTCTGTTTTAACCATCTAAATATGGATTGTATTGGCCCTATGGTAGTGACTGGAGAATCCAACAAATCGAAACCCCAGTACAATTATGCTCTGGTTCTGGTGGATAAATTTTCTCGTTGGCCGATGGCGTATCCTCTTAGATCGCTGAATGCAAAGGGAGTTTGTGAAGCTCTGTTGCAAGTTTTTACAACTTTTTCTATTCCAAGGATCATCAGTTCTGATTGTGGTACCAACTTTACCAGTCGTTTGACGAAAGAATTCTTGCGGCGAATGGGTTGTAGTCCCAGATTTAATACCCCTGGACATCCTGAGGCAGCTGGATTGGTTGAAAGATGCAACCAAAGCTTGAAAACCATGATCTTTAAGCTTGCTCAATCTGATCCTCGTGGATGGCACCAATTGTTACCGTTTGTTCTGTGGAGCCTTAGAGAAAAACCTTCAGGCACGACTCATATTTCGCCATTCACTATGGTTTATGGAACTCTTCCTCGGGGTCCACTTAGTGTGTTGAAGGAATCGTGGGCTGGCGAACGAAAAGTACCTCTTAACTTAGGTAAATCACCCGAAGAGTATCTCCAATCACTGAAGGAAAACCTCGAATTCGCGAAAGTTTATGCAGATTACTATAGTGATATAGAAACCAAGCGGTATGCAGATTATTATAACTTGCGTAGTACTGACAGAAAATACGAAGTTGGAGATAAAGTAGCAGTATTAGCACCAGATTTTGGTAGTTCTAAATTTTATAGTCGATGGCAAGGACCTGCTACCGTAGTCAAGGTTAAATCCCCATATTCTTATATAGTAGAAATAGAGGGAAAACAAAGACATTTACACGCAAATAAGATCAAGCGATACCATGAACGACTCGAACAAGCGATGATCAATAGCTGTTCAGTAATTGTTGATCAAGATGAAGAATTTGGTATAGTAGAGGTTGTAGATCAGGAAGAACGTGAACAAATAAGCCCGAGTAAGCGAATTGATCCTCTGATTATAGCGCATCTTTCGCAAGAGGAACAGAAGCAACTTTTTGAAGTTTTGGATCGGCACACGGCAGTATTTGTGGATAAACCTGGGTATTGTCCAGTATTAGAACATGAAATTAAGATAACTCATGATTTCACTCCTAAGCGTTTAAGGGCATATAAAGTACCTGAGCTACTTAAACCTGAAGTACAACGCCAGATAGAAGAAATGTTGGCATTAGACATCATTCGACCATCGAAAAGTGAAATGGCCAGTCCGGTAGTTTGCGTTTTGAAGGGACCCAAAGGTCAAAATGGCGTTCGATTGGCAATTGATTATCGCCATGTTAACAAATATTCTCTAGGTGATTGTTACCCGACCCCAGACATTGCTGACGTCTTACAAAAGGTGGGACGGGCAAAGTTTATTAGTGTTTTCGACGCGAAATCGGGGTATTGGCAAATTCCAGTTCGGAAAGAACATCGATGGCTTACGGCATTCGTATGTGATGCAGGACTTTTTGAGTTCACAAGGATGCCGTTTGGACTCAAGTCCGCTAGCAATACCTTTATTCGTGCTATGACCCAAGTTTTACATCCAGTGCGAAGTTTTACCGAACCATTCGTCGATGATATGGCAGTGGTTTCAATGAATTGGAATGACCATTTAGAACATCTAGAGAAATTCTTGCAAACTATTGAGGAAGCAGGACTCACTTTGAATTTAAGAAAATGTAATTTTGCACAAAACAAAATAAAGTTTGTTGGTCATATAGTAGGGTCAGGTTGTATTGAACCTGATCCAGGTAAGATCGCTACGATCAATGATATCCATCCTCCAACAACAAAGAAAGACGTTAGAAGGGTTATGGGTTTTTTCAGTTACTTTCGAAGTTTTATACCTGCTTTAGCTGAAAAAGCACGGATAATAACTGATTTGACACGAGATAACATACCTACGAAGGTGCCTTGGGAGCAAAAGCATCAAGAAGCACTAGATAAGTTAAAGGATGATCTCAGTAAAGCTACACAGTTGCATACCATTGATTTCACTAAGGAATTTGGTTTAAGTGTTGACGCAAGTGCCACCGCGGTCGGGTGTTGCTTGTTTCAGTGGACCGAAGAAGGTCAAGAAAAACCAATTGCTTTTGCTAGCCTTAAACTTACAGATACACAGATGCATTGGTCTACAATTGAGAGAGAGGCTTTCGCAGTAATTTGGGCACTTAAACGATTCAAGTCATGGATATTTTTATCAAGGATAATCATTTATTCAGATCATAATCCTTTGTCTTATCTCACAGATGCAAGTCCTAAGAGTGCGAAACTGACTCGTTGGGCGTTAGCATTGCAAGAGTTTAACGTGGACTTTCGATATCGTCCTGGACGTCAGAACACGGTGGCTGATTTCCTCTCTCGGTTGTGACTCGGAGGGTGGAGGGGGGAAGTGGCCCGACACACAAGGATCGAGCCCGCAAATTGTATAAATAAATTGACTAACTGGTGTGTTTTGTTTTGTTTGTATATGCTGTGTCGAGATGGAGTCTGGAGGCCCGGCTTGATCGTGATGACCCGTTCGAGATGGTGCTGAAGACGTGTCATCATCTGAGGGCGGAGGGAATGTCGCGGTCTACGCGGGTGCATGCATCAAGGGAAGAAAACCGACGCGTCAACAAGCTTGTTTACATCGCACGGAAAATTCTGCAGCAAGCTGTCAACATTAATTCGGTGCATGCAACAAGGATATACGTGTTCAGTAGGACTTTCCAGGGAAAAGTACAGTGACGTCACAGAACGTTCTGGAATCCCGGAGAACCCTATATAAGATAGACCTGCTGTACATTAAGGGCCTTTTGACGAAGATTTGTAAACGTTGAAACATTGATCGTATGACGTTCAATCGAGACCAGCCAACCTGTGTGCTGTCTACGATTGTGATATTTGATAGACGAGTTGACTTACTTTACACTTAATCGATTTTATTTTTAATTAAAGATCTTTTAATAGTTCCTTCGTTGGTTCGTCGTTGCGATCGAAGGAGTCGACCGCGACAATATATATACATATACATATATTTCCTCTGATTAGCGAACACTGTGAGAGGCGATTTATAAATGTTCAGATATAATACAATACAACATATATATCTGTTCTGTCGAATAGAAGCGCATGCCTATGGTGACTTTTCCCCGGCCTTCGCCCACTTTCTCCCAGCGGCGTTTGGGCGTCGGGCAGCAGCATAGGTCTTGGCGGACACATCGGCCCCCTTTATGGGCCCTGCGTACTCGGCAAATAACGCTGACATGTAAGTTCATAGAACGCCATTATCGTATTCCACCAGGTACGAGACGATTCTTTCCCGACGATCATTTATTTCGGTTTATTGGCCCGTACTCCTATCATACACGAATGATATGTTCCCAACTACGCAACACGACATACGCTGCATATATAATTATATATGTATATATATATATTATATTGTATAGTGCTTTTTCCAGTGCTTTTTCCAGAAAAAAAGGTTCCGGAAATGAACAATAGGTTCCGGAACTGAACAATTAAGGAAGGGCTAAAATCCCGATGAAAACGGGGTTGGGTTGGGAGGGGTCTAAATAAACACTGAAAACAGCTCACAAAACACAAATTAAAATAAAATAACTAAATTATTCTTTTTATTATTAAAATAAATAAATAGGCCTAATTTTTAGCAGCTGGAAAAAAGTGCCGGAACGCCGTTCCGGCGCGTTCCGGCTGAAAAAGCACTGGTATAATGTATCGTATGCATAATTTTATACGAGACTTGCTTTGAAATGACAAGTGACTTGATTAGTCCGTAAGTTCACTCTTGACAAGTGGACTGTATTTTAAACAGTGAATTGCAGTGACCTCCGACTTGAGGCCGACTTAGTCCTGTGTCCTAAAGACACGGACTGAATCAGTGATTGATAGAGACGCCGTCTCATGTACATTGATTGCTTGGTGATTGATAAGAATCGCTACATGCAGCCAGACGCGATTGCCATCGAAGACCACACAGGCTGTCTGACAGTAGTCTATATGTCATGCTGGTGGCTGTGTCTTTTGTCCGACAGTAATTTCTGCCAATGACAGTCGGGCGGCTCTCCCACTGAAACTCGACTGTTTCAAAGAGCATGTAATATAACATAAAATACGATGATGAGACGCATGTGGGGTCAGTGGTCTGGTCAACGAAGTCGTCATGGAAACGCCAATCGCATGATAATTATGAGATTGCATAAATTCATGTTTTGTCAGACTGCTCTGTTGTTATGCATAAAACTACTAATTACTAATTATCCATCAAAGAAAATGGATGTTGGGCGAGAATGTAAATCTCCGGCAAAAGTGGCTCTTTGTGATGGTTTTCCACATAAACTGAGAAGTTTGTTACTGTTTAACGACGCTATGTCATAGCAAAGATGATTAGCGTCGCCCTCTTCCTTTTTTCAGGTTTGGAACTGCAGGCACTGCCAGAGTACGAGCAGTGGCGGAGTTAAGATGAGAGGGAGGCATAGTGAATGTTGACATCGCAAATGCAGAAATCAGTTGCAGCACAGTACAGAATTCGTCCGCTAACGTAAGAATGACAGTACAATTATATAGGCCTAGTAGTGCAGAGACACCTTTCGATGAGAAGAACTATACTTGCTGTGTGGTTTTGATACACCCAGATGTGTGTGTGTTTTTTTCCTTTAAAATCTAAGGACGATCTGCAATCTCTGTATAATACAATTTTACGTTTAGGGGCAGCTGGTTGCAAATCACAAGTGAATGATGGGTGCCAATGTTCATAAATGGCTTGTACTTAAAGTCGTAGATTAAAGATAATAATGTTGCAGACTGTAAAGTATGATCAGTATGGTATTACACAATGTCAGACTTATGTTGACGAAAGACTTATAGGATCATTATGTGTAACGTCCCTACTGTCATCTCTACCGATAAACCAAGGAACCAGTTCTAACTCTTTTATTCAAAAATATATCATCTAGGAAGCGCAGTGTCTATCACGCGCAGAGGCCCTAGTTAATGCGATTTACGTGATTCTCATGTTGATTAGTTGAGCATTGCGCGTAGACAGTGAATCCTGATGCACAGTGTGTAATCTAGTCCCCCTCTTATGGGGGGGGGGGAAACAATGTTTGTGGGGGGACCAACAAGGTCAACCTTTTTGGGAAATTTCATCCGTGTTCGCAGATCCAACGACTTCTTTTCCAGAAAATCATCCCTTAAAAATTTGACGACTTTTTTTAGGAATTCATCTCTCAAGACCTTTCATAGGCCTATATCTTATTCTATTTATTTTATTCTTATATTATTATATTACTCACCTCTGGGTGGGAGGCCAAACATGTATCCTGGGGGAGGAGGAATTTCCCCCCCCCAAAAGGTGTCTACATTAAAACATTGCTGGCCTCTGGGAGGAAACATAAATCCTAGGGGGAAAATTTTCCCCCCAAAAGGTGTCTAGATTAAACACTGCCTGAGGCAATACATGTCTGCCATAGTCAGAGACTTGGACAGCTGTTGGCTGATCTTTGTGTACCCAAAACGGTTTATCTGCGTCGTATTTAAGTTGATTTTCTACAACACAACTATCCAGAAAATCGACTAGGCACAGATTGTTGATAGCAGTTGCTGCCTGTGAAAAAGTACTTAACGAACTCTAGCAATAAAAAACATACTGAACGACTACCCAGGCTGAACTTATGAGAGTGGCCAACACAGAACCAGGGTCGTGCACACAATTACGCAAGGCGAGGGTCACATCGTCGATGTTATAAAATCACGTGAAGCTAAAGTAAACTGTCAACTGATAGTGATCTTGATAGCGGCCTATCGTGATAGCGACCTTGACAGTTTTTTCCACGAAATCATCCAATCCTTCTTCAGTATCACAAGGTGCTATATGCGCTTTAGTATACTAAGTCTGACTCAATTTGAAGACCTCGCTTCCTTGTCCACTGGTAGCTCTGTTACCCCTCATCCTTGGCCGAGCGTTGTAATTCGGCTCTGCCCTCCATACATTTGAGGATTGTTCTTGGCGGTTTTAACTTAGTCTGCATGGCGTCAGGCGTTCGGCTGCCTGTGGAGATCTTCTGGTCTCTCGCTGCTGTAAGTCAACACGTGAACACGTGCACTCTCATGCGGTGGTCCAACCCTTTGGAACAATCTTCCTGTGAGCATACGAACTGTCCATTTAACTCTGCTCAAGTTACTTTTTCACGGTATGTCATGACGCACAGCTTAATCTTTGCACAGTTTTAACGAATAGCTACAGCGTACATTCATATTCCAAGTCCGAGAAAAGGAGGGCATAACTTTCAAGAAAAATATATAATTAAAACGAATGGATAGGCTAAGCTATTCATTTCCTTGTGATCTGATTTCCCCTTTAACGTTTGCGAGAATTTCCATTTAAAGACACCGCACTCTTTCACGTTTCAGCGAATTTTAGTCTGTATAAGCTTAGAGAAGCTCTATTGAATCAATCATGCGTGAATTCTACTACTCCGTTCCAAATCCATCTAAACAGGCCAATTTCTGGCCAATTTCACCTTTATTTTAATGGAAACGATAGTTATATAACTCCTATACTCAGTGCGAATGAGGATATATATCCCTTAGGCATCGCCCGCAAAATTACCCAGTATTGACATCTTAATGACCTGCAACATTCGCGCTCCATCCGTGTCCGGAATTCCATAGCCGGTTGCACTTCCGTGTCCTGAGACCGATAATAATGACAATTTAACGGACAAGACATACAGCTGATCTGTTACGAGCAAAACTCAATGAACCGCACAGCGCCACACTGCGACGCTTTCTGGAACTTTATTGTCGCTGCGCTCTTCGCGTTGCATACGCGTCACGCTGACGTAAATTTTCGAGCAAGCTCAGCGCCATTTATACGTCATTTCTACGTCATTTGTACGTCACAAATCGATCGCTGGTGAAGCTTTATGAAATGGCTGGTCGCCCTTGGAAGGAAGGGGCCGAAGTCCCTACTCCGCAAGTAGGCCTATTCATGCATGTACGTAGGCATTTATATATTGTAACAACCTTACTAATTCTAGGGTTAAATTAAAGATGAAACTCGCTTGGAAGAGGTTTTGAAAAGGTTGTACAATTTGCAAACAAAAATTAACCAGAAAGACCATTCGAATTTCCTCTTATTAGAACGATACAGAAAACTCACATGACCCGACTGCGTAGAAGTTCGTTCACAAAGTTCGACAGAGAACACATTCGAAGGTGAAACGATTCAAACTAACAAAGTCTAACAGAAAGCCCTAAACGTGGTTGCTCCTTAGACAATGGCGGAGACCAGAAAATCTAACTTAGAACTAACAAAGGAGAATTGGCTGCCCTAACTCGAGATCACAAACGTCGTGTCTCCTAACAGAAAATCTAAAGCCAATCTCAATCCTCTTTAAGACGCAGAGGCTTAAATAGAAAATAGTGTCACTAGAGGTCGGTAGAAACCAACAGACACTCCTTCCTAGACCAAAGTCCAAAACACAGGGATGATCACACAACATACCCCTAGACAACGAACACAAAAGAAAAATATGTAAAAGTAAGCAGCAAAACACATAGCAGCTATATACAGCAGCATCTAAATATGTACATAGTTCGCAACTGTCAATTATATACAAAATATTATTTACAACACAAAAACTTTATTCAAGAGAAGGACGACTCAATAAATCTGGCAACACATTGAGACGACCAGGCCTATGGCGAATCTCCAAAGCGTATTGTTGAAGTTCGAGACTCCAGCGCAGTAATTTCTGATTAGAGTTAGCCATCGAAGAGAGAAATTGAAGAGGACTATGGTCAGTGAACACAGTGACCAAAGATGAGCCGAAATAGACACTGAAAGCACGGACGGCGAGGACCAACGCGAGTGCTTCCTTCTCCACGGTCGCGTATGCCAACTCGTGTTTCTTGAGCTTCCGACTCATGAAACAAACTGGATGTTCGAGACCATCATGAATCTGTAAAAGCGAAGCTCCAACACAAAAATTCGACGCATCTACAGCAACAATGAAAGGTTTATGAAAATCAGGCGGCCTTAGAATCGGTCTTGAAGCCAATCGAGACTTTAAATCGAGAAAAGCTCGATGCGCATCCTCATTCCAAAAAAACTTCTTTCCTTTCTTTAACAACTCCGTAAGCGGTAATGTTAAATCAGAGTAATGCGGCAAATATCTTCTGTAGTACCCCGCTATACCTAACAGTGACTGAACCTGTTTCCTATTAGAAGGCGTTGCAAAATTTAACAATACCTCGACCTTCTGTATCCTAGGCTGAATGGAATTTAGACTAATATGGTGACCTAAAAAATCAATCTCTGCGTCCGCAAACAAACACTTGCTCAAATTCAAAGTCAAGGCTGCATTAGAAATTCTACTGAGAACCTGTTTCAAATGATCCAAATGCCTTTCCCAGACCTTACTAAACACAATCACATCGTCTAGATAAGCATCACAAAACTCATCCAAATCCGCAAACAACTTTCGAACCAAGCGAGAAAATGTAGCCGGGGCATTTCGCAAACCAAAACTCATATAGCGCCATTGGAAATGACCATTTGGTGTAACAAAACCAGTTAAAGGAATGGAGTTCTGTTCAATGGGAATCTGCCAGAAACCTTTCGTTAAATCAAGCTTAGTCATGAATTTAGCACCACCCAGCTTATCAATCAGCGTTTCAACTCTTGGCATGGGAAATGGATCTGGAACTGTAACCGCATTCAATTTACGATAGTCAGTACACAGACGCTCCGAACCATCAGGCTTAGGTACTAAAATAATGGGAGCAGCCCATGGACTCTCAGACTCCTCTATTATTCCCTCGCTTAACAGAAAAGAAACCTCCTGATTTATAACTTTCAACTTTTCCGGATGAACACGATATGGCGATCGTCGAACAGGCGTTGCACCTGGCAACAACTCGATCCGATGCGACACCAAAGTAGTTTTCCCCGCCTTCGAATTAAACACATGTTTGAAAGCAAGCAACACAGACAACAATTCATTAGACTGATCAGAACTCAAATTATTGATCTGAACTTTATCAACAAGCTTCGAATGCAACAATTCATCAGCAGAAGGAACCACGTGAACTTGCAACACATGTTCATCAACAACATCAGCAACATCTGTTACAACATCTCTTTCAATGAACTTCTTCATTAAATTGACATGCACAACTCTTTTAGATTTGCGTCTATCAGGTGTTCCAACAAGATAATCAACTTCACCCAAACGCTGTAAGACCTCATACGGACCACAGAAACGAGCTTGCAAAGGTTTGCCAATCAAAGGTAACAATAGCAAAACTTTATCACCAGTTTGAAAGACAACCTTCTTGGCACTCTTATCATACCATTCTTTTGATTTAGACTTCAGAACAGTATCATTCTCATTCACAACTTTCATAGAGAACCGAATCTTCTCTCGCAAATCCAAAATGAAATCAATCAAATTAGATTGTCTTTTTTCATCCAACACATCAGCCACCAACCAATTCTGTTTAATCAATTGCAAAGGACCCTTAACCAAGCGACCGAATGTCAAATCAAAAGCGGAAAAGCCCAACCCCTGCACCGGAACTTCCCTGTACGAAAACAACAACCAAGGCAAGACCTCATCCCAGCTATCAGGATATTCTTGAGCAACAGCCTTTAACATGTCTTTTAAAGTCCTATGCCATCGTTCCAAACATCCATTTGTCTGGGGGTGATATGGACTTGTCCTTATCTGCATGACCTTACATTCATTTAAAAAGATTTGCATAAGATCAGAAAGGAACTCGGATCCACAATCAGAAAGTATTTCGTCAGGTAAACCAAACATAGTAAACACCGAAATCAAAGCCTTCGCTACCTCAACCGCTGTATGTTGCCTCAATGGAAAAGCCAAAGGATACCTTGTAGCCAAGTCCATTACCGTTAATATAAACCTATTCCTAGACTTCTCACACGTAGATAATGGCCCGACAATATCTATTGCCAATCTAGAAAATGGATTCTGAATTACAGGTAAATTAATCAAAGGAGCACGAACCTGAACAAATCCCTTGCCAACACGCTGACAAATTAAACAAGAGCGAACGTAAGCCTTAACCGAAGCAGAAATACCTGGCCAGTAGAAATGTCGTCTTAATCTATCTAACGTCTTCTGAATTCCCATATGCCCTGCAGCTGGAATGTCATGTGCAACCGTCAATAACTTATTCCTTAATGATGTAGGCACAACCACTTGTGTAACTGCCAATCCCTCAGGAACATACTTCTCCGTCCAATGACGCACCAAAACTTCATTCTTCACAGCGTACGAACTTTGACCCAAATTATTCTCAACCCTATCAACCAACTCAAACAAAGGCGCTAAAGAAATATCCTCTCGTTGCAAACGAATAAATTCGATTCGTGAAACAATGTTACCAATTTTATCTGAAGCCGCAACTGAGTCTTGAAACAAGTCACTCAAATCAACGACCGATTCTAAGTCAGATTCAAGACAGCTAACCAAGTCATTATTCTCAAGCGCGTCTACTGGTACACCTGTTAAATCATCCGTGTCCGTTCCTGGGTTCACACCTGTCATGTCATTAAGCGCATCGTCTGCAGCCGCCTGAGCACGCGTAACTACTCCCACCTGTTTCACTAAACCCGCAGCGATATCGTTGCCGATAATGATATGAACGTCTGTAGGCAAACTGTCTATCAATCCAAATAGAAATGTCCCCGTGAAAAATTCACCCTTCAAAGTCATCTCCACTAAAGATACCCGCAACACTTCATTCCCAATGCCCTTTATCAAACGAAATTCCTCAGTGTCGGTATAAAATTTTGATGGAACTAAACTTTTGCTAACCAGACTCTGTAGCGCGCCCGAATCACGAAGCATGACCACTGAATATAGTGAGCTGTCCTGACCTTGAACCCATCCTTCAAAACAATACGGCCTAAAATCTTTATGTACACCGTCAAATACCTGATTCACCGACGTTTCTGCACTTACAGCATGCACCTTCTGAACCAAACCCACGTGTTTTGCATATGGATTTGACCCCTCTTGTGCACCCGAACCCTGCATATTCTGTCTCTGAAAACAGTTGCCGTAACTGTGACCACTACGTGAACAAAACCCGCATACCACAGTCCTATAACCACGAGGGAACCCACCACGCGCACCTGTAAATTTAGCAGCCTGCCCCACAAACGTAAGACCATCCTTCCCTTCAGATTTCTCTTCAAGCCCCGATCCAAAATTAGTATCCAATTTAAATGGTTTGTACAGCGTTGCGTATTCGTCCGCCAACGTAGCTGCCACGCGCAGAGACCTCGGCTTACGTTCAACAATCCATTTATGTAGTTCCAATGGGAGACAATTCACAAACTGTTCTAGTTTAAAGACCTCTAGAAGTCTATTAACATCAGTCAACGCCTCCTCACCTTCCAACCAACTGTGAAAAGGCAAACCAAGACGAAAGGCGAAATTCGAATAAGTCTCTCCCGACATTTTAGTTAAAGACCTAAAACGTTTTCGATAATATTCGGGGACTCTAGCATATGCAGTCAATACAGCCTGTTTGAGCCTGTCATAGTCTTTACAGTCTTCAAGCGTCAGTTCTGAAAACACCTTCGCTGCCTTGCCAACCAATTGTGAATGCAACAATGCTATCCACTTATCCCTTGGGAACTTGTGAATTTCCATTGCCTTCTCAAAACTCATGAAATAATTTTCAACCGCCATTTCATCGAATTTCGGTACCAGCCTAACCGCTGACGCTATTCTAAAATTGTCACACCCTGTACCATCCTCGTAACCCTCACTTTCCTTACTCTCTCGACATTCCATTTTATATTTTCGAACTCTCTCTTTTTCATCCAATTCCAATCTCAGTTTTCTTTCCTCAAACTCAACTTGAATCTTACGCTCCTCCAAAGCAAATTTTACCTTAGACGCCTCCAATTCTACCTTACGTTCTTCCGCCTCTGACTTAGTTTTCCGTTCTTCTTTGCGTTCTTCGGCTTCTAATTCAGCTTTTCGTTCATCTGCCTGCAACCTCATTTTCGCCAACACAAACTCTCTTTCCTCTCTACGCAATTGCCTTTCCTCATCCTCTTTTGTCACCTTCGACTCCGTACCCACGCGCGGCACTAACTTCAATAAAGCTTTTTGTAACTGTACTTTACTCAGTGACTTACTCTCCTGACCTAAACTATCCAAACGCTGTCTCAATTCATCCACAGACCATTCTAGAATGTCATCTACTGAAAATAGCGGACCTGTGACGGGCATAGCCATTTCGTACACTTAATCAACACTTCAGTCGACCAATTGCAAAGATTGAGTGAAAATATGGAAAACTTCCCACTTGGCTTTCAGAATTTCCAACTTTCAAAATTTCAAT
>OY744615.1:15640660-15643160 GCA_963556255.1 Allolobophora icterica | reverse complement strand
TCTCAAAACCACCGAGATAGCAGGACTTCTTTATGGCTCTTCCTCAACGACAGGTCTAGGCCCTTACCCTTCGCCTACCTGCATTACACCCGCTAACACTCAGTCGGTATTTCGCAAACATTCGGGGTTGAGTTTCCAAAACTCCCTCAATCACCACATCAATGCAGCGTCAGGCTAAAATTACACTCGTGCTACACAATAAGTACTTGTACTTACAAGTACTCGTATTACTTGGACTTACAAGTACTCGTGCGTGTTGCTAAACATATATGTGGCCTGGTACTTGTACTTGCAACTTAAGAATTTGTCTTTATACGCGTATTTCAAGTACCTTTACTCGCTTTCGCGCTTGCAACTCAAGTAGTAGTACTGGTACTTATAAATGCACTTTGAGCTTTTGTACTCGTACTTCTATGTGCAGTTTGAGTACTTGTAATCGTACTTATATGTGTACTTTGAGTACTTGTACTTTTACGAGCACTTTGTACTCATACTTATATGTGCAGGTGTGCACTTTGATTAGGCCTACTTATACTCGTACCTGTATGTGCACTTTGAGTAGTTGTACTCCGACTTACACGTGCACTTTGAGTACTTGTACTCGTATTGATATGTACACTTTGAGTACTTGTACTCGTACTTATATGTGCACTTTGAGTACCCACGCTCGTAATTGCACTTGCATTCTGAGTGTTCGAAATCTGCCGACTGTAGAGACTAGTTGGTACGGCAGTGGACGTTTTAGCTGATCTTCAACACTGACGCGACGATCATCGTGCAATGAATCCTAGGCTAATGCACTTCTTCTCTTCAGTTCTTCTGCATAAAATCGCTGATGTTTACTCTCAGCCACAAACTGATCTCTCACATTCCTGTTCGAAGAGTGGTCGTTTCCATGGCAACCTTATGATGCAGCCTCCCATCCTTCCTTCACCAACTTCCCATTCAAAATGGTCTGTCAAATATGCGTCCTGTCTATTCAACACGGCAGCCAAAGAGCCTCGACATACAAAGTACTCGGATTTCCCTCCTGGCTTTCAAGGGGATTTACCCTGGAATTTGGCTTGCACGCCAAATTTTCTTAGCAGCGACAATGACTGATGCCTTTATTATTATTTGTTTTCTATGTCCCAAGGCACATAATTATGATCCCTCGGGGACCTACATGTAAATATTACTTAACATAGAGAGAAACATTAGCTACATTATTATTTTTTTCGATAATAACAGATTTTAATACCTTTAATATCGGTCACCATCTCGATCTTCTTATTTCTTAACATCAAGCTTCTCTTTGCAGCAAAAAATCAGGAAGAAAATAAATCTGAAATCGAATTTTACACACGAATATTGGAGAAGAAATCGTCAACTAAACGTAGGCTTCGTCTACATCTATATATACTACTGTTGCCATGACAAAGGTTTTACGTCATCAGCAGCGTTTGTTTTACAAAATGACGTCAATCAGTATTATTATTATAATTATTATTATTATTATTATTATTATTATTATTATTATTATTATTATTATTATTATTATTATTATTATTATTATTATTATTATTATTATTATTATTATTATTATTATTATTATTATTATTATCATTATCATTATCATTACAAAAGTACAAAGTACTCGGATTTCCCTCCTGGCTTTCAAGGGGATTTACCCTGGAATTTGGCTTGCACGCCAAATTTTCTTAGCAGCGACAATGACTGATGCCTTTATTATTATTTGTTTTCTATGTCCCAAGGCACATAATTATGATCCCTCGGGGACCTACATGTAAATATTACTTAACATAGAGAGAAACATTAGCTACATTATTATTTTTTTCGATAATAACAGATTTTAATACCTTTAATATCGGTCACCATCTCGATCTTCTTATTTCTTAACATCAAGCTTCTCTTTGCAGCAAAAAATCAGGAAGAAAATAAATCTGAAATCGAATTTTACACACGAATATTGGAGAAGAAATCGTCAACTAAACGTAGGCTTCGTCTACATCTATATATACTACTGTTGCCATGACAAAGGTTTTACGTCATCAGCAGCGTTTGTTTTACAAAATGACGTCAATCAGTATTATTATTATAATTATTATTATTATTATTATTATTATTATTATTATTATTATTATTATTATTATTATTATTATTATTATTATTATTATTATTATTATTATTATTATTATTATCATTATCATTATCATTATTATTATTATTATTATTATTATTATTATTATTATTATTATTATTATTATTATTATTATTATTATTATTATTATTATTATTATTGTTATTATTATTACTATTACTATTATTATTATTATTATTGTTATTTTTCCCCAAGGTAGGCCTATATGATCCCTCGGGGACTTAGATATTAATCTGTTGATATGTTATTCCAGGAAATCAGGCCTCGTCCTCCGCGAAGTCATTGAATGTGCCACGGAATGCGATGGCATTATGACGTTGAATACATTTATACTTCACA
>OY744615.1:15620460-15640460 GCA_963556255.1 Allolobophora icterica | reverse complement strand
TAGTTTTACATAGGCATGTCCTATTTGTACAATGCCGCTAATTAGTATTAAGTCTAAACAGTGAATAGACTGTTGTCATTGTCTACTGTTTAGCAGTGCATGCATTATTAACCAGAAGCAGTAACACTGTGTTATCAACAGCTAATTAAAGGCTTAATAAAGTAAGTTCTGAAAATGGTTTTAGTCCGACATAGCCTTCAACATAAAAAACACATAATACAAAAGACTGTCTACTGTTAAACGCTAATGTCTAGCATTTCAGTCTGGCCACAACTGTGGATTTCTTAGAGTCTATGAACAACTTTTATGCTCAGCAACTACTTGAAGGAGAAAGTGTTTCGGTTCTTCGTTTCTGGTCAGATCAGCATTAAACTCATGAATCAGAGCCACACCTCTTTCTGTTGTGTCGTTTACAACTTTCAGTGCCTTGACATACTTCAGCGCTGTTTTGAATTCAGAATTGTAGCACCACAGACCAAGATCAATCTGAAGGAATTCTATGGGCAACCTCAGTGCTGTGAAGAATTGAATACTCTGCTGAGTGACAAAAGAGGTTAGAACCGTTAGATTCCTGTTTGCTGAAAGATCACCCATCATGGTGATTCGTTTTGGTGGATTGCTGTTTCCAGGAGGCCAACTGTTAATTGCATTCACCATTCCTCATTTCACTTCAAGAGTGACAGACGGATCAAACATTGCAAGGCATATGATTTCCTCATTCAGATACCATAGGTGCCCCAATAGCTTCTGCACCATCAAATATGACCTTATTTACTGTGTACTACTGCAACCTTTCCAGGAACAGTAGGTCATTAATGGAAACCAAAGTTGACATCGACGCTGTAAACCATGTTTGGATGTATCCACCTGCTATGGTAAAGCAGAGAAGCTCAAGTAGACCATGTTCTTCTTGCTGTCAGCTTAAACTGGACAACATCTGCCTGGATGCGACCTAACATGGAGATTTTGAATCCGTATAACAAGCACGCCATCCATTTTGCTCGGTGAAGTTCAGCTGGAGCACTGAAATGAATTCCACTTATGGGATGCCTCACAGAAATATGATGACACGAATGAGCAGTTCCTGATAACCTTCTCGTGGCTGAGTTTCCTGACGTTGCTGTTCAACAACATTCAAAACTTCAGCTCTTTTGCCTGGTGTGATCTCTCTTGAGACTTCAACATCATTTAAACCTGGACGGAAAGCAACATGATCAATATCAGCATGCAGGAGAATTTGAAACGTTTGAACACCTGAATATCTGGTCCAGAAGAAGGAGCTAATGTCAGTGAACAGATCTTATCCAGGATTATCTCATGAATGTGATGCCGACAGGCAAAATATAACAGACGTTTGCCCAACTTCTCCTCCATAAGAGTGCACCTGACTTAAGACCTGTGTTCGACGATGTGGTGTCGAAAGCCATGCCACAGAGGCACAGATGCGTGACTTCATACCCCAACCTTCGATAGCTGCGAATACTGCAGCGGTTATTTCTCTGGTCCCATTTGGTAAGTATGGAACTGCAAGCAGCTGATCAATACCTGCTTTAGGTGCCAATACAGGGAAGCATGGGCGTCCACAAGCATTTTTAAGGGGGCAAAAATTTTGTAGGGGGCAAACTTTTTTATGGGGTTAAAATGTCGTTTTTGCATTAAAAAAATGTACATAGAAGCAAATTGTAAAATAAATAATGATCAAGGACTTACTTTAACAATTAAGTGCTTTTCGCATTGAAACTCGTGCTGGGACTGTTGTAATAATCATAAAAATCAAAAAAATTTATTTAAAAAAAATATTTTCAAAATGGGGATGCCCTCTTCCCCCCCCCCTTCGGACACCCATGCACGCAAGGGATTGACTTTAGCTTTTCTGGTCATGTGTGAAAGAAGTTTACCGTCCCAATGGACTTTTAGAGGAACATCACCAACTTTTGTTGCAAACTCTTCTTTGGGCTTCTACTGCTAAGTACAACCATGTCGAGGCACCCCTAAATATATTCAGAAACACCTGAAACTTTGCCATAATTTTTTTTAAATTATTTGGAACATGATGCGGGGGTGAGAGCTGCAACTTTCAAGAATTTATTCTTTCACCATTGCCGATGAACCACCCTAATATATATATATATATATATATATATATATATATATATATATATATATATATATATATATATATATATTGGTCACTTCACAACCGCCTCTTGTCACTCCCCTCCTAAAAAAGCCAATCTCGACAAGAAAACCTCTCTAACTATCGTCTCATCTCCGATCTTTCGTTTTCATCTAAACTAACTGAACGCATTGATCGGCTGAACGACTACTATGTTTGTCTCTATATAGTATCTTTTCCCACTCGTTTCGATGGTGTGGCACAGACAAAAAGTACGCCGATTCTTGTCCTTTGCCTGAATTCCATCTACTAAGTACCGAGGAAGAAAGGTGTGGCAAACTGAAATTTGATTGCACCCCTCTTTGTCCAAAAATGTCTCTCTTAAATTTTGTTCTCTTCAATCCAGACGAGGACTAAGATCGTCATCTCACGGTGACTTCGCCATCATTCGATCACTCAGAAAAATTGGAAATCAAGCATGTGCGTTAGCCGGACAGACTAAATGGAACAAGCTTCCGGATTTTATTCGCAAATCCTCATCACCCTCGAACTTCAAATCTAACCTTAAACCTGTTTAAGATGTTTTATGATTAGTTTATTTTATGTTATGCGCTCTTGTGCAAGATTTCATTTTGTTTAATTTTTTACGTCAACGCATGGTCGCCTTCGTGGCCAATATCCAGCATGAGCGAGACTCCTCCTCCTCCTCCTCCTCCTCCCTCCTCCTCAATCTCCGGCTAGTTGTCGGTTGATCGATTCCTCTCATTGCTCGGTTCCGGTAGTGTATCATCGACGTGAAGCCCCTCTGTGTGTGTGTGTGTGTGTGTGTGTTTGTATGTGTTTGTGTGTGTAATTCTGACAGTTCTGGACCAAATGCTAGCATGAATAGCAGTGAACATGTTAAGAATCAATTAACCGTGAATAACAAACTGTTGAAAGAGCGTGCAGGAAAGATGAATTATTTCTGGCACATTATACTCTTAATTGAAAAGTATGATTGCTTGAGCGAAAAATCATTTTTACAGAAAAATCGGTGATCGATTTTCACCCAAATTTGCGGCAATCAGGAGATGAAAGCCAGTTGATAGCAGTGTAGCACCAGTAGTGACTTTATTGACCAGCGAAAGCTTGCAAATTTAACACAAAATCAATTTCACATCAGTAGGCGTCAGAGGGGGAACTCTGAACTCAGTAGGAACCATATGAGTCCAGCTATGTAGAGTCGTCCTATAAAACAACGCAGTGTATTAAAAGTGCTCAGTGATGCATTTGGGGGAAGAGAAACAACGAGTTTTCATATGAAATGTGGGGTACGGTATTGAAAGTGAGTGATGAAGAAAGGGACTTGGGAGTGATTATGCACAAGAGTGCAAAACCTTCGAGGCAATGTGCTGAAGCATAAAAAAGGCTAATTTAACTTTAGGTATCATAAAAGGGACAATAGTCACCAGAGACAAAGATACAATAATAAGGTTGGACAAATCACTGGTTAGGCCACAGTTGGAAGAGCTACAAAAATGATTTGGGGCTACACGGATCTGAGCTATGAAGAAAGGTTGAAAAGGTGTGGACTAACAACATTGGAAAGACGAAGGAGCAGAGAAGATCTAATTGAAGCTTATCACTGGAAAGGAAGCATTGCAGTGGGAGAGGTTATTTGAATTAGCACCAAACAAGGCAACTCGGGAACACAGGTATAAATTATTTAAGAAGCCAAAAGGAACATTAGGGCAGAAATTCTTGTAGACCTGTGGAATAGTTTTGATGATAGTACTGTCTCAGTGGACACTATAACAGCTTTTAAGAAAAAGCTAGGAAACTTGGGCTATTAAGCATTCCAGGTTAATTTGCAGTGGTTCTAACACAGACTGCACGTCACCTGAACCACTTAAAACCCTTGTTATGTTATGTTATGTTATGTTTTGTCAGTGTTGTATAGGTGGTAGCATCAATTGTTTCATAATGGAATACCAGAAAATTTCAACCTGATGTTGAATATTTTGTGACCAAAGAAGTCAATGAAAACATCAGTTAGTGAGGATGAAGAGGAGTAGAGCGATGGAGCGGGTGGTGTTCTCTTATGGAACAACTTATCGAGGTCCAAAGGGCCTCGGAAAAGATAGTAGCAGAGAGATAGTAACTTTAATTCTAACGACTTGTTCGTGCATTTTGGAGGTTCTCTTCCAAACAAACCTTTTATAACCTAGACATCATGAAAATTTAATTGAACTGCAAAAGAAAAAGCAAATTTCTTTGTTCACACAGCGCTATGAAGAATCATTTGCTACCTCAAGGTGTTTTCAGTTATTTTAAAACTGCTTCAGAAATTCACGACCATTGTTACATCAGATCTTAATTTAACCATCGTCAAAATCTGCACGTATTTAAGGCAAGAACATTTTTCCAATTGTTGTCGTTGGATCAGGTAGGCCCATAAATAGCTCAGAAAACATTTTCAGCTCATCTCAAGATCTGTTACATCTGTTACAGCCGTGTTACAGAGTTACTGTGCCGTTGTGAGACGCCTAAAACGTGTCATATGAGTGTACAGATACATAGATACATAAATTATATGGAATTCTCAACCCCGACAGACAGTTCATTCACGCACCCACTACGCATAAATTTAAGGGGCAGATAATAAGATATTTGACTGAACTAACACACCAGTTATTGTGTATGTGAACAAATTAACGATACTGATAAGCAAAAATTCGACTTTGATATAAAACAGCCACTGTACATTGATTAAATAAGTGCTTAATAGGTGCTACCGCATATGCAACCAATGCAACCCTATGCAATAATGCCATTTCATTTTGAAATGAGGCAACTCTATAGCTAGGCCAACTAAACGCCTTGGCAAGTCTCTATTTGACACCCAATGTTAGGATGAGTTCAGTTCAAACACATTTCATAGATGGTTTAAATAGGAGGGCTCCATACTCTCACACTAATCAACCTCGCCACTAGTTCCCCTAAGCAAGTTTAGACATGACTTAAACCCGCGAGACAAAGACGCCCGAAATTTTATTTCTCGTGTTCTCTTCAAGAACATATATTAATGAAAATGTAGACAAGTTGCGTCTGTGACAGTACAGCCTGTATTTATCAAATAAACGAATTTTGAATTGAAAATACACGATCATGCATGAAAAAAATTGAAAACGTATGAAACAAATTGAAAACGTATCTTAGACAATATCATCATGATCATAGCTCTAAATCAAAGAAACAAAGGAATCCCGGAAGTAACGTTGAACTAAACGTACTGGTTGAAGTCGAAACCGCTTCTTCTTTCCTATCGACCATTTACAAAAAACGCCTTCTTTGCAGTCTTAGAACATTGGCATCAATGTCGAGACCTATCTTCGCTTGTTTCTTATCAGTAGTCGTTATTCTGGACAACTTCTTTTTCATTTGGGCACTTTCCTGTCATGACTTTGTCCTCCTCTGCCTACCTACCTCCCCCTCTCTCTCTCTGTCTTTCTGTCTGTCTGACTCTGTCTCTGTCTCTGTCTCTCTCTTTCTGCCTGTCTCTGTCTCTCCCCTCAATAATGTTTCATTCTCACTCGCATTTCTCTTGCTTTCCTATTCTTGTTTTCCTTTGTACTGTTTCAATCCGTCATATCCTCTCCCTCTCCTTTCCCCTCTCTTTCTCTTTCTCTCTTTCCGTCATTTCCTCTCCCTCTCATTTCCCCTCTCTTTCTATTACTCTTTAACTCTCTCTTTTCTCTCTCTCTTTCTCTCATTGACCGTGCTTGGATTCAATTCACAGAATGGCTTGTCAGATGAAAAGATATTTATCCGTTGTACGTAATCGTGACGTGGATCTTAATGGATTTCCGAAGGATTAGAGGCAGCGTGATGAGGAGGTAGCGAGATAGGCAAACATTGAGTGAGAGATGGAAGAAGGAATGGACGGAGGGAAGGAGCGTGATGGGGAGATAGCGAGATAAAGAGACATGGAGTGAGAGACGAAAGAAGAAAAGGAGGGAGGGAAGGAGCGTGATGGGGAGAGACGGGAGTCGGGTCGATAAAATTGCGGGTGGAACGACGAGGAGATGACATCATGAAATCAATGGCATCGAATCAGCCGCATTAACATGTCCAACCACAGTTCAGCTATGAGCAGAAATACAATCGACTAACAATACGATATTAACACGATCCAGATAAGACAGCAATATGAAGTAACATATTTGATATTGGCGTGTGCTCCACTGGCATTTTCAGGCAACCTCCGAGAACACTCGTTTAATATCCGTTGCATCAGTCAGACAGCAATATGTGAAAGAGAAAGAGGTGCTAAACGTACATTTATATGTGCACGCTTACATACATACATACTAACATGCATATAAAGATACATACATGTACATACATACATACATACATACATACATATATACATACATACATACATACATACATACATACATACATACATACATACATACATACATACATACATACATACATACATACATACATACATACATAAATGTACATACATACTAACATACACATACACATACATACATGCTTACACAGTAGATAAAATAGCAGAGCAAGAATTAACAGCACGGTACAGAATGCAAACGTCAGAGGACAGCAACCAGTGCAGTCCCTCCAGGCAGAGGACAGCTATCAGTGCAGTCCCTCCAGACAGAGGACAGCAATCAGTGCAGTCCCTCCAGACTGTGGACTGCAACCAGTGTAGTCCCTCTAGACAGAGGACAGCAATAAGCGCAGTCCCTCCAGACAGAGGACAGCAATCACTGCAGTCCCTCCAGACAGAGGACAGCAATCACTGCAGTCCCTCCAGACAGAGGACAGCAACCAGTGCAGTCCCTACAGACAGAGGACAGCAACCAGTGCAGTCCCTCTAGACAGAGGACAGCAACCAGTGCAGTCCCTTCAGACAGAGGACAGCAATCACTGCAGTCCCTCCAGACAGAGGACAGCAATCACTGCAGTCCCTCCAGACAGAGGACAGCAACCAGTGCAGTCCCTCCAGACAGAGGACAGCAATCAGTGCAGTCCCTCCAGACAGAGGACAGCAACCAGTGCAGTCCCTACAGACAGAGGACAGCAACCAGTGCAGTCCCTCCAGACAGAGGACAGCAATCAGTGCAGTCCCTCCAGACTGTGGACAGCAACCAGTGCAGTCCCTCCAGACAGAGGACAGCAATCACTGCAGTCCCTCCAGACAGAGGACAGCAATCACTGCAGTCCCTCCAGACAGAGGACAGCAATCACTGCAGTCCCTCCAGACAGAGGACAGCAACCAGTGCAGTCCCTCCAGACAGAGGACAGCAACCAGTGCAGTCCCTCCAGACAGAGGACAGCAACCAGTGCAGTCCCTCCAGACAGAGGACAGCAATCAATGCAGTCCCTCCAGACAGAGGAAAGCAACCAGTGCAGTCCCTACAGACAGAGGACAGCAACCAGTGCAGTCCCTCCAGACAGAGGACAGCAATCAGTGCAGTCCCTCCAGACTGTGGACAGCAACCAGTGCAGTCCCTCTAGACAGAGGACAGCAATAAGCGCAGTCCCTCCAGACAGAGGACAGCAATCACTGCAGTCCCTCCAGACAGAGGACAGCAATCACTGCAGTCCCTCCAGACAGAGGACAGCAACCAGTGCAGTCCCTCCAGACAAAGGACAGCAACCAGTGCAGTCCCTCTAGACAGAGGACAGCAACCAGTGCAGTCCCTCCAGACAGAGGACAGCAATCACTGCAGTCCCTCCAGACAGAGGACAGCAACCAGTGCAGTCCCTCCAGACAGGGGGCAGCAATAAGCGCAGTCCCTCCAGACAGAGGACAGCAATCACTGCAGTCCCTCCAGACAGAGGACAGCAATCACTGCAGTCCCTCCAGACAGAGGACAGCAACCAGTGCAGTCCCTACAGACAGAGAACAGCAACCAGTGCAGTCCCTCCAGACAGAGGACAGCAACCAGTGCAGTCCCTACAGACAGAGGAGAGCTATCAGTGCAGTCCCTCCAGACAGAGGACAGCAACCAGTGCAGTCCCTCCAGACTGTGAACAGCAACCTGTGCAGTCCCTCCAGACAGAGGACAGCAATAAGCGCAGTCCCTCCAGACAGAGGACAGCAATCACTGCAGTCCCTCCAGACAGAGGACAGCAACCAGTGCAGTCCCTCCAGACAGAGGACAGCAACCAGTGCAGTCCCTCCAGACAGAGGACAGCAACCAGTGCAGTCCCTCCAGACAGAGGACAGCAATCAATGCAGTCCCTCCAGACAGAGGAAAGCAACCAGTGCAGTCCCTACAGACAGAGGACAGCAACCAGTGCAGTCCCTCCAGACAGAGGACAGCAATCAGTGCAGTCCCTCCAGACTGTGGACAGCAACCAGTGCAGTCCCTCTAGACAGAGGACAGCAATAAGCGCAGTCCCTCCAGACAGAGGACAGCAATCACTGCAGTCCCTCCAGACAGAGGACAGCAATCACTGCAGTCCCTCCAGACAGAGGACAGCAACCAGTGCAGTCCCTCCAGACAAAGGACAGCAACCAGTGCAGTCCCTCTAGACAGAGGACAGCAACCAGTGCAGTCCCTCCAGACAGAGGACAGCAATCACTGCAGTCCCTCCAGACAGAGGACAGCAACCAGTGCAGTCCCTCCAGACAGGGGGCAGCAATAAGCGCAGTCCCTCCAGACAGAGGACAGCAATCACTGCAGTCCCTCCAGACAGAGGACAGCAATCACTGCAGTCCCTCCAGACAGAGGACAGCAACCAGTGCAGTCCCTACAGACAGAGAACAGCAACCAGTGCAGTCCCTCCAGACAGAGGACAGCAACCAGTGCAGTCCCTACAGACAGAGGAGAGCTATCAGTGCAGTCCCTCCAGACAGAGGACAGCAACCAGTGCAGTCCCTCCAGACTGTGAACAGCAACCTGTGCAGTCCCTCCAGACAGAGGACAGCAACCAGTGCAGTCCCTACAGACAGAGGACAGCAACCAGAGCAGCCCCTCCAGACTGTGAACAGCAACCTGTGCAGTCCCTCCAGACAGAGGACAGCAACCAGTGCAGTCCGTACAGACAGAGGACAGCAACCAGAGCAGTCCCTCCAGACTGTGGACAGCAACCAGTGCAGTCCCTTCAGACAGAGGACAGCAATCAGTGCAGATAACTTGTAACTCTTTTAGGACAAACCTAGTTATAACTAAACGATTTTCCGCTCTCTCTCTCTGTGTGTGTGTGTGTGTGTGTGTCTCTCTCTCTCTCTCTCTCTCTCTCTCTCTCTCTCTCTCTCTCTCTCTCTCTCTCTCTCTCTCTCTCTCTCTCTCTCTCTCTCTCTCTCTCTCTCTCTCTCTATGTATATATATATACATATACATATACACGGTGAGTCATTAAAAAACGTGTCCCTACATAACTTAAAATAATTCATGCATGTAACTATCAATTTTAATGAAACTTCATAATAATGAAGCTTGATAGTCCAGCTAAGTGCTGTATAAATTATTTTTACAAAAAGCTGAACCCGCCTAAACTATGATTATGTCACGACAACCCTCGGAAAAACGGTGTTTACAGAGGCAGATAAACATTTCATAACCACAAAAGAATGAAAAAAATGACAGTGCGAAAGGTTTTTTAAAGGAATTTTCAAATACAGGGTTGATTCATGGTAGATTTCATGTTCTCCTTTCAAAGATCGATAAAACTGGATCTTTTTTTATCGTCGACCAGGTAGAGGCCGCCCGCTAACGGCCAGAACGGTTGACAATGAGACTTTTGAGTTACTGCAAACTGAAACACCTGATTTCATTCCGCCTACTTTGTGGCCACCTAACATACCTGATTTAAATCCGGTAGAGTATAAAATATGGAGTGTCGTGTAAGAAAAGGTGTACAGATATCGAATACATGTTGTCAACGAGTTGCGTCATCGAGTTTTGGAGGAATGGGACGAATTGGATCAGCGCATCATTGAAGTCAGTCAAGCAGCGGTGTATGCGTCTTTGCGCATGCGTGGACCATGGTGGATGCCCAAGGATGTCAATTTGAACTTAAACTTTAAGCTTCATAATGCTCTCTAATAACTCCTCTACCTTTACTTAAAATTTCTTTGACATAAACTTATATCTGAGGAAGTTATAGCAAAATAAGCAGGGACACGGTTTTTTATGACTCACCGTGTATATCCTCTGATTAGCGAACACTGTGACAGGCGCTTTATAAATGTTCAGATACAATACAATACAACATATATATCTGTTCTGTCGAATAGAAGCGCATGCCTATGAAGCCTTTTCCCCGGCCTTCGCCCACTTTCTCCCAGAAGCGTTGGGGCGTCGGGCAGCAGCATAGGTCCAGGCGGACACATCGGCCCCCTTTATGGGCCCTGCGTACTCGGTAAATAACGCTGACATGTAAGTTCATAGAACGCCATTATCGTGTTCCACCAGGTACGAGCCGCTTCTCTCCCGACGATCATTTATTTCGGTTTATTGGCCCGTATTCCTATCATACACGAATGATATGTTCCCAACTACGCAACACTACATACGCTGTATATATAATTATAATATATATTAAAAAAAAGGTTCCGGAAATGAACAATAGGTTCCGGAACTGAACAATTATGGAAGGGCTAAAATCCCGATGAAAAACGGGATTGGGTTGGGAGGAGTCTCAATAAACACTGAAAACAGTTCACAACACTTAAATTAAATTAAAATAACTAAATTTTTATTGTTTTTATTATTAAAATAAATGAATAACTTTTAGCAGCTGGAAAAGTTGCCGGAACGCCGTTCCGGCGCGTTCCGGCTGAAAAAGCACTGGTATAATGTATCGTATACATATACGAGATTTGCTTTGAAATAACAAGTGACTTGATTAGCCCGTGAGTCCACTCTTGACAAGTGGACTGTATTTTAAACAGTGAAAATTGTAGTGACCTTCGACCTGAGGCCGACTTAGTCCTGTGTCCTAAAGACACGGAGGGATCAGTGATTGATAGAGACGCCGTCCCATGTACATTGATTGCTTGGTGATTGATAAGAATCGCTACATGCAGCCAGACGCGATTGCCATCGAAGACCACGCAGGCTGTCTGACTGTAGTCTATACGTCATGCTGGTGGCTGTGTCTTTTGTCCGACAGTAATTTCTGCCAATGACAGACCGGCGGCTCTCCCACTGAAACTCGACTGTTTCAAAGAGCATGTAATATAACATAAAATACGATGATGAGACGCATGTGGTTAGTGGTCTGGTCAACGAAGTCGTCATGGAAACGCCAATCGCATGAAAATTATGAGATTGCATAAATTTATGTTTTGTCAGACTGCTTTGTTGTTATGCATGAAACTACAAATTACTAATTATCCATCAAAGAAAATGGATGTTGGGCGAGGGTGTAAATCTTTGGCAAAAGTGGCTCTTTGTGATGGTTTTCCACATAAACTGAGAAGTTAGTTGATGTTTAACGACGCAATGTCATAGCAAAGATGATTAGCGTCGCCCTCCTCCTTTTTTCAGGTTTGGAACTGGCACTGCCAGAGTGCGAGCAGTGGCGGAGTTAAGATGAGAGGGAGGCATAATGAATGTTGACATCGCAAATGCAGAAATCAGTTGCAGCACAGTACAGAATTCGTACGCTTATGTAAGAATGACAGTGCAATTATATAGGCCAAGTAGTGCAGAGACACCTTTCGATGAGAAGAACTATACTTGCTGTGTGGTTTTGATACATCCAGATGTGTGTTTTTTCCTTTAAAATCTAAAGATGATCTGCTATCTCTGTATAATGCAATTTTACGTTTAGGGGCAGCTGGTTGCAAATCACAAGTGAATGATGGGTGCCAATGTTCATAAATGGCTTGTACTTAAAGTCGTAGATTAAAGACAATAATGTTGCAGACTGTAAAGTATGATCAGTATGATATTACACAATGTCAGACTTATGTTGACGAAAGACTTATAGGATCATTATGTGTAACGTCCCTATACTGTCATCTCTACCGATAAACCAAGGAACCAGTTCTAACTCTTTTATTCAAGGCAATCATCTAAGAAGCATGCACGGTGTCTTTCACGCACACAGGCCCTAAAGTTCATGCAAATTTACTTATGTTGATTAGTGGAATCCTGACATGTCTGCCATAGTCAGACACTTGGGCAGCTGTTGGCTGATCTGTGTGTACCCAAAACGGTTTATCTGCGTCGTATTTAAGTTGATTTTCTACAACACAACTATCCAGAAAATCGACTAGGCAAAGATTGTTGAGCTGCCTGTGAAAAAAGTACTTCACGAACTTTAGCAATAAAAAAAATACTGAACGACTAAGCTGCCAAGGCTGGACATATGAGAGTGGCCAACACAGAACCAGGGTCGCGCACACAATTACGCAAGGCGAGGGTCACATCGTCGATGTTATAAAATCACGTGAAGCTAAAGTAAACTGTCATCTGATAGTGATCTTGATAGCGGCCTATCGTAATAGCGACCTTGACAGTTTTTTCCACGAAATCATCCAATCCTTCTTCAGTATCACAAGGTACAAATTGCGCTTTAGTATTAAGTCTGACTCAATTTGAGGACCTCGCTTCCTTGTCCACTGGTAGCTCTGTTACTCCTCATCCTTGGTCAAGTTTTGTTATTCGGCACTGCCCTCCATGCATTTGAGGATTGTTCTAAGCGGTTTTAACATAGTCTGCATGGCGTCATGCGCTTCGTTCGGCTGCCCGTGGAGATCTTCTGGTCTCTCGCTGCTGTACGTCAACACGTGAACACCGTGCACTCTCATGCTGTGGTCCAACCCTTTGGAACAATCTTCCTGTGAGCATACGAACTGTCCATTTAACTCTGCTCAAGTTACTTTTTCACGTTATGTCATGACGCACAGCTTAGATCTTTGCACAGTAATGTTCACAGAGATATTGGGGTTGGCAGGAAGAAATAAATAACTACAGCGTACTTTCATATTCCGAGTCCGAGAAAATCAGGGCATTACTTTCAAGAAAATATATAATTAAAACGAATGGATAAGCTATTTATTTCCTTGTGATCTGGTTTCCCCTTCAACGTTTGCGAGAATTTCCATTTAAAGACACCGCGCTCTTTCACGCTTCAGCGAATTTTAGTCTGTATAAGTTTAGAGAAGCTCTATTGAATCAATCATGCGTGAATTCAACAATTCCGTTCCAAATCCATCTAAACAAGCCAATTTCTGGCTAATTTCACCTTAATCTTAGTGCAGTAGAAAACGAAGGTCATATAACTCCTATACTCAATGCGAATGAGGATATATATCCTTTAGGCATCGCCCGCAAAATTACCCTGTATTGACATCTTAATGACCTGCAACATTCGCGCTCAATCCGTGTCCAGAATTCCATAGCCGGTTGCACTTTCGTGTCCTGAGACCGATAATAATGACAATTTAACGGGCAAGGCGAACAGCTGATCTGTTACAAGCAAAACTTAATGAACCGCAAAGCGCCACACTGCGACGCTTTCTGGAACTTTATTGTCACTGCGCACTTCGCGTTGCATACGCGTCACGCTGACGTAAATTTTCGAGGAAGCTCAGCGCCATTTATACGTAATCTCTACGTCATTTGTACGTCACAAATCGATCGCTGGTGAAGCTTTATGGAATGGCTGGTCACCCTTAGAAAGATGGGGCCGAAGTCACTACTCCGCAAGTATTCATGCATGTACGTAGGCATTTATGTATGTATGTACATGTATTATGTATATATGTATGTATGTATGTATGTATGTATGTATGTATGTATGTATGTATGTATGTATGTATGTATGTATGTATGTATGTATTTAAAATAAATTTTCCAATGTGCATCACCTTCATAGTTTAAAGATAAATCGCGTTTCACATCGGCGCTATACTAAATCAAGTCGCGAATGGACGTTTGTGACGTCATTGTCCATGAATATTAATTAGTTGGAAGCAGCCAATGAGAGGAGTCTTACATTTCTTTCGTGACACACTTGTCCGCATTTCTGTTCGCTCATCATTATCATGGACAATTCATTATGGGCAATCAATTCATCATCATGCTTTTATTGTTAACCGTAAACATATAGACACGAAAATAACAAGTATAATTATGTTACATGCAGTGACAATTGGAGTACCCAAAGGAAGGAATCGTTCCGCTAATAGGGCTTCCCTAGTTACAATAAATCATTACATCCAGTGGAGCAGTTCGTTAGGTGTCGTGTCTATTATTATTTATAACATCAGCAAGACAAAACCCAACGTTTATATTATTACTATAAGTATATAGGTATATAGTATAATATATGAGTATTATATAAGTGTAGATATATAAGTATATATGTTATATAAAGCAAAACATAACATAACTTAGCACAACAGAGGTGTTAAAGTAGTAGCCTTCATAGCAAACGAGGAGCTGCGGTGTCTTTGCTAGAAATCCCCCACACGTATACGACTACACATAGTAAACAATTTTTATGAAAATCGAAAGTCACGCTGGCTTTTAAATACACGGAACTGTAATTATTGTTATCTTAAATTGTTAGCACAAATATAGCGCCTGTGCGCGATAGACTCGTTAATTTAATTTAAAATTTCATTATTCACGGTTATTATTCTTCCGTGAAATTCTGTAACCAATCTTTGCTCCGCGCTAAACCACTTCTATGGAACGAATTCCCAAAAGACCTCCGACAGTTTGCTCAATGTCCATTCATGGATGTCGCCTTCCTTTTCCCTGTTTTCATAGGCGCAATTTGTGGGGGGGGGGTACGAGGGGTACCGTACCCCACTTTTTGGTTTGGGTACCGTACCCTCACTTTTTGGACTGAGGACTGAGGGGTACCGTAACCCCACTTTTTAAACAATGCCAATCAATTTTTTATTATTGAGTCTTCCCAGAGATCGCAGTCTCCGCCTTGCTTCGTGTATGTAATAAATTGGTAGCCCCACTTTTTAGACAAAGTTACGCTCCTGCCTGTTTTCCTGGAGCATTTAATTCAAGACTGTCATTTAAAATCTTTAAACTGTCTTTTCATCCAGCCTCCATTCCTTCATCACCTTTTTAATGTGAACTTCTTTGACACAATTTCCTGTGTTACCATGTCACTGGATCTTTTACCTTAAATTCTTAGGATGTCTGCCTAACAATGAAGGTAACCAAATACTCTGCTATTGAGGATTTGGCTTAACTAAGCGCGGGTGAAACATATCGATATCACAGAAAAATATCGATCCAGTGAAACATATTGGTCGCAGAGAAGCATATTTTCTGCTTTTATCGAAACGATGTCATAATGAAGACGATTAGTGTCGCCCTCCTTCTTTCTACAGACTAATTTGGTCTGGTACAAAAAACCATCCAAAACCGCAGAGGCCGATTTATCCGGCGACGTAAACAACTGAAGGATATCTGTGGGTCCTATAGCGTAAGAGATAACGAGATTTATCGGTGCATGTCTGTACGAGGTTAGCGCATTGTACGCATCAATTACTTTTATCATCATCATCATCATCATCATCATCATCATCATCATCATCATCATCATCATCATCATCATCATCATCATCATCATCATCATCATCATCATCATCATCATCGTCGTCGTCGTCATCATCATCATCATCATCATCGTCGTCGTCGTCGTCATCGTCGTCGTCATGATCATCATCATCATCATCATCATCATCATCATCATTATCATCATCATCATCAACATCATCGTTGTCGTCGTCATCATCATCATCATTATCATCATCATCATCATCATCATCATTATCATTATAATTATCATCATCATCATCAACATCATCGTCGTCATCGTCGTCGTCGTCGTCGTCGTCGTCGCCATTATCATCATCGTCGTCATCATCATCATCATCATCGTCGTCGTCATCGTCGTCGTCATCATCATCATCATCATCATTATCATCATCATCATCACCATCATCATTATCATTTATCATCATCATCATCATCATCATCATCATCATCATCATCATCATCATCATCACCGTTAATAAATTCCTTGCAGATTATCATTCGTGTTTTGCCGGTTTTCTAAGCGCTTGATTCATCGCTTGTTAGCGTTCTTCAGATATTGACTATCATAATACCGACACTATATATTATTTTTTCCGCTTAACCATGTACATTGCATTCTCCCTCGACGCTTTCCTACGCGTCAAACAGTCTTTCGTTCATGAAAATTTGATGTTGCAGCCGTTATGCATTTACTCTACATATAAAACTACACGCTGGAACCTTTCCTTGATAACAGCACAAGAAGACTTAAATGTTGCAATCAATTCGACAACGCTGAACGAAGACTCGAAATTGCTTTCGCTATCTTTTGACATGACGTGAGACTGCATTCCACGCGTCAGAGCACAATGGCTGTCAATCTATTGTGCTCGGATGATTATCCCGCGTTGTCGACAATGTTTCTTAGCTGGGATAACACCATTCAGACTGATCTCGCCTTCACCTCACAGGAAACTAAAAATGTTAGTCTATTCATGAATGAAGTTCGTCATTGAATCATTCTACGGCCATTGTATTGCATTATGTAACGTCAGCATTTCTTCTCTCTTCAGAATAATTCTGTCATTGTTAGGCGCAGTACATTTACTCGTACCTGTACCTGCTACTCAACAAGTAAACTGTCAGCGACCATCCAAAGTGTGGAGTAGACCCTATGATTCGCCAGATCTGTAGCTTAGAGTTACCTCGTCGAACAATGCCGGATTTAAACTTGGTGAGGCCCTAAGCTACATAAAGCTTGAAGGCCCCTTGTTATAAAATTACACCAGAAGGTCTCACAAAACTTGAAAACATATATTTAGTTATTTAATAGCAAGGCATTTTAATGAAAAATTCAAATTATTTTAAAATGAATGCATTTACTCAGGCGAGATGGAATTTCCTACACAAGCCGTTTGAAAAGGTTCTACATAATTATATAGTAGATATAAAATTAAAAAGCCCACCCCCTAAAAATCTGAATTTTTAGGCCCTGCGGATTGTGAAGCTGTTTTAGCTTATGCTAAATCCGGCAGTGTAGTCGCTAGACAGAAAGTCTTAGATTTTCTGTTAGGCTCTATATAATTAATTAAATCCACACTTCAATCACGATAGTACGCAATCGCCAAACATAAAAGCTTCTACATTCACGAAGCTATAAATTGCCATCGTCAAAAATAATCAAGAACGTTTTGAATTCAGACAATCGAATGAGCGCACGACATCTTTTCGCACACTACCCAACAGTAGGCTACATTTGATCTCGGCTTTTATACTCTCAAAACCACCGAGATAGCAGGACTTCTTTATGGCTCTTCATCAACGACAGGTCTAGGCCCTTACCCTTCGCCTACCTGCATTACACCCGCTAACACTCAGTCGGTATTTCGCAAACATTCGGGGTTGAGTTTCCAAAACTCCCTCAATCACCACATCAATGCAGCGTCAGGCTAAAATTACACTCGTGCTACACAATAAGTACTTGTACTTACAAGTACTCGTATTACTTGGACTTACAAGTACTCGTGCGTGTTGCTAAACATATATGTGGCCTGGTACTTGTACTTGCAACTTAAGAATTTGTCTTTATACGTGTGTTTCAAGTACCTTTACTCGCTTTCGCGCTTGCAACTCAAGTAGTAGTACTGGTACTTATAAATGCACTTTGAGCTTTTGTACTCGTACTTCTATGTGCAGTTTGAGTACTTGTAATCGTACTTATATGTGTACTTTGAGTACTTGTACTTATACGAGCACTTTGTACTCATACTTATATGTGCAGGTGTGCACTTTGATTAGGCCTACTTATACTCGTACCTATATGTGCACTTTGAGTAGTTGTACTCCGACTTACACGTGCACTTTGAGTACTTGTACTCGTATTGATATGTACACTTTGAGTACTTGTACTCGTACTTATATGTGCACTTTGAGTACCCACGCTCGTAATTGCACTTGCATTCTGAGTGTTCGAAATCTGCCGACTGTAGAGACTAGTTGGTATATACGGCAGTAGACGTTTTAGCTGATCTTCAACACTGACGCGACGATCATCGTGCAATGAATCCTAGGCTAATGCACCTCTTCTCTTCAGTTCTTCTGCATAAAATCGCTGATGTTTACTCTCAGCCACAAACTGATCTCTCACATTCCTGTTCGAAGAGTGGTCGTTTCCATGGCAACCTTATGATGCAGCCTCCCATCCATCCTTCACCAACTTCCCATTCAAAATGGCCTGTCAAATATGCGTTCAGTCGACTTTGCACAGCAGCCAAAGATCCTCGACATACAAAGTACTCGGATTTCCCTCCTGGCTTTCAACTCGATTTACCCTGGAATTTGGCTTGCACGCCAAATTTTCTTAGCAGCGACAATGACTGATGCCTTTATTAGGCCTATTATTATTTTTCTATGTCCCAAGGTACATAATTATGATCACTCGGGGATCTAAATATTACTTAACATAGAGAGAAACATTGGCTACATTATTTTTTTCAATAATAAAAGATTTTAATACCTTTAATATCGATCACCATCTCGATCTTCTTTTTTCTGAACATCAAGCTTCTCTTTGCAGCAAAAAATCAGGAAGAAAATAATTCTGAAATCGAATTTTACACACGAATATTGGAGAAGAAATCGTCAACTAAACGTAGGCTTCGTCTACATCTATATATACTACTGTTGCCATGACAAAGGTTTTACGTCATCAGCAGCGTTTGTTTTACAAAATGACGTCAATCAGTATTATTATTATAATTATTATTATTATTATTATTATTATTATTATTATTATTATTATTATTATTATTATTATTATTATTATTATTATTATCATTATCATTATTATTATTATTATTATTATTATTATTATTATTATTATTATTATTATTATTATTATTATTATTATTATTATTATTATTATTATTATTGTTATTATTATTACTATTACTATTATTATTATTATTATTGTTATTTTTCCCCAAGGTAGGCCTATATGATCCCTCGGGGACTTAGATATTAATCTGTTGATATGTTATTCCAGGAAATCAGGCCTCGTCCTCCGCGAAGTCATTGAATGTGCCACGGAATGCGATGGCATTATGACGTTGAATACATTTATACTTCACATCATTTATTATTATTTTTCCCCGAAGCACATATGATCCATCGGGAATTCAAAATTAGGGGGCATTTTCCTGGAATAGCTAGTCTTCGCAGATGGTTTATTATTATTATTATTATTATTATTATTATTATTATTATTATTATTATTATTATTATTATTATTATTATTATTATTATTATTATTATTATTATTATTATTATTATTATTATTATTATCATTATTATTATTATCTATTGTTGTTGCTGCTATTATTATTCATCATCATCATCATCATCATCAGTTCCTGACGCCAGCCATTTGGCGGTGGTGGGTACGAACAAATGATCTCCATTGTCCTCGGTCATTTGTCAAGTCTATTCTTTAGTGTCAAGTCAAGTCTTTAGTGTTAGTCCAAGTGATGTTATGTCCTTAGTTATATTATCTATCCAGCGCAGTATTGGTCTGCCTTCGTGTCTTATTATTACTGTTATTATCATTATTAGTTAGTACTGTATAATACCAGATGACACATCGAGGCATTTCTGTGTCAAAGAGGCCACACTTTTTACAGGCCACAGCTGTTGCACATTTTAGTCAGACGATTTCTTTCTGTAGGGAGTGTACAGCTTCTGATGAAATCGAACCCTGGATGTAATTCGCTCCCCTCTGCTTCGTTGGCGAGCAGAGGAATGGCATGAGGAGGACGAGGAGGAGGTAGAGGAGGAGGTGGAGGAGGGAGGAGTGGGGG
>OY744615.1:15610460-15615460 GCA_963556255.1 Allolobophora icterica | reverse complement strand
TCTGTATCGATCTGTTGCTCTCAAGCGCACTGTTCTGTTGGGTTATGTTGCATTAGTTCCTGTTACTCTGTGGTGCTGCACTTAGTTTGCTTTCATGTCGTCAGCTTGGCTGGTGTGTATCTTCTTGAGGAGTGCATGTATAGGCCTACTCTGCAAAATTGTAATCATACATAGTCGAATGTGCTTCCAATTCTGCTACAAGTGCACCTTTGAATCATCAAATTTTCGGCCAAAAAATTTCAATTTCCTAAGCAACCCGCAATTCTAATCCACGACATCCGTAGAAGGAGACGAGGAACCGTAAACATCTGCACAACTCGCAGTACGCAGAGAAAGAGGCTTAGCCAAACAGAATGCACAGAAGGCATTTATCTAAGGCACGATAAAAACGTTACCGATTTATTGTCCGACGTACAATTGTGCATGTATGCATGCATGGGGCATGCAGATAATCATACATACATGCTTATACATGCATGCATACATACACATACATACAAAACATACATACAGATATTCATATAATTATACGTAACCATACATCCACAAGTACGTGTATAGGTACGTAGGCATACATATTGCCTACACACATAGGACCTCTATACAAATATATACATGCATGCATACATACATACATACATAAATGCATATGAATGTGGGTCAATTTGACTTAATCAGTTGACCCATTCTTGAGGATCATTCGATCATCATATACACGTATAAATGACGTGAAAGTCACATTGTGAATTTGATGTAAATTTCGAGAATGTGTGTCATCTTGTTCGGTATAAGTATACCAGGGAGTTTTGTTGAAAGAGGAATATAATAAACGAGCAGCTACTAGTTTATCTTACCTTACCATACCAAGTACGGCTTACCAAGACTAGCCTACATACGATAAAGCCCTAAATCTGGATTAATACCAGTCCGGCTGAGAAGTCTCATCGCTTTTAATGTGATATTTACGGAAGGCAATCCTCCCAAACAACTCATGCGGAAAGTCATCAAGCCGCGTTCATTATCTTCAATATGGCGTCTTCCGAGGAAGTCGTCGTAAACAGCCGTGTAGTCATTGTGACACGATGGATGAATTAATGTGTCACACGGTTAATGGTTGACTGCAAGACACGATGGATGAGACATGATGCAGTTGTGTCTTGTCGAGGACAGGGTTACAAAACTCAAGATATTCCACACGAAGAGGCGAATGTCAACAGTCTATTGAGCCCCTGAAATACATATGAGTTCTGCATTCCTATCTCAAGAAAACTAGGCTGACGATTATTGTATTCTACATACTGTGGAGATCTGCGGGTTCTGCGCTCACCTCCGAGCGCATTGCGCTTTCTCGTACGTCTGGAACGTTGCTCTGGAGCAATCGTCCACGGAATATAAGCTTATACGTCTTATTCCACCAGCGACAGACCAGCAAACACTTTCAGCCTACATTAAAAGTCGTATCTGTTAAGCGCTGCTCAAAGTGCACAGTGTGCACTACAGCACAAGACCGCTGTACATTAGCGAAGAAATTGTTCAAATGTCATTCCAACCCAATAATGCAACATTCTCCTTCGAACACGTAAAACAAATGTCCATTATAATATCCCTATTAAAAGGGGCTATATCAGTAACCAGAAACATAAATAAGCAACTATGAACGTGTTAAGTGGGGTGGGATGTGATTTTCCTATGAATAAAGATAGAAAAGCCAAACAAGCGATGTTCTGGAATTCTGGAGCGAGAAGGTGGATAGGAAGACCACGGAAGAACTGGCTACACACCATCAGAGACTACTTGAAATGCCTGGAGATATAATGGGACCGAGGAGTTGACGATGGACAATGTCGCGTGGAGGAGATGCATAGGCTTAATGTGTGGGGGTACGATGGGTATCCGCACCCATACTTTTTGGACTGAGGGGTACCGTACCCCCACTTTTTAAACAATGCCAATCAATATTTTATTATTGAGCCTTCTCAGAGATCACAGTCTTCGCCATGGTCTGTGTGTGTATTAAGTTGGTACCCTCCCGAAAGTTACGCCCTTGAGGAGATGAGTTGCCCGATGTGCAGACCTGCACGGGAAGGACTAAGTATACAAAGTAGGCTACTATGACCGTGCGTCTCTAAGAGTCATGGCCACAATAGGCCTAGTGTCTGAAGTTACAGAGCATTCGTTCGACGAGCCGTAGCCACAAGTCCCTGCTGCGGATCGGAGGCCGAGTCGAGGGTTCAGTCAAGAGCCGCTGCTGCAGAATTGAAAGGATTAGATTTCAAGAAAGCTCGATCCCCTGCTGCTTGTGAAAGTAGATTTCTCTTTGACCGGATAGAAATTGTTGACCGAGGGGAACGACTGGGTCGAATGGGAGGGAAAGTGGATCTTTTCCACAAGTGGTAAATTATAGGAATCCGATCAGATGCGGGGATTTCATTAAGCCCTATACATAGATACCCATGTGTGTGTGTGTGTGTGTGTGTGTGTGTGTGTGTGTGTGTGTGTGTGTGTGTGTGTGTGTGTGTGTGTGTGTGTGTGTGTGTGTGTGTGTGCGTGAATGTGTGTGTGTGTGTTTGTGTGTGTGTGTGTGTGTGTGTGCGCCTGATCAACGCTAAAGCCTGTGCAAGGTTGAAGCCGGATATGGACCGCATTCCACTTCCCTTCGTTCTTTCTCATTCAGTAATCAACTTGCAAAGATTTTGCGTGCAGTGCACGCATAATCTCCTTATAGGTCTATGTTGAACATTGACGTTAGAACTGTACGTTGGGACGGCTTTAGACGGCGTCGCAGTTTGAAAAGCGGGATGACAAGAATAGAATTTGTTGTCTCGTTCTTCAGTCCAATTTTTTTAAAATAATGTAGGTCTAGAATTTTGTGGGTCAGATCTGCATGCAATGAGGATCGAGTTCCAAAGCGTGTCATAATCACAAGCAATTTAGTGCATTTGTTTTGATCACGGATCTCCTGCGGCTCATTTTCAACACCTTCATTGGCTCACTTCTCACTTTTAAAACCGTTCCATGATTTTTGAACGCCATTCATTTGCCATACCGTAGACTCCGTAGAGAGTTGTTATAGACTAAGTCGTAGTCATCGGTCATAGGCCTATCTCCGTCATCATAGTCATATCTACGTCATCATAGACATAATATCTACGTATTCTTTGCGTGATATCGGTTTGAAATCTCTAACTGAAACCATGACACCTCAACAATGCAGCTTTCTGTATATATTTGTGCATATGATGATGATGATGATGATGATGATGATGATGATGATGATGATGATGATGATTATGATTATGATTATGATTATGATTATGATTATGAGGATGAGGATGATGATGATGATGATGATGATGATGATGATGATGAGAATGATGATGATGATAATAATAATAATGACAATAATAATAATAATAAAATCGACAATTTCTAAGGAGCTGTAATACAGCCACACTGTTACCGGGGCGCCGTCACACAAAATCGCTAATCGAGCTAAAACCTTAGTGTAAGTCCTAAGTTTAGTCTTGAAAGACTGCACTGAGTCAACTGAGCGGATCGAAGGAGAAGACTGTTCCAACATTTGGGGCCAGCGGTTGAAAAGCACGGTCCCGGAAACACGTCTTGGATCTACGCACGTATAGGTCACCTTTCACACATAATCTCAGCCGGAGCCCAGTGATGGCATGTCGTGCAGGAGATAGTCCGGCACCGCTACGTGTAATGCCTTGACCAAGCTATAGAGTAGAAATCTCAGTAAGTGAAAGCGATGCTACACAAACACAGCAATTCTCTGCCTACTTACAAAATATTGAATAGCAAAGCTCAATACCTTCTCGCCCAGTTCCCAATATTACGGCAAAATCGAGTGGGTCCAGGCCGAAGGCTGTTGTTGCAACTCTACTGGAAGAGAGAGAGAGAGAGAGACAGACAGACAGACAGACAGACAGACAGACAGACAGACAGACAGACAGACAGACAGACAGACAGACAGAGTGAGATGGAGAGAGACAGACACGGAGAGACAGACAGAGACAGACAGAGACAGAGAGGGAGACAGAGAGGAAGACAGAGAGAGAGAGAGACAGACAGAGGCAGAGACGGACATAGACAGAGACAGACAGACTGAGACAGAGAGAGACAGGGAGAAAGACAGATAGTGAGAAACAGAGAGGGAGGGAAGTCTCTTAACCAGATGCTTATGGTTATGACAGTTGGTTCTTGACTTGAGGCGACATAGCGGCTAAGATTACCATGCAGGCAGAAATTAATAGACAAAAACTGGTGAAGTCACTATCATCATTATTCAAAGGCAACATTGATCCCACAGTTGCATCAACCGCCCATCAACAACGACAGGCGTCGAGACGCACGTGAAATTGATACGCAAGGCACAACCGCACTAAGACGAAACGTGGACAACAGCAGCAGCGCTGCCAGTCAATCCTCCGGTAATTATCTGACAATGCAATTGCTACCGTTGTTACGAATTGCGTTTCCATGACGACTCGAAGAATTCCTTGAGGGGCGCTGGCGCGTAACGAATATGATAGGTCTTCTATGAGAACAGATTCATTGGACGCGTGTAATAAACTGCTCTTAATCTTTATATAGAAGTCGTCTGGAATCCATACGAGGTGAAACAGGTACATATTATCTTCAGTAATAAACGACAAGAAGATAAATATGTCATCGATAGCACGAGCCATTACTATAGATTGCGTTCTGTGGCTTCGCGTTCATTGCTTCGATGGTTTGGAATTAGCTCTGCAAATTGTCCAGCGTCGTTTAGGTTTGTTATCTTTTCGATTGCTCATTCTGCATAACCTGTAGCCCTGTATGTCTGTAACCTCGACGATTTCGGTTCCACGACAAATGGTTCACGACAAATGGTTCACGACAAATGGTTCACGATCTTCCGTTTTTTTACATTGGAGTACGAAAAAGCATGTCTAGTATAATTTCATCAAGCTAGAAACTGGATGAGCGATAAAAAATATAGC
>OY744615.1:15475460-15605460 GCA_963556255.1 Allolobophora icterica | reverse complement strand
TCTGTCTGTCTGTCTCTATGTATATATTATTGAATATATATATACATATATATATATATATTCAATAATATATATATATATTCAATGAACCAGTTGGCAAACCGCAACCAAGTACACAATCAACACAGAAATTTCTGCTCTGGCGGGGATTTGAACCCCCGACCTCTCGATTGACAGTCCAGCACGCTAACCACTATACTATCGAGCGCCTCTGAGCACTCCAATCTGATATCAATAAAAAAAATTACTCATAAATTAATGACACAGGCCTACTGCATGCAGAGGCCTAGATATTTCCGATATTCAGACAAGAAACTGGACATCTATGCACCCACATTGCGACGATATTGACGTGATATTGATCCCTAAAGATATTGATTCCGTTCTGCATGTACTGCCGTCAATGTGTGCGGCTATTGCCCCTGTTGACGTCGTTGACGAAGTCACAGAGGGCATTTCGGTTGCCCTGGTTGTCCTTCCTTTCGATCACCGTTGACCCCGTCACCCATTGGCCTTGCAGCAGCAACAACAGCATCCCAGGACCAGAGGACGAGTGGAATTGGGGTGAGGGGAAAGGCTGATGGGTAAGTGGACCATAACAATTGGTCAGGGATGAGGCTGATGGCAGATTGCACAGGAATATATGTATATATATATACGAACATATTATATAGGCGATATATTAGGGCGTATACGTGTGTATATGTTATAGGCAAGTTGTAAAATCAGCGATTTTGTAAAATGCCTGAAATTTTTAGGCAATTTGTAAAATCCCTAATTCACTAAGGCACTTGACAAAATCCCTGAAAAATAAGGGATTCTGTAAAATCCATGAAATCTGATGATAAAAATTTGACTGATTGCCTGAATGGACAATGACGAACATAATCGAAGTTTATTATGCACACGAGCCGTATTTTCAAAGGATTAACATTTTTAGATGGTATTTTATCTTAAGTTCAGTTCTCGAAGGCTACGTCAGCTTTGTTTTCACACGACATACTCGAATGACATCGACTGTTGCACTCGATCCCTATCATTATTCTGTAATTTGCTACGTTATTGCCAGCAAAGCTTGATGTCAAGAATTATACGAATATACATATACATATACATATACTTGACTTTCCCTTTGAAACATTTTCACTATTTGTATTGCAGCGTCCAGCCGCTGAACATTTGCATTTCAGAAATCCTTGCCCACCACATTTGGACTCAAATTGAACAGCACATCGGAGTCCTATTTCCTGCTCTGTTGGAAAGTCATTGTTAGTTAGTAGCTTGTGGGAACACAAATCCCCGTCCTCTGTCAACGAGGGGCATAGGTATGGTAACAATGTTTCCTGGGTTTGCAGCAAAGTTTATCACTCGGCTACACTTTACCATAAGCTCCTTCTGATCAACCATGGCATCCCGAGCTCGCTTACGTTGTGCTTGAATTGTAACACGATTTTGCTCAAGTGCTGAACGAGTTTCGCACCACCAAAGCAGGATGGTTGTCGACTGTCTGCTGTTCCAATGTGGTTTCCGTGTACCATGAGTAACTCAGGCCACAATAGCTTCAGCTCAGTGATAACTAAAGCGGTAAATTCTGATCCGTGATTGCTTTGCAAAATGTGTGGGGCACCAAAGAGGAAAATATACATGAGTTGATATGCTACCTCTGAGGTCCGTTTGGATGTGAGTGAGCGCAACAAGCAGTACTTTATGAGATTGTCTTGGTACACCATGATCAATTCAAATGCTCCGTTCTGCATGGACTGCATATCGATAAGATCAACCTGGCCACGGGAACTGAACTTAAAATGCAATCTAAAAATGCTAATTCTTTGAAAATATGGCTCGTATGCATAATAAACTTCGATTACGTTCGTCATTGTTCTGTCAGGCAATCTGTAAAATTTTCATCTTCAGATTTATGGATTTTACAAAATCTTTTGTTTTCCAGGGATTTTTTAAAGTGCTTTAGTGAATTAGGGATTTTACGAATTGCCTAAAAATTTCAGGCAATTACAAAATCCGTGATTTTACAATTTGCCTGTAATTGGCCTGTAACATAGGCCTATAGTAATGCAGCGTGGCAAGCTAAACTCGAATATATAACTTCGTACTATTCTTTTCTAAATTAGGCTAACATGACCACCGTACCGTAACTTTCTTTTTTGAAACCAGCTAAGCTTATATCAAATCAAATCATACAAAATTTATTGAATCAAGGACATGACCAGTATTTGATTTACATTCAGTGGCATCAGTAGCAAAAGCTAAAACAAATCCAGATACAAGAGACAACATACTATAATCATAATTAATTACTGTTTAATTGTAGACTATTATCTCAACGCTGACCGATAATATTTTCAAATAAAATATTTTAAATGATATTTTAAATTAGTGTTTTGCCTCTGAGGCGTTTGACAGTGGACCGAGCAGGCATTTGTACACTACCAACTAGACATTCTATCTCAGAGTAGTTTGTGACCAGAGCAGAACCGTCGACACATTAAAGCCGTGATATATTGGCTATAGACCTCCAACATGTGTGAATTCTATACAGTCCATCTAGAACCAATGGCAGTTGCCCTTAGCGGAAGTAGGATTGAGGCATGTGTATAAACTGTATATGCATATGGACAGTGTTATCTAAATATATCTTCCAGTATTTAGATCAACATATAGCAGTCAACCCCGCTACATATGAATGCATGTATCTAAACGGACAGACAGACAAAATACATCGCACATACAAGTATGCATATGTATGCATATTCCCAACGCCCACCTTAGCTTATGACTCACCTGAATTTGTCTTTAATCCTTTTGACAGTGTGGAAATAGCAGATAACCCTCTTCTCAGAGAAGATAGCTTGGATCCAGACTTCAATCTCCATAATGAACTCCCTACGCTATCATCGCACTATCTGGAAGTTGGCCAACTAAAATTGTTTCGGGAAAACTTAAAATACCAGCGTCCGTTTGGAGTTGCACATTTAAATTGTCGAAGCATTATAAACAAGCTGCCTGATATACAACTGTTTTTAGAAATAGCGAACATTGATATTCTGGCCCTCACGGAAACTTGGATATGCCAAGATTTTGAGGAACAGATTGATATCCCAGGGTATAATTTTGTCCACAGATCCAGGGAGGATGGGATGGGGGGTGGTGTGGGCTTTCTTGTCAAACTCGACTATAAATTTGATATACTGAAAAATGATGACATAGGCTCACAATTCAGCACTTTTGAGTCAATATTCATTAAAATTGCCCAAGATAAAGCAAAAGATATTATTTTAGGCTCCATTTATAGACCTCCTGATACCTCCTTACCGGATTTTAACTCTGATATACAACTCACCCTTGACAAATTAGCTCAGACAAAAAATAAAATTTTTCTAGCGGGTGATTTTAACATAAATTTGTTACGCTGTGGAGACCTTCAGATGACCTCAAATTTTTATGATATAATGACATCCCGTAAAATGCTTCCTACAATATTAAGACCAACCAGGGTTACGGAATACACGGCAACTTTAATTGATAACATTTACGTAAATTCATTTATAACCAAACAGGATTCATGTATATGCATTACTGATCTTTCTGACCATTTCCCCATAATACTATATCTAGACTTACAGATTACCCGAGTAAAGACTGAAACAACTGGTCCTAAAAGAACCTTTGACCTTGACTCCAAAGCTAACTTTGCCTCCCTCTTGGAAAATACGGATTGGTCACCTGTTGAATATTTATGTACCACAGACAACCCAAATGCTGCTTATAAACAGTTTATTGACACTTATAAAAACCTATATGACTCGGCATTTCCACTAAAAAATTCTAGTGACAAGCGGTATTTAAAAATAAAGCAACCCTGGATGACAAAAGCCCTGCTTAAATCTTGTAAAAAAAATCCTCTTTATATAAAAGTTATTTAAAAAATCCAACCCCCACAAATAAAAAAAAATTCTGCTCATATCGAAACATGTTTAAGAAACTTAGAAACGAGTGTGAAAAATTATACTATGCTGAACAACTTACTCAATGTAACAACAATTTGATGAAAACTTGGAAGGTTATTAAAACTATTCTTAATCCCAACTATAAATCTGTACTGCCTGATTCCTTTAATATTGATAACATTAACGTCAGTAACCCAAGTCAGATTGCAAATGCGTTCAACAACTATTTTTCCAATCTTGGACCTGACTTGGCCTCTAAGGTTCCATGTGGTAATCTCAATTTTAATGCATTCATGCCTGTTCCACCACCTTGCTCATGTGGAATCCTTCCGACAAGTGCAGATGAAGTAAAGGAAATAGTAAATAATCTGAGGAACTCTTACTCAACTGGCTCGGATGATATAAGCCCACTGGTTGCTAAACAAACCATTAGCCCTATAGTAAATATATTGACTTCTATTTTTAACTCATCTCTTCGCTGTGGAATAGTCCCAATAGATTTAAAAACAGCCAAAATTGTAACAGTTTATAAATCAGGTGATAAGAATAAAATCACTAACTACAGACCAATTTCCGTTTTACCTTACTTCTCCAAAATTATTGAAAAATTAATGCAGATCCGTCTCACTACCTTCCTGGAGAAGCTCAATCTTTTAGCACCAATGCAATTTGGATTCAAAGCTAACCATTCCACTTTTATGGCACTATTGGACATCCAAAATAACATAGCTGAGGCAATGAATAATAATAACTACTCAATTGGCATATTCCTGGACCTTGCAAAAGCGTTCGATACGGTGGACCACTCAATACTAATAAAAAAACTCCAAGGTTATGGAATTAGGGGAATGGCCCTAGCTTGGCTAAAAGACTACCTGGCAAATAGATCACAATTTGTTACTTTCAAAAACTCCTTTTCCTCCGTATTGCCTATAAAATGTGGCGTTCCTCAAGGATCTATATTGGGTCCCTTACTTTTCTTAATCTACATAAACGACTTAGCTCTATCTTCCACAGTTTTTAAATTTATTCTTTTTGCTGACGACACAAATGTATTTCTCAATGACAAATCGATCACAAATTTATTTTCTAGAGCTAATAATGAATTAAAATTAATAACTATTTGGTTTCGAGCAAACAGACTATCATTGAACCTCACAAAAACAAACTTTATAATATTTTATTCTGGGCGAAAAATACCCCCTCCTGAAAATTTGACTATCCTTATTGACAATACCCCTATAGAACGAACTGAGTCCACTAAATTCTTAGGGGTAGTAATTGATTCACGATTAAGCTGGAAAAATCACATTGCACTGGTATCAAAGAAAGTAGCAAAAAATGTTGGTATTTTGAAAAGAATTAAACCCTATTTACCTTCAGCCATACTATTAAATTTATATTATACCCTAATCTTCCCCTACCTCTCATATTGCAACATCTCTTGGGGTGCAAATTATAAAACCACTTTAAATTCTCTAAGTAAACTGCAAAAAGCTGCAATCCGCACAGTATTTAACACTTGTCGGAGAGCTAGTACTAAACCCATCTTTCGAGAAAATAGAATCCTAACCCTAAATCAAATTTACGCATTTCAATGTAGTTTGTTCATGTATCGGTTCCAATACAAACTGTTACCGTCATCCATGGATACTTACTTTGTTAGTGGTGCTACGCATCATAAATATCAGACACGTAACATAATGAAATATCGCCCTGATTTTGCTCGTATTCAGGTTAAATGGTTCTCAATCAAATGTCAAGGCCCTAGAATATGGAATGCTCTGCCCATTGATCTTACTTTGGTCAGGCCTATTGGCCGTTTTAAAACACTCCTTAGATCCTACTTGGTATATCAGTCTGCCATATTGTAAGTTGAAAGTGTGTGATTAGATGATAAATTGAGTCCTGATTCCCCTGTTCTGGTGATAAACTAGAACTGGTACTGCAGTAACCTCTTGTCAATCCTAACGAAAATTTGTGCTTATGTTTGCTGGTATAAATATAAATATAAATATTGGTTTTAGTTTAAGAATATATTACTTTTGATTTTTTCTCATTTGCTGGTGAGATCTGTTAATATGTACTAATTTAAAGTGAAATGCAAGAATGAATTTGTATATCCGTTTCTGCCTGTGAATCTTGGTTGCCCTATTTAGCGGGAAACTATCCCTTTGGGGCTTCCTTTTAAGACGCCCACGTTATAAAATTTTGACAGTTTCATTTGTACTATTTTGGGTTGTTTTAATAAACGGATTTTTGATTTGATTTGATTTGATTGATGTATGTATGTCTGCATATCTGCATATCTGTAACATGTACGTATGTATACAGACATACAAGGTAGATAGTCATACATACAGACACATACATACGTACATACATACATACATACATACATACATTCATACATACATACATACATACATACATGCATACATACATACATGTATACATACATACATACATACATACATACATACATACATACATACATACATACATACATATATGCATAAGTTTACATGGAAAATTGGAGTTAATAGTTTGTGGTCACAGCTGAAGCCAGTTAAGCTTATAGAGCCAGCGACAAAACTCGTCAGAAAGCCACCCCGCCGCCTCTTTATGGGCCCATTGGTACAATAGAGTCACCCGCCGCCTCTTTGTGGGCCCATTGGCCCAATAAAGTATTATTATTATTATAATTATTATCATCATCATTATCATCATCATCACTTTCATCATCATCATCATCATCATCATCATCATCATCATCATCATCATCATCATCATCATCATCATCATCATCATCATCATCATCATCATCATCATCATCATCATCATCATCATCATCATCATCATCATCATCATCATCATCATCATCATCATCATCATCATCATCATCATCATCATCATCATCATCATCATCATAATCATCATCATCATCATCATCATAATCATCATCATCATCATCATCATCATCATTATCATCACTTTCATCATCATCATCATCATCATCATCATCATCATCATCAGCATCATCATCAGCATCATCAGCATCATCATTTTGTATAATTAATCGTCATCATTATCGTTATATGTTTCTGCTTGTAAGGCCACAATATTCATTATTCAACTTTATTGAGCTGCCATTCAATGGGCGTGAAATTAAAGTTTCTCTCCAGTAGCAGAGAAGGAGATGAGATTGTCATTAGTCCAGAGGGTCAATCAACGTCTAGGCGCGTTTAGAAGAGGTGCACTGTTCTCTCCGTACTTGTAGCGATCTATTACTTCGCGCAGACTATCTCTATTGCGCTCTCTCCTCTCCTTCCGTATTTCTCGCTCTTCTCTGTCCGAAAACTGCAGAGGCCATTGCCCATGGCAAGGTCTCTTTTGGAGCTCGTAAATGTCAAGACCTTAAGAAAGGACATCAAAACAAAGGGGAAACCATTGCCCCACGTCCAAAACTGGGGTCGGTGGATTTTATAGCCACATTACTTTTTAACTGAAAAATCGATTTGGCTACAAAATGATGACCCTGCTTCTTATACCTTAGCCCTCATGGAGCAACCTTGGGTTAAATTTATTCCACTAGAGCGGTTTTCACGCATTACTTTTGAACGGAAAGAGATATTCAAAATTACTTTGGACACTTTTCGTGAAACATGTTTTCCCTACAAAATAGTTTTGCTCTAATAACGTTAATCTTTTGTGACGACCTCAAACTTTGACGCCACATTTGAAATAGCATTGTTTAAATGGTTTCTCTTAAAGTAGGGATTATTGTTCTTAGGCGGATGATATTGGTGTCAAGTTAGGATTTTTTAATTCGAAAATCATATTCTAAACACCACTTGGCAATTGTTTCTTGCGGAACACTCCCAATGCTGTTTGAAGTGACCATTTAGGTCTCCACAACTTTAGTTCTTAGAAAGATGATCTAAGGTTTTCGACGACACGGAACACTGTGCAGTATCTATATTTCACGGGTCACGTTACATGACATCACTCGCCGTGACGTTCCAAATGATCATTTATATTTCCACAGGTGATTGTCGTAGAAAGTTTTCTGCACTTGTTTTTTGTGTGAATCCCAGCATATTATCACTGCACAACAGTGATTTTGCTTCTTGAACACTAATGGGTGTTTCTAATGCACTTTTTGCTGCTGATCACGAAAATCACCTTGAAATTGTCCTAACACGTACCGTTTTTGAGAAATCTTCATTTTTATAAATTTATTTTCATATTTTTTCAGCTATGATCTTTCACTGACGCTATAATATGTTCCATGTAACTGAGGTGTGTCCAGGCAAGCATTTAGGGCAGATTGAGTATCGTTTGTGTTATAATTGGTACAGCTTGTGCATGCATGAGCATGCGGATGCTGGATGGAAGCTGCCGCAAACTCTGTGGCGCCATAGAAGCCACTCGCATACGCATATGCTACTCAGGAAGCTGAGATCAGTTATTTGTATTTTGATATCACTATTTGAAAGCATAGCATTGTCTATGTATGTTACATAACAAGTTAGCCAGTTTCATGATAGATTTCCATTTACCGTAAATATAATATATATTAGGACGGTAGTTGACAGTAGAAATGTTTCGTCAGTGTGGCAACAGCCGTGATATACGTACGTTCTGCTGCATTTGTTGAGAGTACACGATTAGGCCTCAGAGACGCGCCATGACTGGACTTCTTAGGAAAGCATATGAGCTGTACTTTTGCAGAAGCCATCGAGATAAAGTCAATTTAAAGTTATCAAGACAAGGCAAGGAATGGGCTCCTCACATTTGCTGTGCAAGATGTGCTATCGACCTTAGACCTTGGCTCAGAGGTACTCCGAAGGCAATGTCATTTGCTGTCCTGATGGTCCGGCGAGAATAGAAGGATCACGTGACGGACTGCTACTTTTGTCTCACTAATGTTTCTGGTTTATCTGGTAAGAATAACAAATTAACTGAATACCCGAATCTACCTTCAGCCATGAGACCAGTGCCACACGATGAAGGTCTTCCGGTACCTAAGCCACCGGAGAAATGGAGCTTAGACGAAGAAGATGCTGCAAGGACCAGTCGGGCACGTCTACAGCTACTGACAGTCATCCGGATTTTGAACCATGTATGTCTGGTGACCCTCATCTTATCACACATTCAGAATTAAACTTAGGTTTGTCGAAGGCAAAAGCAGAACAACTGGATTCAAGACTGCAATGATGGTGTTTGCTCTCTTCAAGTGCTAAGGTTTCTGTATTTCGACAAAGGCAAGATGATTTAATATGGTTCTTTGAAAAGATTGACAACCTAATTTTCTGTACTGACATTGACCAGTTGTTCACAGCTTTGGGTTGTGAGCATGACCCACAAGAATGGCGTCTCTTTATTGATTCGTCAGTGTTAAGCCTGAAGGCTGTGTTGTTACGCAATGGCAATGTCCATTCTTCAATACCTGTGAACTCAATACCATGAACAAGGATGGTGATAGTTTTCGTTAGCAAAGATAGATGTTCCCAAGAATGTGATGCCAAGATCAAAGAAGGCATTTTCGTGGGTCCACAGATCAGACACGTCATCAATGACAAGGAGTTTGAACATCTGTTGGGGGCCCAGAGAAAATCGCCTGGAAAGCATTCAACGGTGTCGTGGAGAATTTTCTTGGCAACTACAGAGCATCAAACTGCATTCACCTGGTTGACAAACTTCTTGCAGCAAAGAAAGACATGAAATGCAACATGTCACTTAAGATTCACTCCCTGCATTCCCATTTGGACTTCTTCCCCGCAAAGCTAGGGGCAGTTAGTGACGAATACGGATAAAGGTTTACCAGGACATTGCCACAGTGGAAAACGGTATCAGAACAAAGTGGAATCCATCAATGTTGGCTGACTATTGTTTGGACACTTCAACGGGCTGCAGCAGACAGTGATTACAAACGAAAATCAACATCAAAACATTTTTAGGCCTTTGGAACTTATGCTGCATCTCATATACAGGGTGCGGCAAAATAAAGTAATCCCCTGCAGTGTTTGGTTGATATCTCAAGAACGAAGTTGGATTTTTATAAGAAAATTTACACGGCCATTGGTCATTCATATCTACGTACAAATGCCAAATTACATTATATTATCACAACAATTGACTAAGTTATGCTATTTGAACAGAGACAAGCCCACGCTTTATAACGTGCAAATTTTACGGTTGCGTTATTGGTTGTACTGTAGCATTTATTATGAAAAAAAAACAGGAGTGGCTGCACGCAAACTGTCCTGAGATCATTGAGAAGGACCAGTGGCCACCAAATTCCCCAGATCTCAACCCCCTTGACTATTACGTGTGGGGAGCCATGCTGGAAAGGTATCACAAACTCCAGCCGAAGCCAAAGACAATCGCCGAGTTGAAAGCCGCTTTGCAGTCAATATGGGACGATATGCCACAGGCGCCGATCAACAAGGCCATCAAGAACTTTACCAAACGGCTGAAGGCATGCGTGCAGGCCAATGGTGGACACTTTGAACACTTAATGTAAAATTGAAAGTGCAATTCGTAAAGCTTTGTTGTAAAAATATTTCAAGTTGTACCATTTATTTTTCTTGTTTCTTTACAAAGTAACTATTTTTAACCATGTAAAATCGTGGGGGTGTCGTGTTTGAAATAACATAACTTTGTCATATTTCAAGATTGTTAAATAACATTTGGAAGTTATATGTAGATGTGAACAGACAATATCATTACCAAGTTTTATATAAAAATTCTAAGCGATTGCTACAGAATTTGCAACACACTGCAGGGGATTACTTTATTTTGCCGCACCCTGTACATTGTGCAACGTAACAGGTTATAATTGCATTTATCAAAAAAACTTTAATTTCGTGTTTCTCAAAATTCCTACGTGATACAGACAATCTAAAATGATATTTCTGTTCACTTTGAAGGGGTCTATCATCAGCACCCAAAAATCTTCAGGAAGCAAAAAAAAATTTAAAATTTGTTGTCCAGTGTAATGAATGACTTTTGTCATTTTTATGAAAGTGCTGTAATTCTTCCACACAAAATCGTCATCACAATTCTATAGCTTGCAGTTCCTGAAAAATCACATATGTCAACCATAGCAGCTCAAGTGATCGTAATTATGTTGTGTATATCTTCCGCGACCCTAAAACCATATAGGCCTATGCATGGAGAAGATACCAATTCCTATTAAACCATTGGTAAACCACAACAGGTCAAGTGCCTTTGAATTACAAGATGGCCGTGCAATGTTGCGTAAACCTTATTGGATTCTGTGACCTCGAAAACCGTGAATAGACATCATGAACACCATTCGAACACTTGTAATTCCTACGAAACCATGGGTCAACCATGTTTTCAAGATAGATGACCTTGAAGCACAAGGTCATTCGATGGTTTTAAAATGTTCCGTATACCTTTTTTGGATTCCGCGACGCCGAAAACCATAAAATCGACACAAAGACCACCATTGTAAGACTTGTAGTCATAGGCGTAATTTGTGGGGTACCCGTAACCCCACTTTTTGGACTGGGGTACCGTACCCCCACTTTTGAACAATGCCAATCAATATTTTATTATTGTGCCTTCCCAGAGATCTCAGTCTCCGCCTTGCTTCGCGTATGTAAGGAATTGGTACTCCCCACTTCTTAGACCAAAGTTACGCCCCTGCTTCTAGTTAACTGTTGCGCAAAGCCAGTGGAAAACTGACGAAGAGAAACACAAGTCCATCATCAAAATTTGGGGGGACAACTAAAATTTTGCTGCTTGGCGTCATACTTGAAGCGGATGCACTTGGGCACCACTGGCACGAGTAGGCACCATTTAATTCTCCTCCTCCTCCTCCTCCTCCTCCTCCTCCTTGAAGGGGCGCTATATAAAAGCTCCTTAATAATAATGATGATAATAATATATTAGGTTATTTGGCTAAAATGTAATCATATTTGCGTCATTTTCTGAAATCAGCGTGCGCTAGCTGCCGATATTTTATTTACGCATGTAATCAACGGCAGGATTGAGTTCGCTTTTATTGGGCCACTGCGTATTAGTGACTGAAACGTCTTTGATTGCAGTTGCGACGAACTGTCCAGGGAATGCTAATATTTCGTTCTTATCGTAGTTTCAGCCGACGGAGATTTATTGACAGGCTTTGAATTTTCTTAATATGAAAGACTGGCGCTACGCAAATACTAAGCGTCAAATTGTCGGCTGTGTTAGCGGGAGCAAGTACACAACTAGGCCCTATCTATCAACATTAACAGCTAGACAGCCGTATACGGACATACAAGGAGATAGGCAAACGATAGACAGTCAGAGAGACAGACAGACAGACGGATGGAAGGACAGTGAGACTGATAGACAGAGACAGAGTTTAGTGCAGACGATGAGAAGAGGAAGGTAGGCGAGTGCAAAGAGAGAAGAGGAGAAGAGAAGAGAGTAGATAACACTTAAGCTGGCTTTGATTATTCTCCTAACGACTCGATGAGGATATCGGCTGCGAAGTGGACTCGGCGGCGGGGGCCGAAATTGTGATCCGTGGGAGGAAAGCGCTATGGAATATTGACGTGAGGATGAAAGGTAGCGGATGAAAGGTAGCGAAACGACGAACATTCGTTCGTATAGGCCGGTGGTTAAAGCTGATTGCCAGGAGTTGCCCGGTCGCCTGCCGAGTCATTTTGGACTTTGAATTGTTAACGTCGCTGTTATTAAATGTCAGACGCCGGAACTGAACGGGCGCCATGCAAAGCCGACTCTTTCTGAGCCCACTTCCGGTCAACAGAAGCGATCAAACGATCATAGGCGATCAAAAGAAAGAGATCCTCTTTGAGCGCCGAACAAAACGCCACTGTTAGGTTCTTTCTACTTGTCGCCGTTGTATCGACGGATGGTCACCTCCTCCTCCTCCTCCTCCTCCTCCTCCTCCTCCTCCTCCTCCTCCTCCTCCTCCTCCTCCTCCTCCTCCCCTCCTCCTCATCCTTCTCTTCGTCCTCCTCCTTCTCGTCCTCCTCCTTGTCCTCCTTCTCCTTGTCCTCCTCTTTCTTCTCCTCCTCCTCTTCCTTCTTCTCCTCGTCCTCCTCATTCTTCTTGACCTTCTTCTCCTCGTCCTCCTCCTCCTCGTCATCCTCCTTCTCCTCGTCCTCCTTCTCCTCCTCGTCCTCCTCATTCTCCTTCTCCTCCTTCTCCTCGTCCTCCTTCTTCTCGTCCTCCTTCTCCTCGTCCTCATTCTCCTTGTCCTTCTTCTCCTCCTCCTCGTCCTCCTTCTCCTCGTCCTCATTCTCCTTGTCCTTCTTCTCCTCGTCCTCGTCCTCCTTCTCCTCGTCCTCCTTCTCCTCGTCCTCCTTCTCCTCGTCCTCCTCCTCCTCGTCCTCCTTCTCCTCGTCCTCATTCTAATTGTCCTTCTTCTTCTTCTTCTTCTTCTCCTCCTCCTCCTTCTCCTCGTCCTCGTCCTACTACTACTACTGCTGCCATAACTCCTACTCTTCCGTCTACATATCCTCTGCCACCGTTTAATCTTCTCTTTGCTTCTTCTATCTTCCTTTCAGGGCATTCGCCAATCCTCTGCGTCTCTGCTTGAGCGCCTACTCGTGCCAGCGGTGCCAAAGTGCATCCGCCTCAAGTGTGACGCCAAGCAGCAAACAGGACTCGCAGCTGACGATCAAAAACTTGCTGACGGCGGTTAGTGCATGACGCATGTACGTTAGTCCCTTGGAAGAAATGCCAACAGTGTCAGGCGTAGTGATCCACGTGTGTCTTACTGCATGTTGTACCGAAGACATGGTAAGGCATTAGGCAGGGTGGGAATTGTAGGGGTTTGGGGATCAACTTCCCTAGTCTTTCTTAGGACCCCACAGTTCAGTCTTCATTGCATACCCCAGGGGGTCTTCCAACCTCCTCAGTTATGCTAGTGTGATTTAGCATTATTTGACTCTGAGTCTCTGACAAAGAGAAGAAATTTCCATGACGTGTCATGTATGCATTTGTGAATTTTCTCAACAAAGGAATTCATTTTGATTCGAGTATGACTTGCAAAACTGCTAGCGTTGAAATCAGCTGCTTTAAAGTTTCGGTTTTGCAAAAATACGGATTAAATGTTCAACCCCCCAGTGTTCTTCTACAAATCCCACACTGGCAATAGGATGATGACATCGAGAAAATCAGCAATTAGCTCTCCGTTAGACACATAACCTTGTTTTCAAACCTCATTGCTGCGTACAGCTGGTCATCAGATTTATTCATCTTTTAGTTCGAACGGCGTTGGCGTTTTGTTGTGGCTGTTGTTTATACGCATAATTTCCAGGTGTTCGTTGTCAACATCCATTTTAATAATATGCAGGTTTTCTGTTAATGTGTAGGCCCTATAACTGTCTTCAACCACAACAGTCCTACGCTTCGATGAAACATTGTTCACTATCAATGTAAAATATAAAATCGATCGAAAAGTTTAAATTAGGCCTACTTCAAATTTAAAAGTGACTTTGTTAGTTTTGCATAAAATACGTTTATTTGAAAGTCTAAAGTTTGAAACAAACCATTTTATTTCGCTCTACAGTTAGGCCTATTACAACTCATAAATCGATCAGTGCTATTTTTGCAACAAAGTTTAATTTCATTATTTTCTTCGTATTCTTTCCTCGAAAAGAAAGTTACTATTATAACCCTACGTAACTTAAATTACCCTCCTTATAGAATGTTTAGTATTCCCCATGATGCGAGTCATATTACATTAAAATAGCTATGCAGTGCAACGATTTCCACACGTCATTTTTTTAAATTTTAACCACGAAATTTTATTAAGGCCAATATACTTTGACAGTTTGACACATGGGTACTCTATAGCATTGTACAGGATAATAACCCACTTGGCAATAACCCCCTAGGAAAATAACCCACGGCCAATAACCCGCATGGTAAATAAACCCCGAGGAAACCCCAAGTCAAAAACCCCCAAACTAACAAGTAAGCACATTCAGAAATGTTGACCATGTTTTATTTCTTGTAAACTTATACTTTTCTATACAGAAATACTTAACAAAAATATGTTAATTGGAAATGTTGCGTGCAATTCTTCGCATGTAATTAAGAAAATCTCTTATGAAGTCATTGTTCAGCACTACCGGTATACTTACACCGGTGTGCCGACATTTAAACACACGACAGATAATCACGCGACACTTAAACACAGACACTTAAACACACGACAGATAAACACATGGACAGATAATCACACGACAGATAAACACATGGACAGATAATCACACGACAGATAAACACATGGACAGATAATCACGCGACACTTAAACATATTAACGCGAGAATTCCAAACAAAATATATATAGGATATAATGAATATTTCTCCAAATCGGTTAAAAACAAATTAATGAATCTTGATAAGCTGTCTAAAAACACAAACATTTAAAAAGATAAAAAAAATCATTAACGTTCAAAATTCCCCTTTAGTTATTCGACTAAAAGTAATTGATGAGGAGGACCCTGCCATGTACCCCATTCATCTATCTGTCTTTCTATCTGTTCATCGCGGTTTATGCAACTACTGTTGAGACAGATGAGCTATTGCTTGCAAAAACTGCAGAACGTTTGATACATTTTACAACGCCAATATATTTCTCCATTCTTATTCTCCCGAACTTTAACATGCTCAAAATTTCTGTATATTACTGTTGAACGTCCTTTTGTTGAGACAGGCACATTGAATGATGAGTCACGCACTGCACACAGTGGTGCACAAACTTTGTTTTGTAACAGTTAATACAATGAATACATGTGATTATCTGTCCATGTGTCTATCTGTCGTGTGATTATCTGTCCATGTGTTTATCTGTCGTGTGATTATCTGTCGTGTGTTTAAATGTCGCTGTGTTTAAGTGTCCCTGTGTTTATCTGTCGTGTGTTTAAGTGTCTGTGTTTAAGTGTCGCGTGATTATCTGTCGTGTGTTTAAATGTCATGGAACCACTTACACCATCGTGTTGTTCCGATCTAAGTTGTAGCTTAACGTAGTCACTAATACAGCATGGATCCTCACAATATTTTGGGCAATTGAAAATTAAAACAATTTCGAGTTGGTTTATAAGTATTTTTGAAGGCTAGGCCTAACTTCAATTTATCTGGTTAAATTTATCAGAGCCAAATCGTGTACAAAAGATAGCTTGACGATGCACTAAAGCACTTTAGTGCATCGTCAAGCTATCTATTCAGAAGATTGCTAATGTCACATTATTATTTTCTATGCTGTCAGCAAGCGAGCCTCGGCTAATAGATAACCCTCGAGCTTCCATAACATACCTAGAATAATTTGGGCTAATTGGTATAATCTGCAAGATCTATACCAAGATCTATATATAATTAGCAAGATCTACAGCGGTGGTACACATAATCAAATACCGATATTTGACCGATGCCAATTGGTAATTAAGTCAATATGCGAGCTAATTAAATGCTAATGATTAAGCTTCCTGAGCACACGCAGACTCTAGATAAACCAGAATCGATGTCAATTGGGACTTGATTGTGGAGAATGCTCGTTGAAAATTGATCTGAATCGGGTATACTACACATTAATGCATGTAATAAATTCCACCAATGTTGTGTTGTTTTTGGTGTATATGCTAATTAATTCTACTACTATTTCATAACTTGATGTTTTATGAGTAGTTTACACAAATATACATAATTATTTAAAGATAATACTGAGACGGAGGTTTTTGGCCGGGAGTTTTGATTGTTTTTTCTTCAGGGATTATTGGCCAGGGAGGTCAATGGCCGGGCGGTTATTTTCCGAGGAAATTATTGGTCGGGGGTTTACTGTTAAAAAGATTGCTGTATACTATAGAGTCGTATCAGGCCAATAACCTCTGTACAATAGCCCCATTGTACAGAGGTTATTGACCTGATACGACTCTACAGCAATCTTTTTGCGTGAAAATTTTGCTTAGTCCATAGAGTAGTGGTAACATCACTGGCGTGAAGTGCAGTAGGTAGCAGGATCGCCTCCCGTAACCCTCTCAAGGTCCACTCAGCCTATAAAATCGCGAGATGGCGCGTTTGTGAAAATGAGATGTAGGACGTGATGGGCGCCTTGCATGGATGCCGTATACAGTTAAATTCGACTCCTGTAATAACTTGTGATCATCCGTTCATACTGATTTGTAATCACTAATCATACTGCGTAGTTGTCAGTTTGAAAATATTAAACGAAGATTATTATTATTATTATATTATTATTAGTTGTTTCAGATTTTTAAAAACAGTAAAAATGGCCGCAACATGCTGCTTCTTCCACTGTGAAAAGTTTTAATCGTCGGTTTTCAAAATGTGAATTAATGCAAATTCATAGCGTCTAGTCCATTTCACCAGAAAATAAAATTTTCTTCTTTCTTAAAAAGATCATTCAGGCACAAATTTTCATCGATCGAATGAACTATTGTCTGTGAAAGTCGACCAAGTCATGAGATGACTTCGGTTTCAGAGATGGCAAAAGAATTCCATATCCTTTGCTCAAGGCATGTCGCTGTTAACATTTGAATGCACTATCATCGTAGCGTGTGATGCATGTTTCTGCTCACTGTCACCTTCTGTCCTACCTCTCTTTCTCTCCCAACCTCTTCCTCTCTTTGCCTTTCTCTCTTTTTTCTTTGCCTCTCTCTTTCTGTCACTCTCTGTCTGCCTGTCCGTGTCTGTCTGTGTCTGTCTGTCTCTCTCTCTCTCGCTGTCTCTCTGTCTATGTCCATCACTCTGTCTCTCCTTCTCTCCCAGTCTCTTCATCTGTCTCTGTCTCTGTCTGTCTCTATCTCTATCTCTATCTCTGTCTCTATCTCTATCTATCTATCTATCTATCTATCTATCTATCTATCTATCTATCTATCTATCTATCTATCTATCTATCTATCTATCTATCTATCGATCGATCGATCTATCTATCTATCTATCTATCTATCTATCTATCTATCTATCTATCTATCTATCTATCTATCTATCTATCTATCTATCTATATCTATCTATATCTATCTATATCTATATCTATCTATATCTATCTATCTATCTATCTATCTATCTATCTATCTATCTATCTATCTATCTATCTATCTATCTATCTATCTATCTATCTATCTATCTCTCTGGCTATGTGGGCTATAGCCTACATTGTGTTTTGATGACTATATTATGCCTCCGTCTTTCAGAATTTTTCCTTGCTGAACACGCAAAGACTTACAAACATAAGCACTCGCAGACACACACACACACACACACACACACACACACACACACACACACACACACACACACACACACACACACACACACACACACACACACACACACACACACACACACACACACACACACACACACACACACACACACACACACACACACACACACACACACACACACACACACACACACACACACACACACACACACACACACACACACGCACACAATTTATGCTCAGCCACAATAATTTCATTTGCGCCGACAACAACGATTTCGCTAATGTAATTTAATTAATTATTTCAGCTGATCCATAGTTATAAGATGTCGACGCATTGTAGTCGTCATCGGTATAATTACTCTTTGTATAATAGTGCCTCGTCTTGTTTGAAGCTAAGCGTTGAACGGGAACAAGGACTAAGCTAAGCATAATGCAGATAAAAAGACTTAAACTCTTTTGTGGCATGCGTCTATAAGCCTACGATGAATGCCTCACTCACGCGTCAAACCTCCAGCGTGCTATGAAGCAGACGAAATTAATCCCACGTCGAACGTGCACGAGCAGTAGGAACACCTCAACCTTTCATTACTGCGGTATTTAATTAGCAAAGGTGTCACAAGTTCTTAGGTTTTAAGTGCAAGTGGGAGTGAAAGTACTTTAGGTGTCGCGTAAAAGTACGAGTATGTGTCAAGCACAAACGCACGTGTTTAGATTGAGCTACAGATTCTCATAGATAATATTATACTGTGAAAATATTAAGATAACTGTTAACAAAATTAAGATCCGATAATGGTAATAAGTTAATTCTGCAGCTGGCATAGAAAGCTCACATTAGAGAACGAGAAATTAATTGAATATAGATATTGATAAATTGTCTTTGTGACTGTTGGTCAAATGTAAACTGTAGATGCTGTTTTGCTGTTTTATCATTTAATATTTTCTACATATATTTTTTTACCCTCTCTGTCTCTGTCTCTGTCTCCCTCTGTCTCTCTCCCTCTCTGTCTGTCTCTGTGTCTCTCTCTTTCTGGTTCTGGCTCTGCTAATCGTCACAGTCACCCATCATGTTTTATCATTTAATATTATATATATATATATGTCTCTCTGTCTGTCTCTGACTCTGTCTGTCTCTGTCTGTCTGTTGTCTGTCTCTGTCTGTCTGTCTGTCTCGCTCTCTCCCTCTCTGTCTGTCTGTCTGTCTGCCTGTCTGTCTGTCTCTGTCTGTCTCTCTCTCTGTCTGTCTGTCTGTCTGTCTGTCTGTCTGTCTGTCTGTCTCTCTCTCTCTCTCTCTCTCTCTCTCTCTCTCTCTCTCTCTCTCTCTCTCTCTCTCTCACTCTCTCTATGTGGCTCTGCTGGTCATCACAGTCACCCATCATCGATCTATGCAGCTTTAATAACACATGTTCGACGGGTGCGCAGAATACAGGCGCATTCGTTGTTCTAAGCGTTGGTTAAGAATTCCAAACAGACCCGTTGATCAAAGTCATCCTGGATTCTGATATTCAAATACGTCGTTAGTTTTGACGGCAAGGTGCATAGCTTGACCGTCGATCTAGTGCTGTAAATTAATAATATAAACGAAAAAAGAAATGAGGCGAAGTCCTCATTTGCATGTTACGCTCCTCTCATTTGCCGCTTCCAACTAATGAATATTCATGACCAATGACGTCAGTGTTTACAAAATGGCCACATTCAAACGGACGATGGGTTCACAGTTGATTCAAAGTATATACAAGGATGATGGCGTGAATTTGGTAGTTCTCTTAACTATTGGGTTAACCGTGTTTAGCCTACTAAGTGATTGGAAACCACTTAAACACTCAAATTACCTACTGAACAACTCTGTTACATATTTACATGTTTAACTGTAAACTTGTAACAATATCTAACGTCTAGATAGCATTTGTCTAATTGACTTGCAGATCGACCTTCCCCAAGATCGGCATTACCGTTTATCAATCCATCAGAATTTATTAGGCCTATAGCGTTTATATTTCAAACGAACAAAGAAAGATTATTACGATTAAATTTTGTGGTTTTTACATCGAGGGACTGACTATCGATTGGTAGTATGATAACGATAGGGCCTACAGTAACTCTATAGATCAGATTATAGGCCTACTGGACTGGATATGACTGGATAGGATTGGGTTGAGTTATTTAGATTAGATTAAACCTATAGGATTCGAATATTCCAGTGATGGATCCAGAAGTAGCGCTGGGTTTTGGATTTTGCACCATGAAGGACCTGGAGCTTCTGAGAGGATCACAAAGATCTTAGCCTATCTTAGGATAATAGATGATTTTGCAGCTATACAACCTTTATTGCTGCAAGTCAGATTGGCCATTTTCCCCCTGTGACATGCCAGGTGATCTCCTCTGGTTTCCGCGCGCATTGCCCCTAAGGTCACCTTGTCACCTTGTGCTGTCAACTCCTGGAGCTCTAGCGATCGTCATGAGCCCCTAAGGTAGAAAGGAATTAATAATACGTCAATGTACAAATATTCTAAATATGCAAACCCCAAAAGCAATAATTAAACTACCATTGACAGGATATGCCAAAAATAAATTAATTCGTATACGCCTAGTGCTGCATTTTATGGGCCATCTTGGGTTTGGCATTCGCATGATTAAAATGGAAAGGACCCAAAATGGTCCCAGCCCGACTCTGAGAACCGTATTATAGGCTCAAATGCTGAAACAATTTTCTGAATAAAACTATTTGATGTTTACTGATTAGACTTGTACGCATATGTTTTCAGTGAATTCGTCATAACCAGTACTGTAGGAGACCATGGTTGTCAGGCAATCCCTACAATACATGAAAGTAATGAAGGATCCGTGAAGTAACTGAACCACAAGGTAGGCCACAATGTTATGTTACGATAATAGGCGTCTCGTCACAACGGCAATTTCTCTAACGTGACTAGATGGCATGCATAGATCCTCATGCATGGCATGACACTCATTACTCAACACTTGTGACCCTACTGACTTTCGTCTGACTACATCAATTATGCAACTGCTCACGTAATACGTGTATACTACCTCTTGATCACGTGAAGCCCCTGCGTGCTATTTCGGCAAAATGGTCTCGCTTGAGGAAATCGGTTGCTCCTTGTTAGCTACGGGTCATGAAAGCAATTGCCAAAAAGTCCCGATTTTTTAAAACGTTACCACAACATTCTGCTTTTTTAGAAACAACCTGTTTTGTTCTCATATTATTCACGTCAGCGTTTACGATCACATACATGTAGCCGGACATATATATAATTATAGCACTGTTATTAGGCTAAGGTTATTACTAGACCTATAATATAGATTGTGGCACATACAACGCGTCTAAGAATTGCTTGATCAAATGCAGCGCTCTAGCACGCTCAAGGCACGAACGCATTTCAGGTTACGGGAGAAGAGCCGAGTTTGGGTTAAGAGTGCCAAGCTGAAGGTCCTCTGAACTCGGTTGAGAACAGCTCCTCTTAAGTTCTGTTGTCGGTGTCAAGAAACTCAAATGATGAGAAGTATGTATGGAATATACTCACCACTCGTAACAACCTACGAATGTGTGGTGAGCAGCCCACTGCGGCACTGCCACCCTTTCATATGCCACAGGGACAATGGCATATGAAATTGAAATGAGGCTATATAAATAGCCGACGACCCCTATACCAAATACTTCTGCGTATGTCACCAGCCTGAACATCCACGCCATCTGGCAACTGCCGATGGAAACCCGTTGGTTAGCATCACGTGTGTTCATGGGCCCGCAACTGCTGACTTTTGTAATTTACTGTGCATTGTTTGTTAACTGATGTGATGATAGTCTATAGGTCTAAATGACCTTAAACAACATGCACGGTAGCGCAAAGAGCGCCTCTGATTTGTTATACTCATTGAGCGTCTCTCAGTGAGCAAATTACTGGTTACAATTAGGAAGAAGAGCAGTCTCTTAGACCAGCCTAAGACCACGGGTATGAAGTGTTAGCGACTTCATTTTCTTAGCCTCGGTATATGAGGGAGGGTGACCACTGGTCAGTCCTCTCCTTCGGTGTCTCATCTTCCCAAATAATACGGGCGGATGGACAGTCCTCCCCTTGCAGCCTCATCTTCCCACCGACTGTGTACGGTTAGGGGCCTAGTGTACTCGTATGATAGCTGAGTTTGCTTGCTGGCGCAATTGTTTCTGCAAATGCGGGGATTTTAACCCTCGACCTGTCGATTGACAGCCCAGCGTCCTAACCATTAGACTATCGGGCAGCCATAAATAAAGACTGCCTTGGCAACTAGGCCTATGCACTGTTAGAAAATTCCCGTGAAATTACGGTGAAAGGCATGGCAACCGAGTTGCCATGCCTTTCACCGTTATTTTACGGGAGTCCCGCTATCTAATTTAGGTTCGATTTTCCATTTACTTTCCCAATCATAATTTCCATGGCATTAGATGGTACCCACAGGGGCGTCTACACCACAGAAACCGTGGAGCAAATGCTCCATCCAAGATATAGGGGGAAGATCTGTCAATGTGTGTGCTACGATTTTAGGGGGAGGAAGGGGAGGGGGAAAAGAGGGGTGAAGGGGAAGTTGCTCCAATGACTTAGGGGGGATAGACGCCCCTGGGTACCCACATGAGCTCTATACAGGTCACGTATGAGTTATGGACCCATATGAGCTCCATGTGGGCATGCTGGCAGGGAAAAGATTGTTTTCCATAATACGCTTTGCTATCAAGACAACAGGACAGCGGGATAAGTAAATATATACTTTGAAATTCATCTAACAACTAGAGTATTTACCCGTCATATTATGACGGCAGTGTATACAGGCCTATATATATGTATCGTTGGTTAAAATGCTCTGATCGCCGTCGTCAAGACCGCAGTACTGACGTCACAAACGGTTTCTGTTTCACAATATAACAGAAACCGTTTGTGACGTAGCGTTTATCGACAGACACACGCTCTATGAATATTATATGTATAGATGCTCTTGCCTTGTCAACAGAGCTGGGTGAAGACAGAAAGGTCTTCACCCCTAAACCGAACTAGCACCATACCGGTCGGTAGATTTTGGGTAGTTGGCCAGAGTGTTAAATTGTCACTGAATATGCTTAAATTGTCACTGAATATGCAGAACGTTCTCTTGGTCATTGTAAGTCGAGACATAAACTGAAACGATTGTTGTCTAATTTTAAAGCGAGTCGCAATTTTAACGAAACAAAATATATGGATAACATATAAAATTTCTGTTAGGATTAATCGCTTTCTTCAATATATATATATATATATACATGAATTTTATATATGTAAATGTACATTTGAAAACGACCTATGTGTGGGTTCCTGTGTCTTTGTATGTCTGTGTCTATATGATGATCGTGTGCGTGTGTATGATGCGTTTGTTGACCATCGTGTCGTTAGAATGAATCGTCGTCTGTTTCGATTTCCAAGGGATGAAGACGATCCCTCTTCTTAAGACCGTCTCCATCCAATATTGTTCATAGTCAACCCCTCTCCACTTCCGCCTCCTCCTCCTCCGCCTCCTCGTCCTCCTCCTTTCTTCATCTCCTTCCTTTGTCCTCTCCTCCTTCTCTCCCTTCTTCAGGTCCGATTCATCCTCCTATATCTTATCCTCTTTCTTTTTCTTTTGTCTTTCTCGTGTTCCTCACTTCTTCTCATCTTTCTCGTCGACTTCCTGCTCCTATTCCTTCCCCCTTTCAATCCCTCTTTCACCTTCTCCTCCTCCTTCTATAGTTTTTCTTACCGTCCTCCTTCTATTCCTCCGGCTCATCATCCTCTTCCTTCTCATTTTCCTCATCCTCCTTCTTTCTTTTCTCATCCTTTTCTTCGTCTGTCTCTTCCTTCTCCTTTTCCTGCTCTTCCTCCTTCTTCAACTCCTCCAACTGCGCAATTTCTTTTCTTCTATCTCCAAGGCGACTGCCTCTCTGATGACCCGTATAAGACAATTGAATTAGTCGTTTAGGTAAATACCATTCTATCTATTTTTGTGCATCCTTACGTATATATAAGATGCATTCATATATATAATATAAATAGTCTATATATGTATATATTTATATATGGACGGACAATACGGATATACATATATGTATATATATAGGTCCCAATGTGAATATTAGTAATATGTATGGCTGTTGTTGTTTCGTATCGAAACGGCCAGATCTTTTCCAATCTCCGCGATGTTCGGGTTAGTATCGTCGGCATTCGTACGTCTGCTTTTAGGCGCTTTTATTCGAATAAATCAAGTTCTCAATCATTCAATTAACCTATTCAATTATTCAATGATGTCATTCAACCATCTATCGTGCATGCCTGCGTCCAGTTACCTATGGCCATCCGTCTTACCTTCCTCCCCCTTCCTCCCTTCCTCTCCTGGTCCTATCTGCCTCCCTGCCTACGTCCCTACCTTCCTTCCTCCATCCATCTATTAATTCATTCATCCACCCACCATCCATCTCCTCGACATTTTTGGTCGGATCCAATAGAGGCGATATATAAATGCCGTGCTAGCGCCATCTTCCGTCGAATTCCATACACGTTTTCGAGCATTCATTACTCAACAGGTGTTCCTTTCTTCTTCGATCGGCGCCCGTTCCCCTCCGCCTGTTCGTGCCCTCCACACTCCCGTCATTCCCCGATCCTTCCTCCACCTGCTCCTTCCGCCCGCCCATCCGTTCCCATTAGGTATTCGCCTCCACAAGAGATGCCAACGTCACGATATACTGTATTGAACAAACGACAATTCAATGCTATCAATTAACATTCAGCATGGCCATGATCCATTTGTATACATACATATATACCATCGACAAATTGTAATTAATGTATGTATACTATACAATACATACATTGTATAGTAATGTATGTCTGTGATTAACATCCACCCACGTGGACATGCTATATTTAGCATACACATGCATACACTTTGATTTCATAAATAATTTAAACAAAGGGAGGTCAGACGTATTGCAATGCAGTGAGGTCGATGGCCTGGTAAGCATAAGGTATACGATGGAGCACAGCTAGCCAGGCAGCTACGCTTCAGGGTAAGGATCTCATGTCGCAGATTCCTTGGCAATTTATTCCAAAAAGATGGATCGATCACAGCGAAACTTTTACGCTGGAGCTTGAAAGTTCAGGCCGTCGTGAAAACGAGGTCACGTTGGGCAGCAGAGCGATGAAACGTGTGGCCAGGGATGGAAGAGGCGGCGAAGCATGACGCCCTAAGTTAAGCGAAATCACAACCTGCACGACAGTTACGTTTAAATTTTGCTAATCTTTCACTCAGCGTTTTTGCATAGCGTTTGGACGAAAGGCATTTTTTTGCCGATTTCCGATTCCGGATATTTTGGCTACTTTTGCCGATTCCAAATCTGATCAGATTAATCGGCAATATTTACTTTTATTCGGTTCTAAAGTACTAAAATAAATAGCTGGAAAGATGAACGCTTTGACTGAAGCTGTCCGCCATTTCTGCTCATAGTTTAATTATTTTAGACGGATATTCAATCGCCGAAGGTCGCCGAAACAGGTTATAGTATTTCTGTATTAATGAAAAAATTATTTTTGCCAACTTTCTGGTATTTGATTCGGTCGAGATGATTCCGATTAATCGGTCTAGGTCTAGTAAAGAAACCAAATACTGCCGATCAGATGAGTCTCAGCATTTAATGCAAATTTTCACAGCGAAGTGTGCGTTAATATATTTTAAGCAAATATGGCTGTATATAAATAATACACATGCATACATTATATCATAAAATATATGTGTGTGCAAATCACCTGAACCATGCCTGAGAAAGAGTTTCAACTTACTCAAAGGGGAATCTGCTTAAATATGTAACACAGACGTGTTTCACCGCTTTCGAAGGCACCGAGAAGTCGATATATATATATATATATATATATATATATATATATATATATATATATATATATAATATAATACGTGTGTATATACTATATATATATATGCGATTATAGGTAAAAGATGTATCTTTATGTAGCGCTAGATAACGGCGGTGACCTGTCCATCGGTTTCTATGGTGTTGTTGAGAGCGACGAATGGTCAAAAGGATTTTGTGGACGATGAATTGCCTCACTGACAGGCCATCATTTCAACTTATTCACGCGGCTTAATGCGTCCGATGGAATTGTTCCAAGGCAGACCGACCTACCGGCGAACCGACGAACGACCGACCGACCGATGAAACGACCGACCAGACCGATTAAGCGACCAACCAATTAAACGACCGACCGATTAAGCGACCAACCAATTAAGCGACCAACCAATTAAACGACCGACCGATTAAACGACCGACCGATTAAACGATCGAACGTCCGACCAGACCGATTAAAAGACCGACCAGACCGATGAAACGACCGACCAGACCGATTAAGCGACCAACCAATTAAACGACCGACCGATTAAACGACTGACCGATTAAACGATCGAACGTCCGACCAGACCGATTAAAAGACCGACCAGACCGATTAAACGACCGACCGATTAAACGACTGACCGATTAAACGATCGAACGACCGACCAGACCGATTAAAAGACCGACCAGACCGATTAAACGACCGACCGATTAAAAGACCGACCGATTAAACGACCGATGAAACGACCGAATGACCGATTAAACGACCAGACCGATGAAACGAACGAACGGCCGATTGAACTAGCGACCGAACGACCGACTGACTAACTAAACGAACGACGGAACGACCGAACGTCTGACCGACCGATGAAACGACCGAACGACCGATTAAATGACCGACCAAAGACTAAACAACCGACCGATGAAATGACCGATTAGACCACCGACCGATCGGCCAACCGATTAAACCACCGACCGATGAAATGACCGACCGACCGATTAAGCGACCAACCGAACGACCGACCGATTAAACGACTGAACTAGCGACCGACCTACCGACTGACTGACTATACGAACGGCGGAACGACCAAACGACTGACCGACCGATTAAACGACCGACCGATCGACCGAGCGACCGACTATTTAGTCGGTCGCTCGGCCGTTCGACCGACTAAACGACCTGGAGATAGTTCTATGTCCCTGTCTCCTTCTCTTCTCTTCCTCAAAATGTAGACTGGGTTTCGGCGGCCAAATAGGATTTCATCAGTTAGGCTTTCAAATCGCCATTCATCTTCTGCCAAGATGGTTCGTCCGCTCGTCAAATTAAGGCAACGGACCATCTTTGTTTATTGCGACCCTCCACCGGTGTGAACCTAAAAAGGCGTCATATAAACGATGCTAAAAGGGCGCAATATAAATGAAGCTTCGAGGCGCCTTGTGGAGTGAGTGTATTCGATGGGCCACGCGCTTCGAGGTCCGTCCGCGCGTGTTTACATGTGTTATTTATAAGGACAGTCTAATCTCCGGCAAAGCGTCTCTTCTAAGTGTCCGTCGCGGTGCAGGAGATGCGCCGCAGATGATCATCATCATATAGTACCGCCGCCGCCTCCGCAGCCCTTGTCTCGATCGGCGTCTGCAGATAGACAGACAATGGCGTCGTCATAGCAACGACACTCGCAGGGCAATGCGAGTATTTGTAGAGTATATTATTTTCCTGGGTTTAGGTTTTTTATCGTTCGTCCGTAATGGGTTCCGATCGTAGACAGAGTGTGACATTGACAAGACACAGGACTTTGAGACCAGCAAGCTCTCCTTATGCAGATGGCTTAATATGCGTCTGGTTTTTGGATTCTTCTTGTGGTCTGAACGCTTTGGCAGACTACAAATCTTCCAAGTCTAGAGTAGTTTTCTCGAGGAAGTTATGATACGGCAGATTATATTGACGTAAAGGCTTCGCAGTTAAGGAACGAGCGGATCACAATACGGCATAAACAACATTATTGAACTGCAAAGATAGTCTGTACGTGTCTTATCTTACTGCTGGACCTCATGCCCCGGTCACTGGCGTAAACTTGTCCAAAATATTGGTGGGGCAAAATATTGGTGGGGCAAAATATTGGTGGGGCATGGAGTCTGGATCAGAGGTGCAAAAAAGTTTTTTCAAGATGAAACGTTGTTTCTTGTTGTTTTTTCGGTTTTTTGGTTTTATGGTTTTTGTTGTTTTTAGTTGTTTTTAAGTTTTTCTGATTTCGGATCATAAAAATCATGAAAAATGGCATGAACAAGAGCTCCAACTCAGTAAATTCAGTTGCGATTTCCGAAAATTTTAAATCATTTAATCAATGCTATTAAAATAACTTCCACAAAAATAAGATATTTATTTTTTTGAACAAAAACAAATTTTGTGGTTTTCTTTTTGTTGTTGTTTAAAGCAAAATCCGAAAAAGCTTTTTTCACCCCTGGTCTGGACAGTCAGCAAAGGCTTCCGGTGTTACGTTAATGCGTATGAAATGGGTGTTTTGTTTACATGTAAATTTGTTTCACATTGAAGATATTGAAGATAAAAATAAATCTTTGTTTCCATTATGGATTTCTGATAGTATTTCAGTTCTGTGTCTCTGTTTTTCTGTTTCTGAAGAAATTTGTCTGTATTGAAACATAATATTTTAATATTTGACGAAATTCTCCTCTCGATTTTTTGGGGGGGGGGGCATTGCCCCGGCTCCTCAATTAAGGCACCGACTTAGTGGCTTTTATAATGAACGGTGAATAGGACAAAACTTCCGGGTAAAGTATAAAGGATTTATTAACTTATTTTTATATCGCATTTCTGGAAGTCCTCACAGACTTAGAAATTTCTGTAGCGCCTTTCAAAGCACCCAAAGGTTCAAGACATCTATTTTGGTTAATGAGAAACACTTGCGTCGGCTGTTAACAAAGATTGAATTAACGTTCCAGAAACCCAAATGGCTGATGTTAGTTAGAAATGCTATTAAACAACATGAATGCAAGGTTTGAAATGACTCTATCCTCTTCGTTGCAACCATTTCTCTCCTTTCTTCTGACCAAAACAATTGACCTGCCTTCGTGAAGCGATAAAGAGACACGGATTGAACGAGCACACAATTTAGCAGGACTGCTTGCAATAACGAACAGGAAAGTCAGTTCGCACAATGACAAGCGATAGTGACCTCTATTATCTCGAATCCATCTGGCGTCTGCACTGGCAAGAGGCCTTCGAAGAGTCCTTCAAACGACGGCTATAAAACGAAATGAAGCTCTACGTACATGAACAGCGTTTACGGTCGAAACTTCTCGCAAGTTTATTGAAAACTCAGTGGGCATAAAATCGGCGCTGGTCCATTCTGTGTCTCATGAAGCGACTCGCTTGATCATGTTTTTCTGATCCAGTTGTTCTGCCGTTAGAAATATCTCGCCTATGATTCCACTCTCAGTTGGTTCGCACCTTAGCTACACCCTCCTACTCAATCATTTTGTATAAATCAACACACTTCATCGGGGGAATCTGCGCCCACTGACTTGAATTGCGGTGTACCGTTAAGTTTTACACTGAACCTGCTCTTGTCGACCTAATTTAGGCCTACTGCGTTCACTACTTCTAAACTATCACTTCAACGCTTACAATTGGCAGCTATTCCTTTTACTTGCTAGCGCTCGTAAATAAGCTGATGCCCTGCGTTTAGCTTTCAAGTGGTGCTTTAGAAATTTGGAGTTTACGACTACGATAGTGTATACGTCTATATCCTGCTGTCCGAATAGTTGTGTCTGTTTTTGGCGACGTTCAATCTTGGATAGTTAGTATAAAAATTTCTTATTTATTTATTTATTTATTCCGGATATTTCTATAGCGCCTCTCGAAGTCTACTACTACTCAGAGGCGCTCCCGACTGCAGCATTTGATACTGTGCCGGAATTTTCACGCCGAAGCGCCACGAGCAATCGCGAGTGAAGGACTTGCCCAAGGTCCGTACGCAGCGGCTAGAGTGGGATTCGAACCTGCAACCCTCCGGTCATAAGGCGCCGAACTTACCACTGAGCCACCACGCCCCACTTCTGAATCTAAGCTTCTTCTAGGCACAAGCGAACAGCTCAGTAAATTTGATTGTCTTGCATCTGTTCAGTTGGGAAGCTTAGGGCCAACTTGCTAAAAGCACCGACTGTATACGCAGTTTGGACGTGGTGTTTGACTCCACCATTTCATTTTGTATTATGCAGATCAGCCCAATTTCACATACGGAATATTCGTGGAATCAGCTCTCTTTTATCTCAAACTGTCTTAATCTCATGAGATAATGCTTGGGTTTCCACTTTCCAGCAGACTTGCTTACTGTAACAACTTTTCATTGGCATGTTGAAAATTCTATTGCTAGAGCCATAACTTGGCAAAGATCTTTAAACATCAGCATATTATGCCTATGTTGCATTCATTGCGTTAGCTGCCTATTGAGCAAAGAATCCTCTTCAAAACCTGCTTTACAGTTCACAAAGTATTACATCTCAATCAACCGACGTACCTCCCTCCGTTCCACGTTCACTCTCATACAAATAGTAGGTGATAATTGTTGGGGGGTTGGGGGTTCAACCCCCTAGTCTTTCTTAGGACCCCACAGTTAAGTCTTTATTGCACATCTCAACTCCACATTGATCAAAATCTACCCCCCAAGTCTTTTTTCTACAATTCTCATGTGACATATAGATACTGCACTCAATCATTAGACACTGACTCTTGATGCACTCCGCACTCGAACAGTATTGTGCTGTCCGAGCTTTCTCAGTTGCCGGCCGAAGCTTTGAATTTGCTGTTCTGCCAATTCTTTGATGCCATTGAGGCCTAAACTTAAGACTCTTTCCAATTATATATGCACCGTGTAGTCCTGGCTTCTGGTTTCTCTCGACTATCAGATTTCAGTCTGACTCCATCAACGGATTATAATTTTAGATTGCAATTTCACTTAAAAAAACCATCGATTTGTCTCTTCGACATTATGATAATGACGTCATATATTAGATTAAGTTAGAGATTGTCTTATGTGATGTCTAATAGTCAGAACTGATGCAAATCGACGACCGCTGCACAGCACGTGTAGGTGCACGGACGCAAGAATGGCCTTCGTATTTCTATTATTTCTATATTAAAATATCGCCGTTCATAGGCCCACATCCAGGGGCGTCTACACCATAGAAACCTTGGAGCAAATGCTCCATCCAAGAAATAGGGGGTGGGAAAGATCTGTCAGTGTGTGTGCCACCATTTTAGGGGGGAAGGAACGGGGAGGGGGAAAGAGGGCGAAAAGGGACGTTGCTCCAATGACTTAGGGGGGATAGACGCCCCTGCCCACATCAGGCATGCCTTGAATGCCTTCATCAGCCTATGACATATATATGAACATTTACATGTATATAGACATATATATATATATGTTTATATAAACATATACATAGGGCCTATATGGTGTGCGTCGGCCCCTATATGTGGAGAGCGCGTTCATGATTTGATGCTTCGTTAGAGTCTTATAGCGGCGTGTAATACTCCTTCGCACATTTAATTTCTGTTGTAGGAGGCAGGAGGCTGTAGCGATTGCATCATTAGACCGGCTGCTCTGGCAGAACCGCGTCTCTGATCATTACAAGATAAAAGGATCGGAGCGACGGAGCGAGCGAGCGGCGACGGGAGGATAGAAGCGGCAAGCACCGTGGGCAATTGGCGCCGCGGCCAAAGCAGCAGCAGCAGGCGCTTTACGCTTTGCGCATCACGTCTGGGTGAAAACACGAAGAGGAAAGGCGAAGGATTAGAAGGAAGAGGTGGATGTTAATCTGACGGCATGGCTCCTGCTGTGGTGGCTGACCACAGCAGCAGCGCAGAGGCAAGAGAACATTTGCTCCCGGGAGACTAGCGATTCGGCTTATCGTTTATCTGGCGAGCGCATGCGTTCCGCAGTCGTCTTGCAGGCAACCTCCTCCAAGCAATTTGTGTCGCAACAACGCAATGGTTCCCAGCGGGGATAGCGGCACTGCACGGTCGGCATCGGCCTTTAGCTGGGTGGACCCGGTCGGCAGCCAGTGGCCGCCGCCGCCGCTAACCACTGGACCGTGAATATTTACGGTGGACGATCGAAGACGTTCGATGGCGTCTTTCATATCGGAAATCTTTCCCGCGTCCAACCCGCCTCTTCTTCCTCCTCCTCCTCATCCTATTCCGCTGCCTCCGTCAGGTCCAAGCGATCGGCCATACGTGTCTAATTATCGAAGGTCATATATCACGATTGATACGTTCGCTTACGATTCGCAATCGACTGCATATTATTCATCATATTTATACATTTAATCGGAATTATATCCGCGGTGAGAATCGCAAAGAGTGAAATATGGTTCATCGTGAACCCGGGGAAGTCTAATCGCATTTAAGATATTTGCCGAAATTCGTTCCCCAAATGCTGGCTGCGTCGGCGTCGGCGGCTGCAGCCATTAGCAACGTATCGAGGCTTCAACGACGAGAGGCCCCGCTGAGTGATGAGTCGCACACCAAATCACTTTTCTTAACCGGAATTCAGGGATTTAGGTGCAAGTGCGTCGCTGGGCGAGGATTTAGCGCTGGCTGCACGTGCTCCTAGGAACCCGGATGACGAGTAGCGTCGCCGGAAGAGGTCGCCAGTAATGATTATTATAGACATTAATTAGATGATCGCCAGTGGACAAACTACGCAGCTCTGTATCTATTTCGTCGTTACATAGAACATGAACGTCTATATATAAGTGGATGGAGGTACGTGCGATGGTAGTTACTATGCGCAGAGAGACGACCGTATTTACATGACAAAGTTTTGATCGTCGCAGCAATAGGCAAGTTCAGCCATTCTGTTTATTTACATCGATGCAATGATTTCATTATGAATTTCATGTATGGTGTTGATCGATCGGTTTCTGCGGATATCATTGCGAGTGATTAATTCGCTGGTCAATCGGTCATCGTGAGGGACTTCTGGAAATTATATAACGATGGCCACTTAATTATAATCCGATGGCTATCTAGAGGTAACACCAGGGGCGTAACTTTGGTCTCAAAAGTGGGGGGAAAGGTACCAATATTCTTACATACACGAAGCAAGGCTGAGACTTCGATCTCTGGGAAGGCACAATAATAAAATATTGATTGGCATTGTTCAGAAAGTGAGGGGTACGGTACCCCCAGTCCAAAAAGTGGGGAATACGGGTACCCCTCGTACCCCCACAAATTACATGTACGCCTATGGGTAACACTGAAGTTGAACGAACGCATTTCTATCATAGAGACCTTATACTGGTCACTAAGTATAACCTAAGCTAAAGGGGAAAGGAGAACTAGCCTGCTCATAAGATAATTGGTAGAAAACTGAACGATAAACTTACATAAAAAACATAATGAACTCAGGACGTTCTCCAGAGGTTTCATCGGAACTCTCCCAGAACTCTCTGAAATCTCTGAATGTTAATTCTTCCTCTCGGGCTGTATTAAAAAGCCTTCCTTGGAAGCCTAACCACGCTACGCTTCTCCGCAGCAAATCTTGATTGGACAGGACAGTAATAGTCATCTGTCAGCTCTTAAAATTAGCCAATGGAAAGGGAAACGCTTATTAATTACATCATTGACTACGAGTCTACGACAAATATGTCACAGACATAAATTAACCCATAATCACATTAGGCCCTATATCCGTAATACCTAGGAATTATATATTGTGCCCAAGTGGGAGTGACTTAATATCCTCGTCATATATGTCTGCACACACATTTTGTCATCGCAATCTCTGTATTTCTTTGCTAACAATAACTAAGAAACAACGTTTAGCAGTCGGAGAAAAATCCTTCAGGAAGCGACGGAAAGTGTCAGGATCAATTTCGAGTTCAAACCCCGAGGGAGTAGAGCCATATGGTGTTTTGATCATGCCTTCGCCTCTCTCTCAAGAGGGCGTCTCGAACGAACGGTGGAAAGAGTGTATAGGGCTGAGCGTCTGTTTCTGCAGCGTATTTGGTTTACAGTGGCATTTAGTTCTTGATCCACTCCACGCCAGACTGTTCGGTTTAAGAGCTGCCAGGAACGACGTGCGGCGGTGAGAGATCGGATGGAATAGCGCCTTGGGACTGACCGCCCCATGCATACAACGCAAGGAGGCAATGCATGTATGACGCCTCATGACGCGGATCCATAAGACATGGCCGACAACCCAAAGCAAAGATTCTCGCAGTTTGCCCAATCGATACATTCAATCCATGTATATATATAATATATATGTATATATACAGCTCTAATATATATATACGTATTATAAATAAGCTCTTTTATACGAATTCTTATATAAACTTAGTCCTTAGGCTGCAAGGCATATGCTTAAGCATGCAGCTCTTACATAAGCGGTATTTCAGTCGATGATGATATCACAAGCCGACTGCGGCTCGTATTAACTTTGACCATTGCCATTTACGCCCGTGAGATGTTGCAAAATACACAATACACTATCAAGATAAAAAAAAGACACAGGGCCTATACGACATGTTTTTATAGTTATATCTTACGACGCAAATTTGAAGCTGGTTTACAACGTAATAGTTTAATAATCTGTAGAACATAAATTACATGTAGGACGCCTTTTAAGCTAAATATATATGCCTCCCGCCACTCACAGAGACACACAGTGGAAAGCTTCGGAAACATTCTTTAGTTCACAAGTATAGCGAAATACTGTTGAACAGAACATTCTTAAAGGCATTTACAATCGTAAGAAGAGAAGCAGGGTTTCTCGGCCTGCATAAGCCTCTACTGTGGAAGCCATGTCGGTGTCTGATCCGATCAGACACGATTTTTAACAGCGCGTGTATTATATACGTAACATTTCCGGCTTGTTAACGCGGTTAAGGTTAGGTTACAGTTTGCACTCTGCTGTTTCTCTTACACATTTGGAAGCAATGCTCTCTGTGTGGCTAATGCGATTTGGGAGCATTCTGTTGTTGAGGTTTATTTATGTCTCCTTAGCGGCTGCGGTGAATAGGATGTACGGTCAAAGGTTTGACTACATCCGACCGTGTATCGTTTCAGATACGCTGTCCAGCTGTGGTACTTGCTCATTTGGTGGATTGGGAAAGAGTACAGCTGACAGCGGGCGTCAAGTAAATTTAATTGTTTTATTATGCACCTGACTGACATAAATTCTTCACCAGGGTAACTTGCTACAGGATTCCTGGCATGGCGCGGATATTCGCGGCCACAACATCCGCAGATTACAACATCTTTCGCAACTCGTGGCAACGAGTCTTCGAGGTTTTCGATCAAGCCTCGAATCATAGATTTAGACCATAGTTTCGACAGATTTTTAACGTAGCGTAAGTTAACTCGTTTACTCGAGGCAAGACAAAGTCTTTCCTATTTTCTTTATTAGGCCTACATTAACTCATGTCTTTCCTATTTTCTTTATTAGGCATACATTAATCCATGTCAGTCTCGACAGTTATTTCGATTGTAAATAACGAAACTGCTAACGTCCGAATCCAAGATATTCATCGTCAGTGAGGCGTGAAACTAAGTAATAAAATATTGGAAACATGCTTATTATGATATCTATCATCATTGGAAATAAGGGTGTCCTATACCTACCTTGTATATCAGGTCGAGAAATCGTAATGATAAACTCCAAATTTCTAAAGCGCTACTCTTAAGCTAAGCGCAGAGCACCAGCTTATGCACGAGAGCTACATCAAGTCAGAGAGGTTGTTCAGAGAAGCTAGGTGAAGTTTCTAGTCCAGTTGCAATAGAGGAGGCAGGGGAGCTACTAAGGCGTATTTCGTCACTACCAGGTATGTCACAAGCTGTCAAGCTTGTCAAGTCGAATAAACATTCTAACACAGACTACACGTCTTCTGAACCACTTAAAACCCTTGTTATGTTATGTTATGTTATGTTAAGTCTGCTTATGTGACCCAGGTGGTGGCCGCATGTTTCTCTACCGTGTTATTTTTTTATCAATTAGTTGGTCACATTCTGATTTTGTTGGATGATCTTCACTCGTTCTGACTTCTAATGTGCGTTTGTGGAGTTATTTCATTCTTTGTATTTGCTTCTCACTCCTTTGGAGGGTGTTTCTGACGTTTCTTATCGAAGTAGGCTATTGTGCAGCGCCGGTGGTCTCTTCCGCGCTGATGTGTGTATATATATGTATATGTATATATATATATATATACATATATATATATATATATATATATATATATATATTTAGACAGCCAATAATAACTCCACAAACGCACATAGTGGTTTTTATTGTCAGGTCGAAAGTGCCTCCGATGAGTTTCTCTCCAAATGACGCTATATAAATTTGCGATTGCAATTACAATTAGGCCTATACTGCAGCACTGTTTACTAACTAGAATTCTAGAATCACTGTTTACTATCTAGAATTCTAGAAACAGTGTTTGCTAACTAGAATTCTAGAATCAGTGTTTGCTAACTAGAATTCTAGAATCACTGTTTACTAACTAGAATTCTAGAATCACTGTTTACTATCTAGAATTCTAGAAACAGTGTTTGCTAACTAGAATTCTAGAATCAGTGTTTGCTAACTAGAATTCTAGAATCACTGTTTACTAACTAGAATTCTAGAATCACTGTTTACTATCTAGAATTCTAGAATCAGTGTTTACTATCTAGAATCACTGTTTACTATCTATTATTCTAGAATCAGTGTTTGCTAACTAGAATTCTAGAATCAGTTTACTAACTAGAATTCTAGGGTTACTGTTTATTAACCTGAATTCTAGAATCACTGTTTTCTAACTAGAATTCTAGAATTCAGTCTGCTAACTAGAATTCTGTAATCACTATTTACTTACTAGAATTCTAGCATCACTGTTTTCTATCTAGAGTTCTAGAATCAATGTTTTCTAACTAGACTTCTAGAACCACTGTCTACTAACTAGAATTCTAGAATTACTGTTTAGGTCCTACCAACTAGAATTCTAGAATCACTGTTTACTAACTAGAATTCTAGGATCACTGTTTACAAACTAGAATTCTAGAATCACTTATTATTAACTAGAATACTAGAATTACTGTCTACTAACTAGAATTCTAGAATCACTGTCTACTAACTAGACTTCTAGAATCATTTGGACTAAAGAAGCTTAACTGTACTTATCACTTGAACCCTTCTTTTTAACTGTGCTGTCGCTTTTCGTATCTTCGTGACCGTTGAGCTCTTTATTGGCCCTGATGAGCACTTTCGGTAATAGCATCACGTCACGTCCTGTCTGCGCAAGACGAATCGGTTCGCACACCAATTGTCCTAATGTTTCGGAACATAATAGGGACCATGGCCATTTAAAGCGCAGGTAATGGTGGCGATAGATTTCACCCGATAAATTCACTGAAAATGACCACGATCGAGGCCAATACTGTCTATACGAATGAAAAAAATTTATACGTTGCACATTCGATTGCATTTAGCACCAGCGAATGATCTGCCTTCCAGGAATCGATGTTTCTGTGCGTGTATGGCGAAAGAAACTGTTAGCTTTACATTACGTTACTGCAGTGGTTTTCAACCTTTTTGTAGTGACGGAACCCTACACAAGCACTCATTTGCTCGCGGAACCCCGGGGCGTTTTAGCCGTCCATTTTTCCAAGAAATTCAAGTAATTGTAACTTGTATTGTTGGGATAATGTTTAAATTTTAGAATGCTAAACTTGTAATATAAGTTTTTTGCATCTCTGGTGCAGGCTATTATAAATACATACTTTAGTCTAGCACTCTAGAGTAGTGCACAGAAACAATGTAGGTAAACAACATGTATTTTACTGTATTGCGCCGGCAACTAATTCTGACAGATGGATAGAAGAGTTATAGAAACGCTGCAGGGCTGTAAGTAATTAACTTCCAAAATTTCCTTAACTTGGATTATCCTTAAGAGAATAGGCCTACTAGTCACTATCGCTTTTACCCTTGACTTTTTTTAACTTCTTCACTTTGACATTTAAGGCACGACGTAGGTGGCCACTCCGGGTACCCCTGTTACGGGAGTGGTGGTAGGGGACAAGTGTCTCTGATCACTACCCTCTCCAGACCTACATCCCGCACTGACGGGTAGTGGGACACTTGTCCACGGAGTGCCTTGATACAGCTTCCATCGCTAGTTCCAAGTAGGCAATAGTGAGCCCACTTCTTCTCCCCTGGGGGTCGGGGGTTCCAGATTTCGTCCTGCACGCAACAGAACGGCAACAACGGACCAACAACAATTTGCTTACAGGCGGCCGCATAGCAGTCTCCGGTCCACTCTAGGGTACCTGCCTCTCTCCCCTTTGTCCTCTCTCGTGGTCCTACCAACGTCTGTAATGGTATGTGCCAGTCCTCCGCCCCGGCTACATACGAGGTTCTACACAACGGTCAGTTAACACGGTGCAATCACAACTGCACCAAGTGGTTGGCACTCGGCTCGACCCAAGGTCATCTCAGCAATTCAGGGCTATTGTTGGCACATCCTCCCTCTATCCCAAACGGGAACAGGTCGGGGGTAATTAAACCAATTTCACGCCAAGAGGGTTGGCTATATCAGAGCGCCTGGTTCGTATACCCCGCCGTTTACCCGCGTAAAAATGCAATGCAAATATAAAATGCAACGATGCACTCCCGTTATAATGTTAACTATGTTAACATAGAATTGTGTTTAGCATGAACGCCGGAAAGCTGTGAAGAATTCGGTTATTTGATCATTCTTTTGTGAAATCAGTTGGTGGTTTTTAAATTTAAGACTGCTGTCGCGGAACCCCTGGCCGACGCCCGCGGAACCCCTGGGGTCCGCGGAACCCCGGTTGAAAACCACTGCGTTACTGGATGCGTTCTAAGGATCTACTTGCTACGTTACACTTACGACCAGATACACTTGCCAACCAGCCACACTACTGATTGGGCATCTGTGCGTCGTTTTAATAACACGTTACCAGATGTATGTAGGTAGGTAGGTATGTAAGTTTGTATGTATCAGAGCACTTCTATAGCGCCCTTTATTAACTCAAAAGGGCGAAATGTGAACGTGTTCATGACACGCATTCAGTTTGGCTGATAGTTTCACACATGAAACACAGGTCTGCGTAAAGTTTCTAGTAAACTATAATTCACAGTCATCTATTGTCATCTAATAAACGAAGGAGAAGTTGATGGTCGCTTTGAAGTGATTCCCTGTTCGAAGTGTAATTCTAAAAATCTAATAGGTCGGGAAATCACAATAGTTTTGTTTACTGATGAAATTTCCGTTATTATCGACGGCATTAAACATCACATTGGCTAACGTATAGACAGCGCATCTGATTAGTTTTCTGTTGACGCTATATAAATTTCTAAATACAATTAAAAAAATTACAAATTGTGCGGATAATCACGCTGAGTCACAAGTTCGCACCTGAATTGTGTCGGGCAATCATCAAATGGGTTGCAACGCATCTTGTAAACATGTAGCTGTGAATCCGATGTAGGCCCTAGTTCGATTTGAATACAAAATATTATGACTATGCCATAAGGACTGTGCACAGTTTGACGGTAAGATCTGGCCTACGTCAGTGGGCGTTCTCGTCAAAGTGTCCAATTAAAAGTGCATGTCTAACAGAGGCGCTACATAAATAACATTTTCTCATTACGTTACAGGACTTAACTTTTGCAACGAATGAAACCTGACTAAAGATAACAGAATCCGATGTCAAATAAGACCCTTCTCTCCGCTGCCGCCGTCGCCGCATCTCTCTGGCACCCGGATGATGATGTCTCCAGCCTCAGCAACTGCTCCCTGGCAACCGATGACGCAGTCGCCTGCCTCTCCAAATTCATCGACCCGAACGAGTCTTCCACGCGCCCGGAAGTGACGCCACCCAGTCCATTTCCGTTGTGGCACATCGTCTTGTTCGGATTCCTGGCCTGCTGCATCGGGATTGTGACCGTCGGGGGTAATCTGATCGTCATTCTCTCGTTCGTCGTTGAGAAAAGCATTCGCCAGCCGACCAACTACTTCATAGCGTCCCTGGCCGTCAGCGACCTCCTCATCGGATGCATTTCCATGCCCCTCTATACCATCTACCTGCTGTCCGGACAGAATTGGCCCCTCGGCGAAGCACTCTGCGACCTCTGGCTGTCCATCGACTACACGGCCTGTCTCTGCTCCATCTACACCGTCTTCTGCATCACCGCAGACAGATTCTGCTCCGTTAAGCTTCCGGCCAAGTACCGGAAGTGGCGAACCGGACGGAAGGTCGTTGTGATCATCTGTCTGACGTGGACAATTCCAATGGCCGTCTTCTTCACGTCCATCTTCGGCTGGCAGCACTTCGTCGGACAACGGACGGTGCCGAGCGGACGATGCTTCGTCCAGTACATGGAGGACGCGCTCTTCAACTGCTTCCTCCAGATCGGATACTTCTGGATCACGCTGACAGCCATGTTCGTCCTCTACGCGGGCATCTATCGCGTCGCTCTCGACCTTCACCGGCGATCGGCGGCACAGAGGGAGAAAACGATGAGCTGTCTGGTCTCGATGGCAGGTAGAACCGTCACGCAGATCGGATCCGTCATCAGCATCTCCAGAAACCCGTGTCGTCTCGAAGGATTTGCCCTGCGCACCGAAGCGGATCCGAATCACGCTCGACTGACCATAGACCACAACGAGAAACGATGGGACCCCACATCGGCTACTAACTCACAGCGCAGGCAGCAGGACTATGGAGGCAACGATCCTTTCGCAAATGCAGATGTATCTCTCTTTCCGTTTCTGTTCCGTAGGAGCGAAATCAATGGTGTGGAAACGAATCAGAAAACCAAGCCCGGTGCAACTGACCGTGAAGCGGTCAACAGCTGCATACAACACGATTCTTCGTCGAATCTGCGCTCATTAGCAGAAAACGAACCTAGGACCAAGGACGTTCCAGACAGTAACTTGATGGATCACTCAAGTGGAACGGAACCACTTAAGCCCAACATCCCTCGGATTACGGTCTCCGATCTACCACTTCAAACAACTGTTGCGGCAGAAGCCGTAACCGCTGAACCGGAACAACTCATCGATCTGTCATACATGGACGACGAAGTGGTTCGTCGCCAGGAGGCGTCAACTGATCACATGACCATCGAGTCTGACGCGCATGAGTTCGACGTTCTGTTGCCAAACCCTGCGTGTGAGTCTGGTATATGTCCGCGACGTCTCAATCGGTTCCGGTTGACCGGAGCCGGGAAGCAATTGAAGCCGGTGGATCAGAGAAACAGACTAAATCCTATCATTGAGATCGAGATGCAGGCGAAGCGTGACAGTAACGATTCGGCACCGGACACCACATCGGTAGAATCGAATCCGGACCAACGACCTTCATCGAAATCATCGATGCGTGACGATGCTAGCGGCAGCAGCAGTGCCGACGACGACAGTGACGACACTGCGCTACGTCATCGTGACGTAACGTTACCGCGTGCAGCGACGTCACAGGCATCGGCGTGTGTCCTGAAGGCGCCGAATAATCAGCTGCAGCAGCAGATACAGCATCTCCAACCGGTGGCCAAGCTGATTCGTTACGGTCTACGGAGCAGGCATTCGAGCGAGTCGCGAAGCGCGCAACTGCAGCAGATGCGATGCGACAACCGGACGCGGAAGGCGCTACGAACGATCACCCTGATCCTCGGCGCCTTCGTTATCTGTTGGATTCCGTGGCACGTTCTCTCACTCATCATCGGGTTCTGCCGTGAAAATACGACCCACGGTTTGACCTGCGTTCGACCAATACTCTACGACATCTCTTACTGGCTCTGCTACCTCAACAGCCCCATCAACCCGTTCTGCTACGCCTTCGCCAACCAACAGTTCAAGAAGACATTCATTCGAATCATAAGACTCGACTGGAGGAGAAATAACTGACTGCAGACGACGACCCAACTACACGTGGCCCTCGGTCCAACTACACATGGCCCACGGTCCAACTACACATGGCCCACGGTCCAACTACACATGGCCCACGGTCCAACTACACATGGCCCACAGTCCAACTACGTATGTCCCACGGTCCAACTACACACGGTCCAACTACACTTGGCCCTTGCACGGTTCAACTACACGTGGCCCTCGGTCCAACTACACATGGCCCACGGTCCAAAAAGTACACATGGCCCTCGGTCCAACTATACACGGCCCACGGTCCAACTACACATGGCCCACGACCCAACTACGTATGGCCGACGGTCCAATTACACACGGTCTAACTACACATGGCCCATGAACGATTCAACAACACTTGGCCCATGGTCCAACTATACATGGCTCACGGTCCAACTACGTATGGCCCACGGTTTAACTACACGTGGCCCACGGTCCAGCTACCTATGTTCCAGAGTCCAACTACATATGATTCATGGTCCAACTACACATAGCCCACGGCTCAACTACATTGCCCAAGATTCAACTACCTATGGCCCATGCACGGTCCAACTACACATGGCTCACGGTCCAACTACCTATGGTCCACGGTCCAACTACATGTGACCCACGGTTCAACAATATATGGCCCACGACTCAACTACTTGGCCCACGGTTCAACTGTATGGCTTGAGATTTGACTCAGTAACTCTAACTCGCAATCAAATATAATATTCAAGCAGCTAAACGATCTTTATGTAAGACCAATGCCTGCTAGAAATGAACACAATTAATGTGACTTGAACACGCTTTTATAAGACAAGTGAACCATCATCTATTATTATAATGTGAGAGTACGAGTATGGGATGGACTGTTGCAGGCCGGGTGAAACTGTTTGGCTCTTCTTGGGTGCGTTTGGCGTGTTCCTAATTGCCAGAAAATGACGAAGAGACTTTGATTAAAGTTTTCCAGAAGTCTAATCTCAATTACATCCAATATAATCCGAGTATTATTCCATCGACGGTCGCTACCAGTGAAATCGCACAAAGCCTCGTTCGCGCGCATTAACTGCCACAGGCAACGAACTATCTACAGTGCTGTCATTTCATTATCAGATCTAACCCTTCAACGGTCAACGGAACCCTCGAAACGTTTCTCCCTGAGTCCTTGCGAACCCCATCCCTTGTCCGTCAAGAACAGCCTCTGCTGTGGTCAGGAAAACCTCACCGTTCCAGCAAAGCTAAAAATAACCAGAGAAATGCGATACTCGACTGATAATGATTTCAAGCGTCAGACATTGACAATAGCCATTATGTGCGCTATATAGGCGGAAACGTGCATGACCCACCGTGACGGCACTACGCAGATTCTCAAACACTTCTCAGCACAAGCAATACAACTATAAGCTATATCGATCACACACACACACACACACACACACACACACACACACACACACACACACACACACACACACACACACACACACACACACACACACACACACACACACACACACACACACACACACACACACACACACACACACACACACACACACACACACACACACACACACACACACACACACACACACACACACACACACACACACACACACACACACACACACACACACACACACACACACACACACACACACACACACACACACACACACACACACACACACACACACACACACACACACACACACACACACACACACACACACACACACACACACACACACACACACACACACACACACACACACACACACCTACACACACACACACACACACACCTACACACACACCTACACACACACACACACACACACACACACACACACACACACACACACACACACACACACACACACACACATACACACACACACACACACACACACACACGCAGCCTTCACAATTTATCAAAATCAAAATCAAAATCAAAAAGTCTTTATTGCAACCAGAAAAACCATAAAAGTAACAAGTTTCAAATTTAGCACACAAAAGCCATATGAAAAAATACATCTTCTTGATTATAAATGCAGCATGTTAATACTGGTTACAGGTTGCAAAGGGTGGCCCCAAAGGGATGTAATCCCGCTGAGCGAGGTCACCCATACATCGTATTGCAATTTATAAGTCCATGGCTGGTTTTTCTTAATTAGGTTCAGATTCTCTTAACTAAATTCTTAACTAAATGGCTCAACGCCCGGGCCCCGGTGCACGTACACGTCCAGCAACTGGGGGTGTCTCTTCAGTCAATTAAGGCCTTATCATATCACATATCATTATGTATATATATATTATATATATATATATCATCAGTTCCTGAGGCCAGCCATTTCGCGCAATGGGTACGAATAAATGACATCCAGTGTCCTCGGTCATTTGTCAAGTCTATTGCCCCCTTTGTGTTAGTCCAAGTGATGTTATGTCCTCATTTATTTTGTCTAATCGTAGGGATTTCAAGACTGGAGCAAACACGAAACGATGACATAAGACAATCATTACGTATCCAAACAACTCTGCTAGACAAAGTCGTTCAACGAAAACTCCGATGGTTTGGACATGACATGTACAGAGAATGCAATTTGACCGAATCCCACACGATGCGCTACATGCAAGATTCGAAGGAAAAAGAAACAAAGGCAGACCCAGACAACGCTTAATAATGCATATATATATATATATATATATATATATATATATATATATATATATATATATATATATATATATATATGTAATTATATATATATATATATTCGTGTTTATTGACAAGCTCACTGACAAACCGCAGTAAGTTACATTGAAACATGACCTATTATTGTCAAATTGTTAGGGCCTAACACACGTCTTTGCAGTCTGTAAGGCGTCCGCTCATTGGGTTAGAAGGCTGAGTCGACCTATAGAGGGTTTTTACGGGTATCGAATCGCGACTTTTCAAGATCTGGTGCTCTTCAGGCCAGAGTGTAACCATTCATCTATCCTCCCTCCCTCTAATGCATACCTAAACTTAGACATCTAAGTCTTTCATGCAAGTATTATGAAGAAATGCCTAATAATTTAAATTGAAATATAGGCTACAGTACCGTACTTCCCTCGCCTCACAATCTATATATACCGGTGTCACCGGTGTAAACTTGATTAGATTTACACTTCCGTGTGGCTCCGAGATCCCAGAGATCGCAGTCTCTGTCTTGCTACATGTATGTAAGAAATTGGTACCCCCACTTTTTAGACCAAAGTTACGCCCCTAGGCTAAATTGCATCTGGAGCGGCTTCAGCCTGTCAGATTCGGACTCTTATTTAAGATTTCGCAATGCGAAAATGTTGCAGACATTTTCAAATCGCTGTTGATTGTACTTGGAAAAGCTTTAGAAACGGTCATTAGTTTATTTCACATCTCCAGTAATTTCGGTTAGAGAACGTCCGTGATTTTCAAGGAAGTAAGCCCAGAGCTGTTAATGAGTTCAGTGCTCTCAAAATCTACAGGGTGGGCCATAAAAATGGCGTACGATCCTGTTTACTACGATATCAAACTGTGTTTTGAACGCTTCGTAAACACCTAATATACTTACTTACAATACGTAAGTTATTTCGTCAACTTCCGGTCGCCATCTTTATTGTGAAGTAAGATTTACAACTTAAAGCGTACAAATGCGTGATGGAGGTGATAGGCCTGTACGAAGGCTTCAAATTAAGACGTCTGCAACGAAGTCAACAGCTACTTCAAATGTTTCCTAACGAGAGAAGTGGACGAAGCATTGGTTTAAAGAGGAAAAGACATTTACAGCTGCCACACCAGTTAATTCTCAAAATGATCGTGAATATTCATGGGCGGCAATCCCGGGTGGGGGCTGCGGGGGACAAAACCCCACCTTTAACAATGGGGTGGGGGACACAGTATACAGTTGGCCCTCAAATTTTGAAGAAACACCAAGCAAATTTTTTCAGCATCCAGAGGCGCGTTTACAGAAAATGGGGCCCTAGGCGGAAACAATTTTTGGGGCCCTTCTAAACGTGTAGACCGAGCAGCGGCGGCGATCTTGTTTGACAGGTGGGGGGAAACGGGACACTTTGAACTGATCTGGTGAAAAACGAGGTGAAATTTTGTTTACCTTTTTCTTGGTGTTTCTTCAAAATGTGGGGGAGGCACCTATATACTGTGTCCTCCCACTGTTAAAGGTGATGTCCTGTCCCCGCAACCCCTCGGGATCGCCGCCCATGAGACTGTGAGTCTGAAACTCTGGTGGTGTTTAGCCAATCATGTGCAATGACCCACGAAGTTGAACTTGAAGGTGTTTTGTGAGTGTTATTGACCCCGTAATTATGATTACTTTATAGAAGCTATTTCAAGGAATGTGAAGTTATCTGATTTAATATTATTTTTATAATTGATAGCAATATTTTCATTCGTTTGGGGGCCCTCCAAGAGTTGGGGCCCTATAGGCGCGCACCTAGTGCGCCTAAGTGTAAACGCGCCTCTTTCAGCATCGTGGTTTCGGTCGGTGTGTCTCGGATGGGAAACAATAATGTAGCCGCCTACATGTAATTTTTTCAACCCGTAGCCAAAATAAACCGTAAATACTATTGTGATCACGTTCTAGAAAAAGGTTTATTTCCTGATATTCGAGCACGATGTAATCGTTACAATTGGACGTTGCAGCAGGACGGAGCTCCTTCACACAGAGCAAAAACACTGCCACCTTCATCGAACCAGACATCTGGCCCCCAAATAGCCCAGACCTTAACCCGGTAGACAAGGCTATTTAGGGTGCCGTCCAACAAAAGTCTACAGTCGTGGCAAATTTACAACAATAGAACAACTGAAATTGTCCATTGTAGAGGAGTGGCGAAAAATGTCCCAGCGATTTATAGACAGGAACATTAACGAGTGGTGCAGACGTTTAGAGAAAAATGTTCAGAACCGAGGCGGACACACCGAATATAATTTCTGATTTCCTTCAAATCAACATTTAGCAACAAATTACTTGCATTTTGACAAGAAAAACATAACAATTAAATAAATAATTCAGATTGAACGCGATTAACTCATTTTTATTGGCCCACCTTGTATAGTGACAAAGAATAATAGCTTTGAACCAGAGGCGTAACTTTAGTCTAAAAAGTGGGGGGTTCCAATACTTTGGTCTAAAAAGTGGGGGGGTACCAATTTCTTCTCCACTTTCGCTTTTCGCATGGAGGCCATTTTGAACATATTCCCTGTCAGTATTCTCATTAATTTCGGCTCTCGATTTACCTGTGTATCTAAGAACTTTCGCACTTTGGCGGAGACTGCATTCTCTGGGAAGGCACAATAACAAAAATATTGATTGACATTGTTTAAAAAGTGGGGGTATAGTACCCCCCAGTCCAAAAAGTGGGGGGTACGGGTACCCCTCGTACCCCCCACAAATTATGCCTATGCTTTGAACTGACTGGATGCAATTAGCCGTTTCCTTCGTTACGTCTAATTCGACTGCACCTACATCGACGGAATCATTAATATGCATATCCAATATCCATACAATACTTCGCCTAATTAGACGCATGATCGTAGTTCAGGGATGGCGCTGTACGTACCTTTCCAACTATTATAATAATTAGTTCACAGGCAGACTAAATGTTTAAAGAAATGATGGCTTAGGCCTATGGCTTAAAGGGACGCCATACTTAGGCCTATAGGTTTCCAATTACATTTAGACTACATGTATACAAGGCGGGCCAAAAAAGTAACCCCCTAGACGTTTATGCTAATATTTCGGCCAAAAGTAAGAATTTTTATATCAAATTTTACTGGCTGAAAAGTGATTCATATTTACGCATGACAGCCAAATTTCACTAAAATATTTCTAAGAGAACCAAAGTCATATCACTTTTACAGAGTCCACCCACTGTTTTTTGATGTTCCAAAACATGTAACGCAACAAAAAGTAACAAAAAATGATTTTAATAAGTCACATCTCAAAAAATTGGTATTAAACAGACTTGATATTGCTTCACAACTTGTGTTCAATGTGTCCATCACCAGTAGGGCCTACCCACACATGTTCTGAGCCTCTTTGTAAAGTTTTTGTTGGCCTTGTTGATAGGTTACAGAGATGAATCTTTCCACATCATCTCCAACGCGTTCTTCAATTCTCTTATAGTTTTTGACTTTGGTCGCAGATTGTGGTATTTCTCCAGCATAACTCCTCACACGTGAAAATCCACCGGGTTCAAATCCGGAGAGTTTGGGGGCCATTGGTTCTTCTCAATGAAACCAGGGCAATTGACAGTGAGCCAATCTTGCGTGAGACGAGCAGTATGCGCTGGAGCGCTGTCTTGCTGAAAGATGAATCCAGCTGGCAGCAGACGCTTGCAATCTGAAATTAATTCTGGAAGAAGGCGAGAAACGTAATATGCACCATTCACCTTCGCCTTTTCACCAACAAAATGCATTTTGTCTGTCATTGACATCTTGCTCATTTTGATTGTTTATAAATTATTAATCTGAAAAATTGTTTATTTGCAAAATTGATAATCTTCTTGCTAAATGACGTCACATTGACGTGCAGCTACGCTGGTGCCCCGCTTCCTTTCTAAATAGTAATAATACTTATTACATTTAATGATTTAAAAATTCTTACTTTTGGCCGAAATATTACCAATTATTTGAGATGTGACTTAATGTGACTTTTGTTACTGTTTGTTGCGTTGCATGTTTTTGGAACATCAAAAAATAGTGGGTGGACTCAGTAAAAGTGATATAACTTTGGTTCTGTTTGAAATATTTTGGTGAAATTTGGCTGTCATACGTAGCCTAAATATGAATTACTTTTCAGCCAATAAAATTTGATATAAAAATTCTTACTTTTGGCCGAAATATTGGCAAAAACGTGTAGGGGGTTACTTTTTTGGCCCACCCTGTATAATATATAAATGTTAATATAAAATAAATATAAAATGTTTATATATATATATATATATATATATATATATATATATCAGAGCGAGAGGAATGGAAGAAAGAATAAAAACTCGAGAGAGAAGGAAACAGGCAGGGACGTCATTTGGGGAGGGCAAGAGGGGCATTTGCCCTCTGATTATTGGAAAAAAAGAGAAAAATGATGTAAAATAGCACTAGGGGAGACCGGGTTACAGGGGGTTATATGTTATATCGATATATCTATGGTGTTTACTTATTTGTAGTGTATATCTATGTTCTAGCGCATGCACACAGTTGGCCTGCAGGTATAATGGCGGAGCTGTTGATATATTTGACAGCGTGATCAATTTAGGGAAAATAAACGTTTTTTGAGCAGATATCTTTTTCAAAGGTAAGTGCGCACTTTTGTTATTTCTGCGGCCAGTTTTAGTACTTCGGTTGTCATATTCTGCGTGTTGGTGGCATGGTGATATGTGTTTATAAACAGAATATTACTAGCGATGTAGCTTGACCGTTGTATGTGTAAAAGCTTGTTGTTTACGAAGATGTGCCTAGGGGGCTATTTGTTACATTTGTAACATATAGCCCCGCATTATTAACTTGTGCTATTGACTTATTGGCCTATGTAGGCCAATAAGTCTTGATTTTTATGTCATTAAGAATAAGCTGTAGGCTACCGTGTAACTGCAGCGGGCACTAGGTTAATGTTTGAATAATCTGCTCCGAAAACCCGCAAAAAGAGTTCAGTTACGAAAAACAGCGACAATTATAATAAATCTAAGAAAACGGTTTGCCTGGTTTGCGGCGAATCGTTCGATGAGGACTGGGTACTATGCCTAGAATGTGGTGAATGGGCACACGACAATTGCACTGATGGAAACGATTATTATGTATGCCACAACTGTTATGACTCTGACTAGGCCTAAGCTTAAGTAGACCCATTTAACTGATTTCTGATTTAACTAGTAGTTCAGTTTATTTTTCGTCGTTTTTATTTCATCAACTGTTGAAGAACTTCCGACTTTACATAGGCCTAATCAGTTCTGAATAATCTTTTATATTGTTAGTGATGTTCCTGTTTAATAATCACTTTACATTTACTGTAAAAATGTCAATTCTACCTGTGTAACATTGCAACCCCGGGGAATGTAACATGTAACCCCTTTATCGGGGTTATTTGTTACATTCCAGTAGCTTGCCTAACACCAATATTGCACAAAATTCATTAACTATTAACAAAATCTACTGTGACCAATCTGTGTGTAACATAGTGAAGTACTAAACCCCCTTGGTCTTAGGAAAACTCAGGTGCTGAGGAACAGCCAATTTACAAAAAAGTGGGAATTGTAACATATAGCCCCGGTCTCCCCTATATATAATTATTCCGGATATTTCTATAGCGCCTCTCGAAGTCTGCTAGGGGCCTACTATTCAGAGGCGCTTCCGACTACAGCATTTGATACTGTGCCGGAATTTTCACGCCGAAACGCCACGAGCAATTGCGAGTGAAGGACTTGCCCAAGGTCCGTAGTCCGTACGCAGCGGCTAGAGTGGGATTCGAACCTGCAACCCTGCGGTCACAAAGCGCCGAACTTACCACTGAGTCACCACGCCCCACATAATGTGTTTGGTGTCCCGGACCGGCAGAAAAGAAATGTGGTCACCCTAACCTTCTCCATTATTTTTTGCTCATCGCAGATCATTCTTCTTCCTGTAGGTTAGCACAATATAAGCACATCTGTTGTTAACGGGAAATTCTACAGTCTTCTACGCTGCAAGAATTTCATTTTCGCTTTTAACAAAAGCGCAAGGAATTAATTGGGGTTAACAAAGCCAAGGTCCTAGATAAATGACCTAGATTTTCAGATTCAAGACTCAATCGCTATTGGTCGAAACCACTGGAGGGCGTTTGCTTTCCGGAAAGGCGCCATCTCTTCGACCTTGTTTCTAAATCGTCAGGCTGGGTAGTGAGACTTTTCGTTTCATTGAAATGGTTAAATATGACTGAAAGCCATAATTCGTTTCTCCGCTTATAAAATAATAACGTATTTCTTAAAATGCAATTGGCGTAGGTAACCCGCTGAATTACTGTACCTTGTACCAAGGATAATATAGAATCCATCGACTTATATTCCTTGATGGCCAAGCCAATGGATGTTCAGCGGTTTCTAATCGACTGGGCAGCTTGAAATCCGATTTCTTAAGCCGATGGGGATGGGAATTTCATGCATTTAGTACATATTCTGCAAGGCCTGATGTTTAGCTAACATCGAATAAGGTGTAAAAATTGTGTGGACTTCTGCTAAATTTTAATTTATACACGTGAATTTTCAATGTTGAAGAGTCAATTGATTGTTCAACTTTGCGGCAAATTTAATTTGTAAGTTGGCTGTCGAACACACGAAAACGGCGGTTAGCGAGCAGCCAGCTTTGATACCGAAACCGAAGCCCTGTCGTTCTCTATCGGCGTCTTGTATTGACTCTTGAGTCGACTGCGATTTCCAGAAAGGTTATGTAACCGTGTTACTGTGGCAGTCTGCATTAGAATTTGAAAAAAAACTATTTTCTGTGTCGATTGCAGCGTGACAACTATTGGCGTTGTGATTTGCGCGCTTGCGAAATTTTCTAAACGGTTTACATGTTAATTAGGCCATATGCTACTAGTTTAATTTATAATACTGGAATGTGGTGTGAATCCGACTTATTTTCCAAAAATCCAAGCGTTACTAAAGCTGCTTTAGGGAGACCAGCTTATTCGCTGGTCTTCAGTCAGATCAAAGCTTTAAGAAACGAGTTGTTGAAGCAACTACAGGTGCCATGGTCGAAATACAAACTGGTCAGACCAAGTTAGGTGTTAAGGCGGGAAATGTTTACTATGTCGTTGGGTATTGATCAGAATAGTGAAAGCAGGAAATTAGGAAAACATAACACAGTTTAAGAACTTCAGTTTAAAATGAAATTTTCTGTGAGAAATTGCCAGGTGGTTGGTCCATGTAGGAGGAGCTGTATTCCTTTGGGAGTATAAATACCGCAATTCTTGTAATAAATTTTTCTTAAAGTAAATAATTTCTGAATTGCTATTTAGTAGCTAAGTGCAGTTCACCAGCTTATGCACAAACATTGCATCAAGTCAGATGTTGTCTGGGGATACCGTGTGAAGAACAGGGTTAGGTTGCTTGGGACCATTAAGAGAAAGAAGCCAAGGAGCTATTGCAGTTGGATGTGTTTAGGTTGTGCAAAATGGGAAGGCGGTGGATTGGCTGGATTTTAACAGTGTTCAGAGTCTAACATTTTGTTAAAATCAGTCATCCTCAACTGCTAGAATTATGATGACTTTTATCTGTTTTTTTTTCAGCAGAGCAGATTGTATGCTGTTGTAGACTATATTTTTGTAAGATTTTATACATGAGTCACTTCTTTTACTAAGAAGTTCATTTACAAATATCCTTGGTACATTCCAGAAAATATAGTAGTAAAAATGTGCCTGTCTAGCATGTACAGCTTGCAGCTGTATAGCAACTGTGATTACTGTCAGACATAGGCGTAATTTGTGGAGGGTACGAGGGTTCCCGTACCCCCACTTTTTGGACTAGGGGGTACCGTACCCCCACTTTTTGAACAACCCCAATCAATATTTTATTATTGTGCCTTCCCAAAGATCGCAGTCTCCGCCTTGCTTTGTTTATGTAAGAAATTGGTACCCCTCACTTTTCAGACCAAAGTTATGCCCCTGCTGTCAGAACTGGAGAAGAGCACAGGGCAGAGGCCATTATGTCAGAAGAAGGGAATTTCAGTAGTCAAGCATGGTGTGCGCAATGGAGGTAATGATGCTGGAGGCAGTTTTGAACTATAACATGGATCAGAATAGGTAATGCTTTATATATAAAGACCATTCATTACCTGGTTAGCCTTATCTTGTTGATCAGAGTGAAGGATAACTGGATAGTATGACCAGTGGTCTGTCACCCAGTATGGTATGTAAAACTAGCAGGCCGACTTGGCAGATAGTATTAAGTCAGCCACTGCCTTATAAATAGAGCAAACAAACAGTTGAAAATGGGTTAGGGGATTCGAAGAACGTTTCAAGCTGATGAACTGCATGAAGAGGCAAGACTGAGAAGCATAGAATGCTTGACTTTTGCCTTCGTGTTTGATATATTGGTTGATATTTTATTAATAATTTTCTTTCCTGTAAAAACGTTTATCCATTTTTATTTCAGTTAACAATGGAAGTAATAGAAGTTGATGAAAATGAGAGGCTACCGCCTGTAACGCAGTGCCTGCTTTGCCAGCAAGAATTTACGAACCCAAGAGTTTTGAACTGTGTTCACACGTTTTGCCTCCAGTGTATGACTGACTACAGTGAAAAGGAGAGAAAGCAGCCAGGTCAACGCCTTCCATGTCCAATCTGCCGCAAAGAGTTCAACATACCAGATGGCGGAATCGAGGACCTGCCTAAAAACATCTTCATGGAACATCTTCTTGAGATTCGCAGACTGGAAAAGACAGATTCAAATCATGTTCTTTGTCAGGTCATCTATTTTGTTTTTACACAATATGTCTATGTGCTTATAAACAAAGTGAACATGATTATAATAAGTAAAGTGAATATTGATGTTTGCACTATCAGTTGATGCCTTGTGCGTTAGACACCAGCACAATGGAAGTTACTAATAATATATCCCCAAATAATTTTTCATATATAAATGGAACATATGAAATCCAACTAACAGTGTTATTATGTGGACTCCTTATGTCCTGTGTTTGACTTCTTGAGCACTAGCTGTCTGGAGTGTGTAGACTGACATTTTGAGAGATTAGCTCAAATCAACAACCCAATTTCATTCTAATAGGCCTATCTGAAATTTTACTTGTAAGTTCAAGTGTTTCTGCACAGATCCACGTCTCACTCAGTGCTAGAATGTCCAGCTGTGCATATAGATAGATTGGACGCAAAGCAAGCAATTGAACCATTTTGCTACAAAATCCACCAATATATTGTGGAATTTACATATATCTTTGTCACTTCTCTCATTTTGCCAGCAGTTGAAGACTTGAGCTTGTTCTCTAGTTAATACACTTACTTTGGGTAAAAATATATTTTCACTTGCAAGGAAATTACATAAGACAGTAGAATGTTATTTAGCAATGTGTTTTTTTTATCTCAGGTGTGTGATTTGGAAGAAGATGTTCCATCTCATGCTTTGGGCTCAAATCAAGCAACAACCTACTGTCTGGATTGTCGTCAGTACCATTGCAGCAGGTGTAGCAAACACCACACTAAGCAGCGATTCAGCCAAGGACATGAGATGGTAGAGCTTGGAAAGAAGATCTCTACAGAGATGATCAAACGAGTGAAGACTTACTGCGATCAGCACAAAGACAAGCAGGTCGAGTTCTACTGTTACGACTGCCGTGTTACGTTCTGCATGTCGTGTTATGTTGTCCGTCACAACAACCACAAATCGTGCGACATTACCGAGATCTCTTCACAGTTCTATCGCAATGTTGAGGAAGATGTTGGCCGTGTGATCAAAATAACAGGCGAGTGTCAGAAGGAAGCTCAATACCTCGAAACGCTCCAGACAGAGTTTCTAAACGATGTCGAGGGAGTGAAAAAGCGGATCAAGCGAGACTCGGATAAGCTACGACAGTTTCTTGAGCAACAAGAATTGGAGCTTCTTAATGATCTCAAAGAGATAAAAGAGACAAATGTGGAACGCATCAAACATCGAATGCATGACATCTGTCAGCACATCTCTATGCTCGACAATTTCAAGCAATACATAACAGAGGTGAGGGAAAAGGCAACACCAGCAGACGTGTCGCGTATCGGTTGTTCCTTGCACGACCGTGCCAACGAGCTGCATGCAATTCCATATGATGTTGACTTTGTTTTGGACACCATCCACTATGAGCCTGAAAACTTTGCGCAGAAGTATCAGAGCACTGACCAGCCGAAGAATCTGATAGGCTGCGTTTCTGTGATGCCTCAGGTGGTCGAGGGCAAAGTCGGCACTTCACAACAAAATCAGGGTGTGAGTAATGGAGATGAAGTACCATCGTCACAAGCGCTGGCCAATGCTTCAAGTGCAGAAGTAATAGAGGTTAAAGGTAACTGATTGTGCCATACTTGCCTATTCTTTTGTTAACAAAAATGTTGTGCTTTAAGAAAATGTTTTTCCATTCTGTGAAATGCTTAAAATAATGGTCGGAATCCATATGTTTAAAGTTGGCCAACTTTGATTGTGCTCAGTTAAGCTTTCTCCTATGTAATGACTTGGGTTCAAATCCCACCAACCAATTCTGACCTGACACCAAAACTGGGCGAATGTCCTGGCTCTTGCAGACTTAACTTGATATGTGATATGATATCTCTTTGGAACAAACTGCTGAAAGACATCCACCAGTAGCTCCAATTGCAGACTGAAAATCGAATGATTCAAGCTCACCTATCCTGCTTCTGCTCCTGCACCATCCCATGACCACCACCACCAACAATTTCCACAATAGTACTATGTTGTCTTGACCCCCTCCTAATTCTTACCTGACACGGAAACTGACCAAACATGAGCTTGACTTGATATAGCGCAAGAGATTAAGCTGGTTGTCATGACACAGCTTTTGTATGGCACTGACAAATTTCAAAGATATACATTAGCAGTTAAAATGACATGTACAGTGCAAAACACAGCGTGAAAATTTTAAATTTTTTACACGAAATATCGGTTAACATTCCAACTCGTGAAATAGTATGGACATCTGCTATAGCTGACTTGACTCAATAATCATTTTTAATGTGTTGTGTTTTGCCAACACGGTAATTGAATAAACGGATATATATATATACATACATACTGGGTACATAGCATGAAAAGGATGTTTAGTCCATTTTAGCATCATGGACTCTTAGAGTTTGTTGCGAACAGCTTTGCTGCATTTCCAGAAGTCCAAAAAATCACTTTCATCAAAGTCACCGTAGTTTTTCATGACAAAGCTTGCACTTCACAGAAATAACATTTCCCTTAACCCTTTAAAGGGTAGAGGCAATATTATGTTTTCCTACTGGTCGATGTACTTAGAAGGCACAGGCTTAGGGTTAGTGCATGAATTAAACTACACAGCATGTGCATACAAACTATATATATATATATATATATATATATATATATATATATATATATATATATATATATATATATATATATATATTATAAAATGCATATGGCGACAAACTACAGATCACGGCAACGGCGGTCAAGCTTACAAGGTGGCTCTTTCATTAGGCGCAAATCACGTCGAAACCCACTCAACCGTAAAGGAGCTGGTGTTCCAGACAACATTCGTCTGTCATCAGTGGGAGTCCACATGCCGCAGCGCATAGATAAATATCGCAGGTGCCGGGCTTGCAGCACCCAGCTGAACAATGAACGGTCGAAGATTGCCTGTAGTGCGTGCGGTGTCGCTCTATGCATATACCCATGTTTCGCAGATTTTCATAAGTGAACTGCACTTGAAACACAACTAGGCCTGCCACTTAGTACGAAACCGTACTCTGTAATTTCCAATTGTTTTTACTAATGTTTCTTACATGATTGACAACAACACTGCTTTTTGGTTTCACTTGTTTCTAATTCGTTCATTTGGGCTTAATGGGCAGTGGCGACAATGTTGCCACTACAAGTTTCGGCTTAGTGGGCAGTGGCGACAATGTTGCCACTACAAGTTTCGGCTTCATGGGTATAGGACACAATATTGCCATTTTTTTAAAGTCAACTTTTCCACATGACGAATATATTCCCTCTATATGGTTACTTAGCAGGCATATAATGTGTAATTATTATTGTTGTAACTGTTCAGGGCCATTATGCCCTTTAAAGGGTTAACAGTAACGTTATCATGACCAAACTTTACGACTCCAGGTATATTACCGGTAGTATTTTAATTACAAACCATGTTAGTGTCTGTGTGCTCTATTTAAGCAAGACAACTGGAATTAAATTCTGATCAAGATATGGTCCATCTAAACATTGGTCAACACAAAAGAACTGCCAAAATGTCCAAACCGTAAGAGCTACTAATGACTAGAAGGTAACTGGTAAGCTATCCATGTGTATGCAAAAGTCTGTCAGTGTGTTTACACTAGAGTGACGCTTTTTCCCGTGGTGAATAACGTGGTAACGGGGACAGCAATGGCAGTTTTGCCACGGTAATGGGTTTACTGTCGAGGTAATAATGCGGTAATTGAGAATGAGCCGGTGATAAAACCACGGTAATGGTAACATGTTTTACAGTTTACTCTAAACATTATGTGCTCATTGGACCGAGGCAACATGACTGTTGATAGCCGCTATGTAGTCAGAACTTCTGACTAAGTACTTAGTAAGTAGCAGCTGCATAGAGCTATAATAGTTGTTCTGAAATCTAAAGGTCTGAGTCAGAACTTCAGAACAACTATTATTGCTCTATAGACTCTAGAGTCTGTGCACTGTATAGAGTAGACTATATGCTATATGGTATACAGAAACTTAAATTTCCAGTTCCATTCACGTTTCAACCCTACAGGCTTTGTGGATTTTTCTTTGAAAAATGTTTCAACCGTTTATTTCAACCAACAACTTAAACAACGACTTGCAAACCAAACAACAACCACCGCTTTGCCACAGATAACTGCTCAACGTAGACTGTCCTCACAACCTAATTTCCCTCTGTCCCTGCAGCACCACGCTTCCGGTGAAGCCCATTCAGCCATTGGTCAGAATCAAACCGAAAGCCCATTTTGGTGCATTCTCTCAAATGCCTAGTTTACAGGTGCTCCAGTTAAACCCGCCTATTCAGACCTCCACAACTATTCGTAATTCGCCACAGGCTTACATCATTTCTATGGTCTACTTTCTGATTAAATTTCTAACGTAGTTGCTAGTCATTCGTAGGAGCTACAAGTACATCCCAAATCTAGTCCAGGGTGATGTTGACATGGAGATTTTTTTCTGAAGCTGTTGACTAGTCAGAAATAGTCGGGACTTGGTTAATGCAAACTTTCAATAAGATTATCTGTTTTTTATGTGTATGTTTTATTCAATCATTAATACAAATAGCTTTGTAAGCTAATCATTTTTTTAAATTTTAATTGGTGAAATTTTTGGGGGGAATGTGATGTAGTCCTGCAGGGATGGATGGGGATGAGCAGTATGAGTACAAGTACTTTGGTCTCAAGTACTTAAAAACAGTACTCGAGTTGTACTTAAATACAAGTACCAACTACAACATCTCTGGTAAATAGTAGGCAGGAGCAGTTTATATATATTTAATGATAGCCTGCTTTGCCTCGAGGATAATACATGTACCGTTTCTCAGCAATTGAAGACAGGGCTAGACTGGGAGCTCTGTTGAATAGTTTCTTGTATTTCAGTGTGGCCTTTTTATCAAAAAGTTGTGACTGGCTTCCCATGACCATGCTTAAATGGGTCTGCACCATATATGTGGCATATTTACTTGCTTATCTGGACTGGGGGGCACTCGATAGTGTAGTGGTTAGAATGCTGGACCATCAATTACAGCTCGGGGTTCAAATCCCCACCAAGGCAGAAATTTGGTTCGAGTTTTGCCCCACCTGCGCCCCCTAGCCAACTCAGCTATAATGAGTACACTGACCATACACTGTTGGTGGGAATATGAGATGATGAGGGAGAGGATTAGCCACCTGCCCTCATATGCCGAGGCTAAGAAAATTAAGTCGCTAACACTTCATACTCGGGGCTAGCTTAAGGGACTACTGCTATACCCAACAATCATTGTGTACACACTTCTGCTTATATTAAACATCTTAAAAACTGGAATTGAAAAAGCACAAAACTGTTAAGGGGAAATTCGTTTAATGTCGATTGTTCCCGCTAGTTCCGTGCATTTCATGTTAGAGAATTTGCACTGTACAAGTCATTAGATTATTTAGCCAAATGCCTTGATAATTATTACTACACGTGGAATTTTTCTAGTGGAGCCTCCAGATGCAGATTCAGAGCAACCTTCAACGTCGAGGCAGTCACCAAAGTCAGACAAGTCACAGAGTCTGCTCAAAGTTGTGAGAAATGTTGGCAAAGGGGCAGAAATTCAGGGAATAACCGCAGTGAATGGAGAATTATTCATTGTGCGAAAAACAGAAAGCGCGGCATCAGCAGTTGCCCCACCTGTTGATGTGGAAGTATACGACCTAGCAACGTATGTTCGCTCTCGTCGAATTCATGTTCCTGGCGTGCAGCAGCCATCGGACATGACATCCTGTACTAGTTTTGCCTGCCTCTACATTAGCGACTCTGGACTCTGCTGCGTCCACAAAATCCAGCTGGCCAACAGTGTGCAGAAGAAGTGGCCAGTGGTCGACCAGCCGGACTGTCTTTCGGTCAACCGTACCCTGAATGTGCTGGTCACCTGCACCCAGTCCCATCTCGTCAAGGAGTACCGGACTGATGGGACTCTGATACGCGAGATATCCCTTGCTCAGCATGGCCTGAATTTTCCTCATCATGCAGTCCAGCTGGAGTCTGGTCTTCTCGTAATTTGTTACGGCTCCGATTCACATCCCAGCCACCAGGTGTGCATCACAGACATTGATGGTAATGTCATGGAGAGCTTTGGGGGATCAGAAGCTACGAAGTCGAACCAGCTGTGTCGACCATCCTATGTGACTGTGTTCCGGGGCGAGTATATTTTCGTTGCCGACGGCGGGAACCGTAGAATTCTTCTGCTGACTTCGAACCTGATCCGAGGGGGCCTCGTGCTTTCCAGATCGGAGCTGTTGAGAAATCCATTCCGTATGCTACTGGTCGATGACACTCTGTACGTCGTTGATAACTTCCAGTCAGAGGGCCGGGTTCTTGTTTGTGATTATCACAAGTAAAATGATTATGGGAAATTGGGCTACGCGTAAAATTGATTCTCGTGTGATGATGATACGTCACTTACTAGATGGGGGTGAAATGCAGACTGTGAAAACTGAAAAGAAAGCGAACAATTGAATGGAAATAGCTGGACATACATAGACTCCTTGTTATGTAGTTTCTGTTAACAACAGTGTGTCATGAAGATGACTAGTGTCACTCTCCTTCATCTAGGTTTGCGACTGACACCACTGAAAACGGCAGCGTTTGAGTTACTCCTTGTGACACTCTTCCTTGTTATGCTCTTGATTTTAACAGGAATTGTAATGTAACACTGCTAAGGGCGTGGATCCCAAAATGACCAGTAGTTCAGCAGATTGAATCATTATGACAGTCTCATTATACGGCTGTTGTTTTTATGGCTTCCAGAAATAGCATTATGATAAGTTTAAAGCATCATAAGTGGATATGTGAAAATATTACTGAGAGTGTTTGATAAGAAGGACAGTGAGTTGTTGAGTAATGCATTACATAGGTTTTGCATGAAATATGCATAGCTAATCAAATCTAATGACTTTTTTTATCAGCATATTAACTTTGCTCCTCTTCTATGGTTTTTGTTAACATAGGTTCTTTGAAAGACAATCAGTAACGTCGTGTTCGTTTAATTAAAAGATTATTATTATTTGTTAGCTTGATTCATCTAACAGAATATAATTAAATTTTATTTTATAATTACATGTTTTAATTCAAGGTCTTGTTGTTTTTAATGCAGGATTGGTAGTGTTAGTTATCATGATTAATGTAAATATAATTACATTTATTTAATTTTAATTACGAATTTAATTACGAATGTAATTACATTTTAAGTGTTTAACGTAAACAGAAGTGCAAGTAAGTGTAATTACGTTTTGGAGTTGGGCCATGGAGTGCTGCATTAGCAAGGTTTATTCAAATTTTATTACAATGACGGGTTGATCACACTTTCTTTGGGAAACTTGTTCAGCTTAGAGTAGGAAGCTGTTGTAACCAGAATCCTCTGGACGGTTCTTGTGGATCTTCTGTGTTTGAACTTTGAAATTTTGGGCAATTTTGATCTATGGCAGGGATGGCGAACCTATGGCACGCGTGCCCAACCTGGCACGCCAACAGATTTTGATTGGCACGCCACCTGAACTCTGAACCTTCACTTTTTCATACTCTTTTTAAATTTGTTACATTCAGCAATTTCTTTCCTGCCTCATTGTCACATAAAATTATAGTAAATTGAAATAAATCGCATTATTAAGTTATTTAAGTAGCTACGTCCAAAAATAATACAATGACTTCGATATTAGCTTTCACTTTTTGGATACTTTATTCCGTGTTCATTGGTTTAACATATTTCTGGCACGCGAAATTTTCCTCTTTCTTTAAGAGCTATTTTCTGGCACGCGAGCCAAAAAAGGTTCGCCATGCCTGATCTATGGTCTACTGAGATTAATATGATGTCTGTTGTTGATCGTCTGTCAGTTGGTTTTGTGCATTATATAATAATAATAAGAACAATTATTTTATAACTTCTGTAGCGCCACTGTAATAATGCCTAAGACATCATCAGGCAGTGGTGTCAACTAATCAAAATCATTGTGTAAGCCAAAGTCAAAGATGAGTCTGGTCAAAAGCTAAGAAGGACTCCCAAGGACGCACAGAAACAGTGTACAGAGGTAACGAGTCCAGCAAAAGATCAGTTTTTAACCGTGATCTGAAGGCCAAAACAGATTTTACAGAGTGAATATGTGCCAGAAGTTTCAGAGCTTTCATAGTCCACGGAATAGTCAGATTAAGACAGTTGGAAGATCAGATCAAGTAGAGAAATGTATTTGAAGGTGTCGTAGAGTGAAGATAGCGACCGTTGGAGTGTAGAGTCTATGTATGATGTTGAAAATTATTTGTTTAATATGGGCAGTCAAGGCAATGACTTTAGGAATGGTGACATAAAAAGTATTTTAATATTTTACAGTTTTAGTGATGTCTTTGGCCAAGGTGTGTTGGACTGTAAAGCTTCAAGTCTCCACCAGATATAATTAATATTTGTTTTGACATTGATCAGTTGAGTTAGCATTAATGAATGTACGGTAACAATACTTTTAACACTTTAATGATGAGCTTGCACTAAAATGTATGGAAAAAATCCCTCTTGTCGTTAAAGGGTTATAGACTATTTGTCAGTTTTATTGCATGTCTTTATCAGTTCAGTAGACTTAATTCTTAGTTTTCTGGTGTTTTTAATTTTGGTGATATTGTTTTTATCTTTCTATGACTTTCCAGGTTGTTTTAATTGAAATTTAATTAAATATTTAGAATATGTGTTAGCATGATTAATGCAATAGAATATAGAATATAATTACATTTTTATTTTATAATTACATGTTTTAATTGAAAGTTGTGTAGTTTTAATTGATAGATTGTTAGTGTTTGTTAGCATGATTAATGTAACAGAATATAATTACATTTTAATTGCTTAATGTAAACAGAACTGCGAGTAACTGTAATTACGTATTGGAGATGAGCCATGGAGTGCCGCATTAGCATTTAGCAAGGTTTATTCAAATTTTAGTTAAATCATGGGGTTCATCAGACTTTCATGTTCAGCTTAGAGTAGGAAGCTGTTGTAACCAGTAATCCTCACAATGGTTCTTGTGGGTCTTCTGTGCTCTGTAGTTACAGTGTTTGTTTTTATGATGAATAGCTTGGCATAATGTTAGGTTGTGAACTTATGGAACCGTTGCTTATTTTTGTTTGCTTCTTCCTAAATCGGATTAATATGGACATGTACTCTTAAATAAGGCTGACATGGCTGCCTTTTTAATTAAAATATCGTTTTCAATTAACTTGTGTACTATATGTTTAGTAATTAATGTATGAATGATGCTGATCAGGTATTTAGTTAAATATTTAGAATATTTGCTGAGTGTTAATTTTGAAGTCTGGAGACAGTCCTTCATTTTTTGCTAGGCTTCAGAATGCATGCACTTACGAGCTATGTAATCATGCATTATTAAATTTCAGTTTTATTATATTTAACAAAAAGCTATAACGCATTTGTAATAAGAAGAATAAACATCGTGTTTTTAGCATCTGCTGTTGTCTTTTTCTCTGTTGTTGTCTCATTGCTCGTTGTCGGTGTTATCTTGTCCGTGCGTATGTCATCTCATTGTACCAGTGTGTTGTCAATCTCTATTGTTTTGTCATCTTATTCATCTACTGTTGGTGTATTTTGTCATCTTAAATTATTATATTCCATTCATTATGTGTACGTGGTTAGTAATTCTGAATGTGAGGTTTGAAGAAATCATGAATATGAGAGACTTGCTCAAAGTCTATACAAAGATACCATTGCAAAGGAGTTGTGAGCTCATGCTGTCCATGTTACAAAAGAGCATTCTAAACTAGTGTTTTAGATGTTGAAAAAGAGCACGGGGATCGACAATATTTGTGCAGACTTAAATTCAAGAGGAGGCAAGTCTGGAGACATCTAGGTGCAACTGCCTCCTAATTCGTCATAGTAGCTACGCCTATGAAAGCAGGTCAAATATCTAATGTTAATACAGCAAAACCGGTATATCGAACCTCAAGGGACCATCGTCAACAGTTCTATATATCCCAGGTTCGAAATATTTTGCCTAGTTGAAAATTACTCCTTTTGATGTAATTTGCATTTCTCTTCACACACGCACACACACACACACACACACACACACACACACACACACACACACACACACACACACACACACACACACACACACACACAGTGATGCAGCATATTATGCAAAACGCGACGGCGCACGTAAATCTTACGCTACATGTTAAACTAACATACAAATGCATTGGTTTCCAGTTGCCTAGATTACTGTGACTCGCTTCTTTCTGGTATCATTAAATCAAACATGCTGAGGCAGTGAAGCTGCAGCCAGTGCAGAGAGTTCAGAACTCATTGGCTAGATCTGCAATAGCTATTATAATACTTTCAAAGTTGAACCTCTGTGCTTAAATCTTTGCACTGGCTTCCTGTTCAGGAAAGAATTAGTTTCAAATTGGGCTAACAGTTTATAACAAAATTTAACTCTGGCCAGCCACATTACCTAAACCAGTCCTAATTCCCCAGACATATAATTATTCAACGAGGTCATCTGATTATTTTTGGTCACTGATGAATGTATACCCACAGTATAAATAATTACATGTAATTATTTATACTGTGGTATACCCGTGGTAGAAATTTTTCATATTCCTGAAACGACGTCACTGGTTTGCTCATTATTAGCATCGAATTGTTAATAATTCTGAAATGACGTCATTGCGAATTTCTTAGTGACGGTAGTAGCAATCATCGATAGACCGCTCATTAGACCCTATGCGCGGTTTTGCTAACATAAGCTGTCTTGGTAATTAAATAGCTTGCCTCGCAAGATGACTGTAATCCATAATTAATATAATTGGAGTTACTTCGTCTCGCACGCTGTTACTAAGCTGTAAGAACCTTCATCAAGAAATAACTTGGCTTACATAACGACTTTCACGTCATCGGAATGGTTGTCTTGGCATCATGCCTTCCATCGTCAAGTTTTCCGGTTGCAAAAATAGTAAGTTGACAAAAATTTCTTAATACCGTAAACTGGGGATACTTTGAACACTTTTTTGTGTTTAAACAAGAACCACAAACATGTCTTATTGAAATTCATTGTTATTTTATTTTTAGCCTAGGGCTTATAAGGATCTGATGATCCAGTAATTTAAAAGTATTTAATGAGTCAATCTTATTCCCTTTAAAAAAATGAGGTGTTTAAAATAGCCCCTGGTCTGGGGCTACTTTGAACAGGCCCGGTTCAAGACATTTGGCGTCCCTAGGCAAAGCTACATTTGAGCGGCCCGTCGACCCATAAATATAATATAATATTATACCTGCGATTAAAATGAAGTCATTAGCTCTTTTTATTTTGCGAGGAAATAACAAATTAACACTATAAACTAAGTATAGTAGGCTAGCTAGTAAAGTACGGTTATTTTGCCTCAGCGTCTGACGAAAGTGAAACTAACAATTTTGCAACCATATGACAAATTTCGCGAATTTCTGTTTCTTCTTTCTTCGTTTGATTTACATAATCCTCGACTGCTATATCTTACTTTAAATGTCTCAAAATGGAACCTTTTTGTGATTCCAACAGTTTATCTTGTGTTTTTTCTGTGTCCGTTTCTCAACGCCAGAATCGCTTTAAGTTCCTTTAATAGCTGACATTATTTACTTAAATTTACGTTATTTATTTTCAAACATTCCTTAAAATAAAAAAATTAAATAATGAAAATGGTTTAACCGTCTAGACTAGAGTAAACTGAACTGCTGATTCAATACTTCCGGAAAAACTTATGATTAAAACTTAACGGTGAACCCTACCTTAATAGAACATAATTTATTACACCAACACTATAATACTTCCATCATCACATCATCAATTTTACTGCTGGTCTTTGAGATGTGGCCTTGAAAGGAAAGTGAAAGAAGTTGAAACATATATGTGGTTCAAAACTTGGATCACGAAAACTTAATGTCTGTCAAGTTGTCATTCATATTCACTTTCGAGCCTATCATACACATTCGCGGGTCCAACTAATTCAGTGAAAGACCAATTATTACCGCAAAGTTATATAGTTTGAGAAAATGTAAAACTCAGGGCAAGTAAAACCAAATTAAAACAAAACGAAAATTATATTTAATAAGAAATAAATTTGAACCTCCATTCTACCCAAAATTCAATATACAATCATCACTTTTGCCCACACCTTCAAGTCATTTCCCAACATTGAAAGATTTCTTGCACGTTCTCCAACAAGAATGACACACTTATCCCCATAATAACCCAAAGATTTTCTAATCCTATACACTATACCTATAGGACTACTTAATACACTCATCTCATATCCAGAGCAAAGGCCCATATCTCAACGGTAGCCTCTCAAAGGTCCCATATATCCTCATATTCACATTCAAAAATCCATTGAATTGACAACTTCGCGAGTATGAAAGACCTACTCATCCCCATCATAAACCAAAGATTTTGTAATCCCATACACTACTTCCATAGTACTACTGAATCCACTCATCCGCTATCCAGAGCAAAGACCCGTATCTCAACGGTAGCCTCTCAAAGGTCCCATATATCCTCATATTCACATTCAAAAATCCATTGAATTGCCATCTTCGCGAGTATAAAAAACCTACTCATCCCCATAATAAACCAAAGATTTTCTAATCCCATACACTACTTCCATAGCACTACTGAATCCACTCATCCGCTATCCAGAGCAAAGACCCATATCTCAACGGTAGCCTCTCAAAGGTCCCATATATCCTCATATTCACATTCAAAAATCCATTGAATTGCCAACTTCGCGAGTATAAAAAACCTACTCATCCCCATAATAAACCAAAGATTTTGTAATCCCATACACTACTTCCATAGCACTACTGAATCCACTCATCCGCTGTCCAGAGCAAAGACCCATATCTCAACGGTAGCCTCTCAAAGGTCCAATATATCCTCATATTCACATTCAAAAATCCATTGAATTGACAACTTCGCGAGTATGAAAGACCTACTCATCCCCATCATAAACCAAAGATTTTGTAATCCCATAGACTACTTCCATAGCACTACTGAATCCACTCATCCGCTATCCAGAGCAAAGACCCATATCTCAACGGTAGCCTCTCAAAGGTCCCATTTATCCTCATATTCACATTCAAAAATCCATTGAATTGCCAAATTCGCGAGTATAAAAAACCTACTCATCCCCATAATAAACCAAAGATTTTGTAATCCCATACACTACTTCCATAGCACTACTGAATCCACTCATCCGCTATCCAGAGCAAAGACCCATATCTCAACGGTAACCTCTCAAAGGTCCCATGAATCCTCATATTCACATTCAAAAATCCATTGAATTGCCAACTTCACGAGTATAGAAAACCTACTCATCCCCATAATAAACCAAAGATTTTGTAATCCCACACACTACTTCCATAGCACTACTGAATCCACTCATCCGCTATCCAGAGCAAAGACCCATATCTCAACGGTAGCCTCTCAAAGGTCCCATATATCCTCATATTCACATTCAAAAATCCATTGAATTGACAACTTCGCGAGTATGAAAGACCTACTCATCCCCATCATAAACCAAAGATTTTGTAATCCCATACACTACTTCCATAGCACTACTGAATCCACTCATCCGCTATCCAGAGCAAAGACCCATATCTCAACGGTAGCCTCTCAATGGTCCCATATATCCTCATATTCACATTCAAAAATCCATTGAATTGCCAACTTCCAGAGTATAAAAAACGTACTCATCCCCATAATAAACCAAAGATTTTGTAATCCCATACACTACTTCCATAGCACTACTGAATCCACTCATCCGCTATCCAGAGCAAAGACCCGTATCTCAACGGTAGCCTCTCAAAGGTCCCATGAATCCTCATATTCACATTCAAAAATCCATTGAATTGCCAACTTCACGAGTATAGAAAACCTACTCATCCCCATAATAAACCAAAGATTTTCTAATCCCACACACTACTTCCATAGCACTACTGAATCCACTCATCCGCTATCCAGAGCAAAGACCCATATCTCAACGGTAGCCTCTCAAAGGTCCCATATATCCTCATATTCACATTCAAAAATCCATTGAATTGACAACTTCGCGAGTATGAAAGACCTACTCATCCCCATCATAAACCAAAGATTTTGTAATCCCATACACTACTTCCATAGCACTACTGAATCCACTCATCCGCTATCCAGAGCAAAGACCCATATCTCAACGGTAGCCTCTCAATGGTCCCATATATCCTCATATTCACATTCAAAAATCCATTGAATTGCCAACTTCCAGAGTATAAAAAACCTACTCATCCCCATAATAAACCAAAGATTTTCTAATCCCATACAATACACTACTTCCATAGCACTACTGAATCCACTCATCCGCTATCCAGAGCAAAGACCCGTATCTCAACGGTAGCCTCTCAAAGGTCCCATATATCCTCATATTCACATTCAAAAATCCATTGAATTGCCAACTTCCAGAGTATAAAAAACCTACTCATCCCCATCATAAACCAAAGATTTTGTAATCCCATAGACTACTTCCATAGCACTACTGAATCCACTCATCCGCTATCCAGAGCAAAGACCCATATCTCAACGGTAGCCTCTCAAAGGTCCCATATATCCTCATATTCACATTCAAAAATCCATTGAATTGCCAAATTCGCGAGTATAAAAAACCTACTCATCCCCATAATAAACCAAAGATTTTGTAATCCCATACACTACTTCCATAGCACTACTGAATCCACTCATCCGCTATCCAGAGCAAAGACCCATATCTCAACGGTAACCTCTCAAAGGTCCCATTTATCCTCATATTCACATTCAAAAATCCATTGAATTGCCAACTTCACGAGTATAGAAAACCTACTCATCCCCATAATAAACCAAAGATTTTGTAATCCCACACACTACTTCCATAGCACTACTGAATCCACTCATCCGCTATCCAGAGCAAAGACCCATATCTCAACGGTAGCCTCTCAAAGGTCCCATATATCCTCATATTCACATTCAAAAATCCATTGAATTGCCAACTTCGCGAGTATAAAAAACCTACTCATCCCCATAATAAACCAAAGATTTTGTAATCCCACACACTACTTCCATAGCACTACTGAATCCACTCATCCGCTATCCAGAGCAAAGACCCATATCTCAACGGTAGCCTCTCAAAGGTCCCATATATCCTCATATTCACATTCAAAAATCCATTGAATTGACAACTTCGCGAGTATGAAAGACCTACTCATCCCCATCATAAACCAAAGATTTTGTAATCCCATACACTACTTCCATAGCACTACTGAATCCACTCATCCGCTGTCCAGAGCAAAGACCCATATCTCAACGGTAGCCTCTCAAAGGTCCAATATATCCTCATATTCACATTCAAAAATCCATTGAATTGACAACTTCGCGAGTATGAAAGACCTACTCATCCCCATCATAAACCAAAGATTTTGTAATCCCATAGACTACTTCCATAGCACTACTGAATCCACTCATCCGCTATCCAGAGCAAAGACCCATATCTCAACGGTAGCCTCTCAAAGGTCCCATATATCCTCATATTCACATTCAAAAATCCATTGAATTGCCAAATTCGCGAGTATAAAAAACCTACTCATCCCCATAATAAACCAAAGATTTTGTAATCCCATACACTACTTCCATAGCACTACTGAATCCACTCATCCGCTATCCAGAGCAAAGACCCATATCTCAACGGTAACCTCTCAAAGGTCCCATTTATCCTCATATTCACATTCAAAAATCCATTGAATTGCCAACTTCACGAGTATAGAAAACCTACTCATCCCCATAATAAACCAAAGATTTTGTAATCCCACACACTACTTCCATAGCACTACTGAATCCACTCATCCGCTATCCAGAGCAAAGACCCATATCTCAACGGTAGCCTCTCAAAGGTCCCATATATCCTCATATTCACATTCAAAAATCCATTGAATTGCCAACTTCGCGAGTATAAAAAACCTACTCATCCCCATAATAAACCAAAGATTTTGTAATCCCACACACTACTTCCATAGCACTACTGAATCCACTCATCCGCTATCCAGAGCAAAGACCCATATCTCAACGGTAGCCTCTCAAAGGTCCCATATATCCTCATATTCACATTCAAAAATCCATTGAATTGACAACTTCGCGAGTATGAAAGACCTACTCATCCCCATCATAAACCAAAGATTTTGTAATCCCATACACTACTTCCATACCACTACTGAATCCACTCATCCGCTATCCAGAGCAAAGACCCATATCTCAACGGTAGCCTCTCAAAGGTCCCATATATCCTCATATTCACATTCAAAAATCCATTGAATTGCCAACTTCGCGAGTATAAAAAACCTACTCATCCCCATAATAAACCAAAGATTTTCTAATCCCACACACTACTTCCATAGCACTACTGAATCCACTCATCCGCTATCCAGAGCAAAGACCCATATCTCAACGGTAGCCTCTCAAAGGTCCCATATATCCTCATATTCACATTCAAAAATCCATTGAATTGCCAACTTCCAGAGTATAAAAAACCTACTCATCCCCATCATAAACCAAAGATTTTGTAATCCCATAGACTACTTCCATAGCACTACTGAATCCACTCATCCGCTATCCAGAGCAAAGACCCATATCTCAACGGTAGCCTCTCAAAGGTCCCATATATCCTCATATTCACATTCAAAAATCCATTGAATTGCCAACTTCGCGAGTATAAAAAACCTACTCATCCCCATAATAAACCAAAGATTTTGTAATCCCACACACTACTTCCATAGCACTACTGAATCCACTCATCCGCTATCCAGAGCAAAGGCCCGTATCTCAACGGTAGCCTCTCAAAGGTCCCATATATCCTCATATTCACATTCAAAAATCCATTGAATTGCCAACTTCGCGAGTATAAAAAACCTACTCATCCCCATAATAAACCAAAGATTTTGTAATCCCACACACTACTTCCATAGCACTACTGAATCCACTCATCCGCTATCCAGAGCAAAGACCCATATCTCAACGGTAGCCTCTCAAAGGTCCCATATATCCTCATATTCACATTCAAAAATCCATTGAATTGCCAACTTCCAGAGTATAAAAAACCTACTCATCCCCATCATAAACCAAAGATTTTGTAATCCCATAGACTACTTCCATAGCACTACTGAATCCACTCATCCGCTATCCAGAGCAAAGACCCATATCTCAACGGTAGCCTCTCAAAGGTCCCATATATCCTCATATTCACATTCAAAAATCCATTGAATTGCCAACTTCGCGAGTATAAAAAACCTACTCATCCCCATAATAAACCAAAGATTTTGTAATCCCACACACTACTTCCATAGCACTACTGAATCCACTCATCCGCTATCCAGAGCAAAGACCCATATCTCAACGGTAGCCTCTCAAAGGTCCCATATATCCTCATATTCACATTCAAAAATCCATTGAATTGACAACTTCGCGAGTATAGAAAACCTAGTCATCCCCATAATAAACCAAAGATTTTGTAATCCCATACACTACTTCCATAGCACTACTGAATCCACTCATCCGCTATCCAGAGCAAAGACCCATATCTCAACGGTAGCCTCTCAAAAGTCCCATATATCCTCATATTCACATTCAAAAATTCATTGAATTGCCAACTTCGCGAGTATATATCCTCAATTGCACCGAGAGAATAGAGCGGAGCAACAAGAGCGATGTCATTTTGGAGGTGGGTGGGTGATATATTCATTCATTCATTCATTCATTCATTCATTCATTCATTCATTCATTCATTAATTCAAGGATTTACATAACACCTCTTCAACAGAACTATTTAGCAGTGCCGTGTTAACGCATGGGCATTGTGGGCAGTCGCCAGGGGCCCCACGCTTCCGGGGGCTCCAAAAGACCAGAAAAAAATTTATGTGTGCGTGCACACATGACCTCCACGCGCAAAGAAGTGAGACTTCTTAGCTATTGATGCAGGGATGGCAAACGGTTTTTAGGAATAACTCGCTTAATTATTGCTCTATGGTATTGCTCTATTATTTATATCGTCTATGGAAGCAAATGACAATCGTCTGCTTTAATAATTACAATGCACATAGCCATAGCCGTAGATTGTTTGGGATCTCCCAGCTGAATCCTCCAACTGGCAGCGGCTGTTGCATCGCCCAGCCGCAAAGGTTATTAGCGTCGAGGTACATCCTGTTTTCTGGCTTCGTAGTATCATGATCTGGGCATTGTGGGTTGTTGGCCTTTGCGAAGCGCTTAGATACCATCGAGATTCCACCTCTGAGACCTTTCTCTACAAACAAATGCATGTCTATATCGGTTAAAAGTTCGAGTTCGATTTTCGTCTTTTTCAGCAAAGCGTCCCAGGCCATTCCTGGTAAAGAGAAGTAGTTAGCCGGGTCCAGACTGTAGTGCTTCATCGATGCATCTCTGAAGGTCTCGAATACATCCGCTAGTAGGAGTACATCCGTACAGAGATACAAGTCGTGATAGTCGCCCAGAGTTTATACTCGTTGGGCGTGTTGATAATCCTCATCAGAAATGTTCTCTCGGGACAGCCTGCTGTAGAAATCTTCTTTGGGTGGAAGACGGTCTTCTTCGAAGCGGTGGTAATCGTGGATGTATTCGTAACAATACACGCTCTTTCGTCTCAAAAGATCTAATTTTAACCTTTCGTTATGAGCAAAATTTTCGTTTATATACGACGTTGTGACTTTTAGATCTTCCGGTGATAGGTTTCCTGATAATTTATCCAATGAGCTGTTTAGAAACTGGAGGCTATCAATGAACTGTAGTTGTCCAATGTTGAATGTCATATATTTCTCCATATTGTTTGGAATACAGATAATTTCAGTTTTTTCATCGTGTGCGGCCTCACAGCTACCTATCGCTTGCATTATGAGGTGGCTGTCGTAACCTCGCATATTGTGGAAGACTACCGGTACCTTACACTTATCGGGATATGTTCGAAGTCTGAACTTTCAGGCATTGTGAGCGGAACCTCGGTACTTACCGGTAATGTGGCAGTGGTCACGAACTCTATCCGCTTCGAGAGCATTTCCGCAGATGTGACATTCGATAGCCTCGCGGAATGATTGGCGATCGGCCGCTGACATAACCGTCCTAGCTGGGGTGGCCATCCTTTGTCTGATAGAGGCTAGCTAGCCTGGTAGTCGTTGTAGGAACGCTTCCACGGCGTTCTCTCCGATATAAAACTGGTTTCTTCGTGCGGCCGTCGCATCGAACCACTATGTAACAGAAGCTGCACGGTTTCTGCTCAGCTATCTGTCTGGTGTTGCTCTCGTTGGGGTTCATGGCCGCATTTAGGAGTGGCACGTTCAACGCCTCGAAATCGGCGTATATGATATACGGAACGCGCATCTGTTTGTGGTGATTCTGGAATTTGAGGATATTTTCATCCTCTTTTGGCATCTCAATCCGCTGAGGCTTCTTACTAATGCCCTGACAATCTTTGATATGAGCATCCAGCAAGTCTTGTCTACAGAATATGTGGAGGCAGCGGCGACATGGATGTTTTCGTCCTTGAAATTTGCTGTTTTAATAAAGCATGCGGGCTAGATCCTTGATCCAGACATATTGACAATTTTCATTTGCGTCGTCGGCCAGTAGTAGAAGGTCAAGATTGTGGACACTGGCCCGGTCTGAAATGTGAATTTAATACAAAGCTTTATCCCACCCGAAGACTGAGACACTTATAGTTGGGTTTTGACGCTCAAACTTGTCGATATCTGTGACCTTCACTGGAAATTCTATACCGTCAAAGTTTAGCTCGAGGAGGTGGGCACGATACTTACTGGGAGAATAGGGGTGTTGCTTATGATCTACTGGATACATGGCGCTTAATATGGCCCACTCGAAGCATCGTTTATCTTCATACTTGACATTAATAACCGTGCGATGGGGGATGTACTTTGTTGTGGGAAAGTAGCTCTTACCTCGGAAAGGCTTATATTTTGCAAAACTGAGGTCTAGCGCCACGACCCGCTTCACTCTCCACCCCGATCCCTCAATGGTGTACTCTTCGAGGAGTTTTAGTACTTCAGCCTTGGCCTTCCGTATAATTCCCTGGATTTTCCCCGCATTGGTAACTGGTACTGCTTTGCTTCGAAAGTAGGCCGTGTTGGTAATAGTACCAGGAGCCGCGTTGCCATCATACACATTATCAACTGTTGCCGCTAACTTTTCCAAATCAACAGTCAACACTTGAGAGAATTTCACACCGCCATTCTTGAATAGCTCTTCGTTGAGCTGCGACTCAATGTTGTGCTCCATCGCACCGAAGAAAGCCAACGCATCTCCTTCCAGCCTGTGGTTAAGAGGTACTTCTGCACGAAAGTCTCTCAGAAGCTGATTGGCGAGCTCTCTGTGCACTACAAAGGATGGTGGTCCACCTCTAGCCTTCTTAATTAGGAGTGGGTCGAATTCTGCTAGAAGGGCCTTACGTTTTGCCCCTCTATGCTTGCGCACTGGAGGAATTGGCCTTGGAAGCAGTGGTTGTAGTAAGCGTCTTTTGACTGCATCTGGGATAGATTCGTCTAAGATGTTCTATAGAACAGCCCGAAGAGCTCTGGGCGCGGTAAACCCACCCAGCAATTGCTTAATATTTTTATCCATAGTAATATCTAGATAATTCATTATCTCAATATAATAACTTTATCTTTTCTTTAAATAGAATTTTTTTCATTTTCTAGTCTAATGATATAGATGAAAGACGTTTCCATTCTTTATTAAATTCACGAATTAACCCACCTAGTCGAGCTCTGAAATATTTAGCGAAATAACCACACTTCATGCATTCACCCACACGTGTTTTAATACCCCTTTCCACATTTAGAGCATGGTTTTGTCCCGCAACCGTTTCGCATTAGTACTAAATTTTTGAAACAGTACTCCCCAATGCATCTGCGACAGCAGAGGGTTGTTTTACCTACTACGAGCCACTTGCAAAATTTTGTCCATACATTATGTTTTATGTATACCATAAATAGTTCATTCTGTAATTTGAAAATACTTTATTTTTATTAATTAGGGCCTAGTTTGTTCCCAACTCATGGGAGGCTGTTCCAAAAGAAGTTTTTTGTTTTTATTTTTATTTTAATATAATTTTTTTAAACATTTTTATGGTACTGTTGTGTTATCTTATTTTTACTATCTCCCATACCATTGGCGGAGCATATCATAAAGGTCGGAATCACAACCGTCTTCTTCACGTGCCTTTCTCAAAATTTCATCGATCTCGTACGGATCCATCATTGCAAGTTCTTCACGCCACGCATTCTTGTTAAAATCAATACCAGGCACCTCTACCAAGATCCGTTCCATTGCCTCGTCAGGGTCGATTTCCTCCAACTCGAAATCTTCTTCACCACTCACTATCCCTTCATCCTCAGATATCTCATCATCCTGCGGATAAAAATCAATCTCTACCACATCCACTTCAAGTTCCTCCAACTCGATATCAACATCAATATGATCCATAATCAGAAGTTGTTTTGCACCGATAAAACCGAATGAATCGTATTCAATAATACTCAAACTATATTATTTCTTAAATGAAATCTTTATGATAATACTCAAACTACATTATTTCATTAAATTAATTTTTTTTGATAATATTCAGACTATATTATTTCTTAAAATGGAAAAATTCTCATTTAAAGACATCGGTATGGGATATTCTGGTGACCCGAATGGTTTGGGCCGGCCTCGTGGGAGGCGGCTCGGCTGGCACCAAACGGTACGTTTACAATTTGATGTGTTAAGGCACTTCATAGCGATCTCTTTTTTGGTTGAATCGAAAAGCGTCTCGTAGATATGTGTAGATTTTTCGCCATAATATGAATTATGTAATTTTAAGCCATCACGGCTTCTGAGGCGCCTTAAAAGTGGTGTCCCCTTATTTTTAGACTTGGTGGCGTAACGCCTGAATATCCCATCTACTAATGTGAATATGAGGATAAATGGGAACTTTGAGAGGTTGCCGTTGAGATATGGGTCTTTGCTCTTGATAAGTGATGGATGTATTAAGTAGTCCTATTCGGGTAGTGTATGGGATTAGAAAATCTTTGGTTTATTATGGGGATGAGTAGGTTTTCTATACTCGTGAAGTTGGCAATTCAATGGATTTTTGAATGTGAATATGAGGATATATGGTACCATTGAGAGGCTACCGTTGAGATATGGGTCTTTGCTCTGGATAGCGGATGAGTGGATTCAGTAGTGCTATGGAAGCAGTGTATGGGATTAGAAAATATTTGGTTTATGATGGGGATGAGTAGGTCTTTCATACTCGCGAAGTTGGCAATTCAATGGATTTTTGAATGTGAATATGAGGATATATGGGACCTTTGAGAGGCTACCGTTGAGATATGGGTCTTTGCTCTGGATAGCGGATGAGTGGATTCAGTAGTGCTATGGAAGTAGTGTATGGGATTACAAAATCTTTGGTTTATTATGGGGTTGAGTAGGTTTTTTATACTCGCGAAGTTGGCAATTCAATGGATTTTTGAATGTGATTATGAGGATATATGGGACCTTTGAGAGGCTACCGTTGAGATATGGGTCTTTGCTCTGGATAGCGGATGAGTGGATTCAGTAGTGCTATGGAAGTAGTGTATGGGATTACAAAATCTTTGGTTTATGATGGGGATGAGTAGGTCTTTCATACTCGCGAAGTTGTCAATTCAATGGATTTTTGAATGTGAATATGAGGATGAATGTGAATACGAATATGTATGACAACTTGACAGACATGAAAACTTAGCAGTTCCAACAGGAATGTGGCTTATATATGTACATTCATAAGAGACTTTCAGTTTTATGTGCTTCACCAGATAGAATTGTCACTTATAGATGCTGTGGTGAGGGATTGCTTGAGGTTAAGTGTCCAATTAGTTTTGCAGACATAGATCCTGCTGAAACCACTTCTGCCACATGTCGTGACTGCTGATGGTCATGTCATGTTAAGTCGCACTCATCAGTATTAAAAGTAACACATATTCAAATGCAGATAGCAGTTCGGTAATAGGCAGTGGTGTGATTTTTCAGTAAGTGTGGCTCCTTTTTTGAAAGAAAATTGTTTAACAAATCATTCTGGGATGTTTGCCAATCGATGCTAGAGACATGTTTTAATACTTTCGTTTTCCTAGCATGGTTGCATCTGATGCACCATCTGAGAGCAATGCACAAGCTTAACCAGAAAATATTAAAAGTATTAATTAATTAACTAAAACTTAAGTATATTTAATCTTTTTACATAGAATCACACCTATAACCATTTCATACTTTGTTGCAATATGACTGGTAGTGAATGTTTCATTAAAGATGTTTAATTCAGACCAGGGGCGCCCGCAGGCCTAAAAAAATTGGACGCACACGCAAAAAATTGGACGCACATCCCTCCCGTACCCTCCAGTCCTAATTCAATTTAGATGACATCTAGTGCTTTAACATGCCGTACGTGTTATCGTTTACCAAAAATATCGATGCGATGCCTATTCTTTGTGTGGATTTGATTTGGTGGGTGGACGCACGTGCGTCCAGTGCGTCCGTCTGCGGGCGCCCCTGATTCAGACATCTTAAAATTGCCCGCATGCATTCACTAAGTAAGAGTGCTCGAGTTGAAATTATGCTAAACATAGATCACAGATTCGTTGATCTAGGCGAATGGATTTTCATATTTTTAAGTAATGCTACAAATCATAAACATTAAATGCAATCGACCCACAGCGACTTGCGTTTCGTTTGTTGACAAAGTTGGTAGTGAAGACCTCGAGGACAATTAAGTGGGTCGAGTCAATGCGCATGCGCACACGACATGTCGAAAGGGCTTATAGGGCCTATGTAGAATCTTTCCAACATAAATTTACGCCTTGTTTGCCAGCCTCAAACATACAATGTAAAATTTCCAACTGTTGGCTTAATCTAATCTTCTGTTGGACCTTGTTACAAAGTGGTTCGTCATCCGAATCGTCAGCATCTCCATGGGAATTAGTACCAGTACCACTGATCATGTCATCTTCAGACTCGGTATGTCTGTATTGTCACCAGACTTCTCAACATAATCAGCATCAGAATTATTGTCAACTTCGCTTGCATCAATATTTTCATCTATGTATAGTTAGATTACTGGTACTGATACCGGTCCAGACATTAATTGAAGCCGTACTTATACCGGTACTGGACTACTGGTACTGGAGATACCGGTAGGGTCATTCAAGTCCTCCACAGCATATGCTTTTACTTGGCACAAGGACAGTTGGTTTTAGAGCGAAAAGCTGAGAAGTAGTATAATAATAATTAGTGGATTATAGCAACTAATCCCCCTATATTGATTGCTTTTTAATTTCTACAACTTAAGCGAATTAAACGAGCGAAAGATTTTTACCCAAATCATTTCGTCAGGCGCGAAATGTTCAGATTTTACAAAAACTAATGGCATGGGCCTGACGGATAAGAATTTTTCTCACTTTTAAACAATGATCGATTTGTGATCGAATCAATGATCGATTGAACATTAGCATTCAGTTATAGACGTCTCCAGATCAGTCTTGTTGTCAAGACCTTAAACCTCAAGACCAAGACCAAGACCTTGAACCTCAAGACCAAGACCAAGACCTTGAACCTCAAGACCAAGACCAAGACCTTGAACCTCAAGACCAAGACCTTGAACCTCAAGACCAAGACCGAGACCAAAAAAATCACAGTCGTATCCAGACTTCTATTCTTTACTAAAATTGTCCAGTCGGACTACTCGTTATTTTAATGAAAACATGAGTTTTTCTTTTATTCAAGCAAAACAACTCAAAATGGAGACTGCAGAGAATTCCGAATTCGTATTTACAAAAGTCCTTCATGCGAAATGTTATTCCAAATGCCTGTTGAATTTTATAAAAACCGATTTGCTCAGAATTTTCTGACCAAGACGTGACCTGTGGGGCCTCATAAAAATTCTGCCATGTGAAAAAACACGGTCTACAATTGCTGAAATCGCTAGCACACAAAGCAGCTTTTCAAGAACCGGAGGTAAATGTACAAATTAATCATGAGTCTGTTTTGAAATCATTCCATGGTAAATAACCGGAAGTCAAAATAATTGTCCAAAACAACAGTGAAGCCTCATTCACACCGTGTAAATACTAAAGCAATAACTATGAGTAATTATTGGATAAATTTTTAAAATTCTTGCCGTTTGTTAAAATTAATGACTGTTCATATTGACAAAAGTCTTGGTCTTGCAAAACCAAGACCAAGACTTTGAACCTCAAGACGAAGACCAAGACCTTGAACCTCAAGACCAAGACCAAGACCTTTGGTCTCAAGACCAAGACCAAGACTTTTAAAAGAGTCATTTTCCGGTAATATGTCACATTCACTAATTGAAGAAGCAAAAAAATTTTTTTGGCAAATTACACTGATTTTTTTAAAAAGCAAATCTTGAATATTTCTATTTCACTAATATATATTTGGTTTTGCACTAATATGTAAAATTATGAAGTTTTTAGCAGAAAGAAAATAGCCCTACGAAAAACGGAGTGGAATGTTTGTCCACTCCGTTACTCCGTTACCAAAACATATGAGCTATTTATATATAGTAGACAGCTTCCTACTGCGTAGTTTGACATGCCAATATGTTCTTAGTATTAATGTTTATAAAATAAATATAAAAGAAATTACAATACAAATGATTATTTAATTCCATCACATTTTAAATTTTGTTAAGAAGTTCCACTCCGTTACCGAAAGAAAAATAGGGAATCTAATCAACGTAAAGTTGACTGTATTTTTTTGGCCAAATAACAAAATAAAAATCACTTCAGCTAATCATTACCAGTGATCAAATGAACAAAAAAACATTAAAATATTTATGATGTTGTCTTAAAAATCTGCTCATAACATCAAAATTACATAAAAAATTACCATAAAAAGTTCCGCTCCGTTACCATTTGTCGAGAATTGAGCACAGAATGTGAAAAGTGAACTTAAAAAAAACAGTCTGCCGAAGCAAAAATTTATTTAAAATGTCATATATTGTTATATAAGTTGTATTAGAAATGATAAATTAAGTAGACGACTTATCCTGACAGTGGAATAAATATTAGTACCTCAAGGGTCACATTTATGGTAACTGAGTGGACAGTTAACGGAGTGGACAAATTGTGTATCAGCACGGTAAATATCATATTATCTCTCATGTGTCCACATTAATCGTCGGTACACTCATTATATAGCTTATAAACGTTATATTAAAAATATTATTTAAATTATATTTATTCATAATCATTGCAAAAATGCAGTAACGGAGTGGATGTATTATGAAAAAACACACGAGGTACGTAATAAATGAAAATTTGTAAGAAATTTGTCTTAGCATTCAGATCCTGTATTAAGACATACTTACTTACATAGATCTTCACAGAAGAGATGTGTTAAGTTGCGTGACCAAAGAACTGGAAGGGTTGTGAGATACGAGATAATTTTTACATTTTAACGGAGCGGACATAATTTTCCGGGGACAAGTTAAAATATATTTTTAAAAATTATACTGAAGTTGTAAGTTTCTAAGTTGTATTTAGAAATATGCAATTATGTTTATTATAAAAGAAACAGTCACATTTGTTGGTTTAATGCAAATCATTTTGAAATTGTAGACGAAAGCAATATGTACTATAGCCTAGGGACGGTAACGGAGTGGAACATTTTAAATTCAAAATAAATTGTAATAAATTATTTTATTGCTCTGAATTACTTTCAAAGGTCTTAAATTGTTGACTGATCAATAACGTTTTAATCTAATCACTTAGCATGATCAGACTAGGCATTGTTTTCTTAGAAATGACCGGGGACAGCTGAATTGTCAATTTATGCATTTACCGGAAAATGACTCAAAAACGAATTCGAGTGCACTCGAGACCAAGACCTTGGTCTCGAGGACAACAAGACTGCTCCAGACTGGCTCCAGAAAGGTACAGTTTGTACAAGCAGCCATCATTTCTTTGCGTTTGTTAGCGAAAGGTATTTTGGGAGTACACGGCTTTATTTTAAAAGTGATTACAAGCCTTGCACCGCTTATTATTCCTAGCCTTGAACACCCATAAGCCTTTATCGAACGCGATGGTGTGCCGTATATCCAATCATATTGCAGTTTGTACTCGACACGGCGATGTGATTGCGGCATTTCTAGGCGATCACCCGAGAAAGGCATTAGGGCAGTGTTTAATCTAGACGTCTTTGGGGGGGGGGGAATGCCCCAGGATTGAAGTTTCCCCCCTCCCAGAGCTCAGCAATATTGGAAGGTAGCGACCTTTCTGGGGGGAAATTCCCCCCGAGAAACCTTGTTCCCCCCAGAACAGGGGGACTAGATTAAACACTGGCATTAGGGGTCATCCATTAAGGACGTCCACAATGAGGGGGAAGGGAGGAGTCACCAAATTGCGGACAAATCATAGTTGTTAAAAACGAGAGAAACAAAATAAAAAACGGAAAAAACGTCGTTTTTAAAAAAAAATAAAAAACGGGAAAAAAACGGAAAAAAACGACAACAGAAAATAATTTGACTCTCTCGCATCTTGTAGGCGCTACTGCAATTTAAAATTAAAAACCTTATTTACAGAATTTTATTAGCAAATAACAAACTTTATTAGTAAACACTAAATAACATCAATCTACAATAATTATTTTATTTCTTAAAAGTTTGGTTTAATAGGAAATTGAGAAATTTAATCTTTTCAAATTTAAATTGTAGACATAAGTCCAAATAAGTCCATGCTGACTAAACTAACACAATTAAAAACTAAACTTTGTAGGTATATATAATAATAATAATAATAATAATAATAATAATAATAATAATAATAATAAGAATAATAATAATAATAATAATAATAGTAACAATAATAATAATAATAATAATAATAATAATAACAATAACAATAACAATAATAATAATAATAATAATAATAATAATAATAATGATAATTATATTCTTTATTATTTCAAACCGACAGACGCAGTAAGATTACATTGAAACACGAGAGTACAATCAATATCTAAATTAAGCACACGGTTTGGCAGCCATGCAAAGCGCCGCCCTAGAGGGGGGTTACGGGAATCGATCCGCGTAGGCCCTACCTTATGCTCTCCTGGCCATGAGTGTTACCACTACTCAATCCCCCCTCCCTAGTGGAGTGGAAGCTTCCTCACAGTAAATGCATTTCAGTTTAGACAATGCTGAGGTTTTTGTCTTTCTAGTTTATCAAAGTAACGTGAATTCATTCCGCACCTTTTTCTTTTGGCATTTTATATGACTTAGAAATAACTTTTTAAAATTACATTTCTTGTACAGTGCTATTTTATAGAGTATTTTTTTCTCAAATGATGACGTAAATAGTGACGTAAATTAGCTGAATCCTTGAAAGTACGGAAACAGCGTAAAGGACACCAGACAAAAAAATTAAACAGAAAATGAAAAAAATTAACAGACAGTAAAGAAATAAATAAAGTTACATAAAAAAATAAAAGACGGAAAAAACGACAAGGAAAATAAAAAACAAAAAAACGAGTTTTTTTGGGAAAAAAATGAAAATCGAAAAAACGGTTTTAACAACTATGCTTTCTTACATAAAATAGTAAATTGCAAGAGAGCGTTTGGCCACGCTAAGATTAACGTCGTATTCAGACACCTAATTGGCCCGTTTCTTAGACTGTTGTTCTCTGTGCAAAGCGAACGTACGTACCTACTTCGGTCCGTGTACTTACTTAGGTTTTCTGAGAAACGTCAACTTACTTACTTCAGTTTTTATATATAGTGCCCTTGTGTCTTACGGACGATGGCGATTGGCTGCCGTCTATTTTAATGAGAGCTCACCGTTTGACGACGATCACCAATGCTCATCGACACGAAAATCGTGTGCGTCTCTCTCGGTGTTGCGCTACAGTGCGGTCTCAAGGCCTCGGCGACCACCTGCGGTGCCAGTCCCAAGCCTGGAGAAAGCGGAGGGCAACCAACCGCTACTATACGGCGCGAGTAGAACTTACTTTTTTACATAGTAAATTGCAAGAGAGCGTTTGGCCACGCTAAGATTTACGTCGCATTCAGACACATAATTGGCCCGTTTCTTAGACTGTTGTTCTCTGTGCAAAGCGAACGTACATACCTACTTCGGTCCGTGTACTTACTTAGGTTTTCTGAGAAACGTCAACTTACTTCAGTTTTTCCTAAACCGAATTCGCACTATATATATAGTGCCATTGTGTCTTTCGGACGATGGCGATTGGCAGCCGTCAATTTTAATGAGAGCTCACCGTTTGACGACGATCACCTATGCTCATCGACACGAAAATCGTGTAAGTCTCTCTCGGTGTTGCCCTACAGTGCGGTCGCAAGGCCTCGGCGACCACCTGCGGTGCCAGTCCCAAGCCTGGAGAAGGCGGAGGGCAACCAACCGCTAATATATGGGGCGCGAGTCGAACTTACTTTTTTACATAGTAAATTGCAAGAGAGCGTTTGGCCACGCTAAAATGAACGTCGTAATCAGACACCTATTAGGCCCGTTTCTTAGACTGTTGTTCTCTGTGCAAAGCGAACGTACATACCTACTTCGGTCCGTGTACTTTTTTAGGTTTTCTGAGAAACGTCAACTTACTTACTTATCAGTTTTTCCGAAACCTAATACGCACTACATATAGTGCCCTTGTGTCTTTCGGAAGATGGCGCTTGGCTGCAGTCTATTTTAATGAGAGCTCACCGTTTGACGACAATTACCAATGCTCATCGACACGTAAATGGTGTAGCTCTTTCTCGGTGTTGCGCTACGGTTCGGTCCCAAGGTCTCGGCCACCACCTGCGGTGCCAGTCCCAAGCCTGGAGAAGGCGGAGGGCAACCAACCGCTACTATACGGCGCGAATCGAACTTACTTTTTTACATAGTAAATTGCAAGAGAGCGTTTGGCCACGCTAAAATTAACGTCGTAATCAGACACCTATTAGGCCCGTTTCTTAGACTGTTGTTCTCTGTGCAAAGGGAACGTACATACCTACTTCGGTCCGTGTACTTACTTAGGTTTTCTGAGAAACGTCAACTTACTTACTTCAGTTTTTCCGAAACCTAATTCGCACTATATATAGTGCCCTTGTGTCTTTCGGACGATGGCGATTGGCTGCCGTCTATTTTAATGAGAGCTCACCGTTTGACGACAATCACCAATGCTCATCGACACGTAAATCGTGTACATCTCTCTCGGTGTTGCGCTACAGTGCGGTCGCAAGGCCTCGGCGACCACCTGCGGTGCCAGTCCCAAGCCTGGAGAAGGCGGAGGGCAACCAAGCGCTACTATGCGGCGCGAGTCGAACTTACTTTTTTACATAGTAGATTCCAAGAGAGCGTTTGGCCACGCTAAGATTAACGTCGTATTCAGACACCTAATTGGCCCGTTTCCTAGACTGTTGTTCTCTCTGCAAAGCGAACGTACATACCTACTTCGGTCCGTGTACTTACTTAGGTTTTCTGAGAGGCGTCAACTTACTTCAGTTTTTCCGAAACCTAATTCGCACTATATATAGTGCCCTTGTGTCTTTCGGACGATGGCGATTGGCTGCCGTCTATTTTAATGAGAGCTCACCGTTTGACGACGATCACCAATGCTCATCGACACGAAAATCGTTTACGTCTCTCTCGGTGTTGCCCTACAGTGCGGTCGCAGGGCCTCGGCGACCACCTGCGGTGCCAGTCCCAAGCCTGGAAAAGGCGGAGGGCAACCAACCGCTACTACACGGCGCGAGTAGAACTTACTTTTTTACATAGTAAATTGCAAGAGAGCGTTTGGCCACGCTAAGATTTACGTCGCATTCAGACACATAATTGGCCCGTTTCTTAGACTGTTGTTCTCTGTGCAAAGCGAACGTACATACCTACTTCGGTCCGTGTACTTACTTAGGTTTTCTGAGAAACGTCAACTTACTTACTTCAGTTTTTCTGAAACCTAATTCGCACTATATATAGTGCCCTTGTGTCTTTCGGACGATGGCGATTGGCTGCCGTCTATTTTAATGAGAGCTCACCGTTTGACGACGATCACCAATGCTCATCGACACGAAAATCGTTTACGTCTCTCTCGGTGTTGCCCTACAGTGCGGTCGCAAGGCCTCGGCGACCACCTGCGGTGCCAGTCCCAAGCCTGGAGAAGGCGGAGGGCAACCAGCCGCTACTATAAGGCGCGAGTCGAACTTACTTTTTTACATAGTAAATTGTAAGAGAGCGTTTGGCCACGCTAAGATTAACGTCGTATTCAGACACCTAATTGGCCCGTTTCTTAGACTGTTGTTCTCTGTGCAAAGCGAACGTAGCGAGTTCCCTTTACATCCTAATAAAAGCTCAAACACTCGTTCTAGTTTAAACAGGTATAATTCTCCAAACAAATTTACGATACATTACCCAACCGTAGACTGACGGTGGAAACGGTTCGCTCATCACTCACGAAAGAACGCCAAAGAAAACCTGGTCTTCAATGCAGCAACAGGCTGACGACCAGAAAATAGACGCGTAGAAAGACGTCAAACACCACAGGTGTAAAGCCTCACGAAACTAGCTTAACTAGCATGCGAACAGGAAGTACTCGGACAAGACTACGCCCATCGGCAGTATCATCAGAGACCTCTCTCAGGAAGTACTCGGACAAGACTACACCCATCGGCAGTATAATCAGAGTCTTCCTCCACACACCCTATTCTCTTTCCTTATATAGTAGATATCTCCTCGGTAGAGGTCTCTACTCAGTCAAAGGAAACCAGTCAAGCATAACCCTTGCCAATCCTAAGACTAGTCAGTCGGGTGACCCTAACATACCCCCACACTTCGAAAGACTGAAAAGCTCCGCCTTTTCAGTAAATGCAAAACTTCAACTGTGTGTTTCAACGACATTTAGAAATTTTAAAGTCACACACACTAAACTCACAGAAGACCTACAAACAACTGCAGCACACACAAGCGACATCGTATCACAAAACCTTACAAAAAACTGCAGCACTCAAAAGTGACTTCTCATCACCAAAACCTACGACCAACTGCAGTACACAAAAGTGACATCGCATCACAGAAACTTACGAAAAACTGCCTTACTAACAGTGCCTTCGCATCACAAAACCTTACAATTAACATGCACAACAAATAACACAATCAAAGCATAACCTATGCAATAAATCATTTCACACAAACAAAATCATTTAATCTATACACACTAGACGTCCATGTACGTCAGCCCTAAACATGATTATCCAGTGATTACCATCGACGGTCGACTCAACAAATCCGAAAGGTTCATCAACGTAACAGTCCACTAGACAACTTTTTAACACACACAAAAATCATCTGTGTAGGCTTAATGTTCAAAATGCAAATGTCCAAACAGACAAAAACACAAAAACCTCAAGAAAATAAGAAGAAAACACACCCAAAAACACCTACAAAACAATAACCCCCAACTGGATAAACCCCATGGCGAATCTCTCGCCGTCGACTCCAAGGATCTTGAACGACGTAAAGAAAGTTCCTTCGACAAACAACGTCCAATTCGCAGCATTGAACACGCTTGTCCAACGCCGATATGGACAAGTGAAGACCAACGGTCGAAGTAACCGTCGAGAAGCGAAGTCCAAAGTGACCACAACGTTCCATGGTCGCGACGCGTAGCAAAAGTGCCAACACACGCCATCGTGCACCACGGTCGAAGCATTACCATCGGAGCGCATAGCTTCCGACAGCGAGGCGTCACCAACGTAGCCGCATAGTGTCATCAGCAGAACCACCATAGCCACGAACTTGGTCGAAGAAGCATAAGATCGTCTCGACCTTCGCAGTCGCTTGCTCCGTCGACATCCAGCAACACGATCCAAAACAGAACATCTCTGTAAATAAACTCTTACAGAAGCATTAGATTCAGTGTAACGGTTCACAAGAGAATCAATCACTGGTTCTGAACAATCAAGCTCATCAACGCACAAAGCACCTTGCTTCCTAACCACTCGAAATGCAGAGCACAAATATTGATGATGCGTATAAACTGTAAACCATTGGCAAACGGTCAACACGGTACACGATATACCAATGCCATGGAACACCGTCCATCGAAAAGAAAGGCAACAACAAAGCCAATGCGCATGTAGCGAATCATTCATCAACACCAGAGTGCCACAACTCAAAGTAACTGACAACTCAAAGCTTTCGCTCATAAAACAAACTCCCTGAGTCAAATGTAAATCTTGACACAGCAAAACATTCTGTGAAAAAGTAGTATCAACTACAGGCAAAGTCTTTCCTGTCAAACTCAACTCCATTACATCCGTCGTGCATTCACAAATCCCATCATTAGGATGCAAAGATACTGTCAAACGCTGTCCATTCAGAACACAGTCATGAGGCGTAAACACATTCTCATTCACCTCATCCAAACCATGAACGAAAACACCATTCAAAGTCAATGTAACATCACCGAGGATTTCAGTGTCTTCAGTAAACAACCGAACCAAATCTTTCGGCGATACACAATCATCAACAGCAACGCTTTTAGCCAACGGAAGACCATCCTTCTCCACAACATGTAGAAACTCAATACTCGCATTCGAGTCCACCAACAAATCATTCGGAATACTTTCAAACGACTCATTCAAGATTCCGTTAATCAATTCACATTCGTTCCATGCATTGACCACTATCTCACTCAACTCATCATTCACAAATAAAGTTGACAAAACATACTCATCTCGACAGCAACAAAGTAAGTCAACTGGCGCAACATCATCCTCGTTGTCGTCGTCGTCAACCAACCGAACCAAATCGTCTTCACTAACATCCGAAGTGTTTGCCCTTGTCTCACCAAAGAAATCAAGATTATTAGAAAACACATTTATATATTCAACACAACCAGAATACCTGCACACATTAATCTCATTCGACTCAGTAAACAGTCCTAACAAATCACCTTCATTCAGTCGCCACTCATCACAGTCATTAATTTCATCGTACAAACTATCCGAAATATTTAACGACACACCTTGAATTAATTTATCGTCTCGAGTCTCAACCAATTCAACAACAGGCGCCAAAACACAACCACACTCCTCTGTCTGTGCTTCTAATTCCCGCATTTTAGTCCCTGCTTGTATTGCCAATATTTCCGCTTCCGAACGTGCTATATTCATTTCACACTCTTTCATTGTCTGCTCATGAATTCGAACTCGTTCTTCGTCAAACTTCTGTTCCCAAATTTCAAAATTTTTCATGTTCAACTCGTCAAGAAATACCCAGACCATTTTCTGCAGCTCTACCTCATTCCAAGTTTTTATTCCTAGTCCTAAACTATTTAAACTTTCCCTCATCTCTTCGACAGACATATCGAAAATATCTTCAAAGTACAAAAGCTTAAACTCTATCGAATTTTCCATTTCAGAAACTTACGCAAGTCCACAATTTCAAATTTCAAAATTTCAAAACGAACTATCACAATTCAACTTTCCGCACTTTCAAAATTTCAACACGGATACGCCCCTAAAATTCTCAATTTCCCTTAACAATAAAAAATTCGTATTCAAAGCGATAATTTAGAGCGTAAAAAAATTTCCGCCAACACTCATATGTTATAACTTCCAAATTCTCGTACTTTAAACTCCTTAACGACGAAAATCTTCATTCAAAGAAACATTAGAGAGCAAAAAAAATCCCTCATATGTTATGACACAACTTCGCATATCAAAGAGAAAAATGAGAGCGAGAAAAAAAAATCCCGCGAGCACCCATATGTAACGAGTTCAACCTAATAACAGCTCAAAGAAACTCGTGTCTAGTTTAACAGGTATAATTCTCCAAACAAATTAACGATACATTACCCAACCGTAGACTGACGGTGGAAACGGTTCGCTCATCACTCACGAAAGAACGCCAAAGAAAACCTGGTCTTCAATGCAGCAACAGGCTGACGACCAGAAAATAGACGCGTAGAAAGACGTCAAACACCACAGGTGTAAAGCCTCACGAAACTAGCTTAACTAGCATGCGAACAGGAAGTACTCGGACAAGACTACGCCCATCGGCAGTATCATCAGAGACCTCTCTCAGGAAGTACTCGGACAAGACTACACTCATCGGCAGTATAATCAGAGCCTTCCTCCACACACCCTATTCTCTTTCCTTATATAGTAGATATCTCCTCGGTAGAGGTCTCTACTCAGTCAAAGGAAACCAGTCAAGCATAACCCTTGCCAATCCTAAGACTAGTCAGTCGTGTGACCCTAACAATACCTACTTCGGTCCGTGTACTTACTTATTTTTTTTAGAAACGTCAACTTACTTACTTCAGTTTTTCCGAAACCAAATTCGCACTATATATAGTGCCTTGTGTCTTACGGACGATGGCGATTGGCTGCCGTCTATTTTAATGAGAGCTCACCGTTTGACGACGATCACCAATGCTCATCGACACGAAAATCGTGTACGTCTCTCTCGGTGTTGCGCTACAGTGCGGTCTCAAGGCCTGGAGAGGGCGGAGGGCAACTAACCGCTACTACACGGCGCGAGTCGAACTTACTTTTTTGCGTTGTAAATTGCAAGAGAGCGTTTGGCCACGCTAAGGTTAACGTCGTATTCAGACACCTGATTGGCCCGTTTCTTAGACTGGTGTTCTCTGTGCTAAGGGAACGTACATACCTACTTCGGTCCGTGTACTTACTTATTTTTTCTAAGAAACGTCAACTTACTTACTTCAGTTTTTCCGAAACCTAATTTGCACAATATATAGTGCCATTGTGTGTTTCGGACGATGGCGATTGGCTGCCGTCTGTTTTAATGAGAGCTCACCGTTTGACGACGATCACCAATGCTCATCGACACGAAAATCGTGTACGTCTCTCTCGGTGTTGCGCTACAGTGCGGTCGCAAGGCCTCGGCGACCACCTGCGGTGCCAGTCCCAAGCCTGGAGAAGGCGGAGGGCAACCAACCGCTACTATACGGCGCGAGTCGAACTTACTTTTTTACATAGTAAATTGCAAGAGAGCGTTTGGCCACGCTAAGATTTACGTCGTATTCAGACACATAATTGGCCCGTTTCTTAGACTGGTGTTCTCTGTGCTAAGGGAACGTACATACCTACTTCGATCCGTGTACTTACTTAGGTTTTCTGAGAGACGTCAACTTACTTACTTCAGTTTTTCCGAAACCGAATTCTCACTATATATAGTGCCCTTGTGTCTTTCGGACGATGGCGATTGGCTGCCGTCTATTTTAATGAGAGCTCACCGTTTGACGACGATCACCAATGCTCATCGACACGTAAATCGTGTACGTCTCTCTCGGTGTTGCGCTACAGTGCGGTCGCAAGGCCTCGGCGACCACCTGCGGTGCCAGTCGCAACCCAGGAGAAGGCGGAGGGCAACCAACCGCTACTATACGGCGCGAGTCGAACTTACTTTTTTACATAGTAAATTGCAAGAGAGCGTTTGGCCACGCTAAGATTAACGTCGTATTCAGACACATAATTGGCCCGTTTCTTAGCCTGTTGCTCTCTGAGCAATGGGAACGTACATACCTACTTCGATCCGTGTACTTATTTAGGTTTTTTGAGAAACGTCAACTTACTTACACCTATGCTCATCGACACGAAAATCGTGTACGTCTCTCTCGGTGTTGCGCTACAGTGCGGTCTCAAGGCCTCGGCAACCACCTGCGGTGCCAGTCCCAAGCCTGGAGAAGGCGGAGGGCAACCAACCGCTACTATACGGCGCGAGTCGAACTTACGTTTTTACATAGTAAATTGCAAGAGAGCGTTTGGCCACGTTAAGATTAACGTCGTATTCAGACACCTAATTGGCCCGTTTCTTAGACTGGTGTTCTCTGTTGAAAGGGAACGTACATACCTACTTCGGTCCGTGTATTTACTTAGGTTTTCTGAGAGACGTCAACTTACTTCAGTTTTTCAGAAACCTAATTTGCACTATATGTAGTGCCATTGTGTCTTTCGGAAGATGGCGATTGGCTGCCGTCTATTTTAATGAGAGCTCACCGTTTGACCACGATCACCAATGCTCATCGACACGAAAATCGTGTATTTCTCTCTCGGTGTTGCGCTACAGTGCGGTCTCAAGGCTTCGGCAACCACCTGCGGTGCCAGTCCCAAGCCAGGAGACTGTTGTTCTCTGTGCAAAGGGGACGTACATACCTACTTCGGTCCATGTATTTACTAAGGTTTTTTGAGAAACGTCAACCTGAGCAATGGGAACGTACATACCTCCTTCGATCCGTGTACTTATTTAGGTTTTTTGAGAAACGTCAACTTACTTACTTCATTTTTCCGAAATCTTATTTGCACTATATATAGTGCCCTTGTGTCTTTCGGACGATGGCGATTGGCTGCCGTCTATTTTAATGAGAGCTCACCGTTTGACGACGATCACCTATGCTCATCGACACGAAAATCGTGTACGTCTCTCTCGGTGTTGCGCTACAGTGCGGTCTCAAGGCCTCGGCAACCACCTGCGGTGCCAGTCCCAAGCCTGGAGAAGGCGGAGGGCAACCAACCGCTACTATACGGCGCGAGTCGAACTTACTTTTTTACATAGTAAATTGCAAGAGAGCGTTTGGCCACGCTAAGATTAACGTCGTATTCAGACACATAATTGGCCGCTTCTTAGCCTGTTGTTCTCTGTGCAAAGGGAGCGTACATACCTACTTCGGTCTCTGTACTTATTTAGGTTTTCTGAGAAACGTCAACTTACTTACTTCAGTTTTCCGAAACCTTTTCGCACCATATATAGTGCCCTTGTGTCTTTCGGACCATACCGATTGGCTGCCGTCAATTTTAATGAGAGCTCACCGTTTGACGACGATCACCAATGCTCGTCGACACGAAAATCGTGTACGTCTCTCTCAGTGTTGCGCTACAGTGCGGCCGCAAGGCCTCTTCGAGCAGCTGCGGTGCCAGTCCCAAGCCTGGAGAAGGCGGAGGGCAACCAACCACTACTATACGGCGCGAGTCGAACTTACGTTTTTACATAGTAAATTGCAAGAGAGCGTTTGGCCACGTTAAGATTAACGTCGTATTCAGACACCTAATTGGCCCGTTTCTTAGACTGGTGTTCTCTGTGCTAAGGGAACGTACATACCTACTTCGGTCCGTGTATTTACTTAGGTTTTCTGAGAGACGTCAACTTACTTCAGTTTTTCAGAAACCTAATTTGCACTATATATAGTGCCATTGTGTCTTTTGGACGATGGCGATTGGCTGCCGTGTATTTTAATGAGAGCTCACCGTTTGACGACGATCACCAATGCTCATCGACACGAAAATCGTGTACGTCTCTCTCGGTGTTGCGCTACAGTGCGGTCGCAAGGCCTCGGCCACCACCTGCGGTGCCAGTCCCAAGCCTGGAGAAGGCGGAGGGCAACCAATCGCTACTATACGGTGCGAGTCGAACTTCCTTTTTTACATAGTAAATTGCAAGAGAGCGTTTGGCCACGCTAAGATTAACTTCGTATTCAGACACCTACTTTGGCCCGTTTCTTAGCCTGTTGCTCTCTGAGCAATGGGAACGTACATACCTACTTCGGTCCGTGTACTTATTTATTTTTTTTGAGAAACGTCAACTTACTTACTTCATTTTTTCCGAAACCTAATTCGTACTATATATAGTGCCCTTGTGTCTTACGGACGATCTCGATTGGCTGCCGTCTATTTTAATGAGAGCTCACCGTTTGACGACGATCACCAATGCTCATCGACACGAAAATCGTGTACGTCTCTCTCGGTGTTGCGCTACAGTGCGGTCGCAAGGCCTCGGCGACCACCTGCGGTGCCAGTCCCAAGCCAGGAGAAGGCGGAGGGCAACCAACCGCTACTATACGGCGCGAGTCGAACTTACTTTTTTACATAGTAAATTGCAAGAGAGCGTTTGGCCACGCTAAGATTTACGTCGTATTCAGACACATAATTGGCCCGTTTCTTAGACTGGTGTTCTCTGTGCTAAGGGAACGTACATACCTACTTCGATCCGTGTACTTACTTAGGTTTTCTGAGAGACGTCAACTTACTTACTTCAGTTTTTCCGAAACCGAATTCTCACTATATATAGTGCCCTTGTGTCTTTCGGACGATGGCGATTGGCTGCCGTCTATTTTAATGAGAGCTCACCGTTTGACGACGATCACCAATGCTCATCGACACGTAAATCGTGTACGTCTCTCTCGGTGTTGCGCTACAGTGCGGTCGCAAGGCCTCGGCGACCACCTGCGGTGCCAGTCGCAACCCAGGAGAAGGCGGAGGGCAACCAACCGCTACTATACGGCGCGAGTCGAACTTACTTTTTTACATAGTAAATTGCAAGAGAGCGTTTGGCCACGCTAAGATTAACGTCGTATTCAGACACATAATTGGCCCGTTTCTTAGCCTGTTGCTCTCTGAGCAATGGGAACGTACATACCTACTTCGATCCGTGTACTTATTTAGGTTTTTTGAGAAACGTCAACTTACTTACACCTATGCTCATCGACACGAAAATCGTGTACGTCTCTCTCGGTGTTGCGCTACAGTGCGGTCTCAAGGCCTCGGCAACCACCTGCGGTGCCAGTCCCAAGCCTGGAGAAGGCGGAGGGCAACCAACCGCTACTATACGGCGCGAGTCGAACTTACGTTTTTACATAGTAAATTGCAAGAGAGCGTTTGGCCACGTTAAGATTAACGTCGTATTCAGACACCTAATTGGCCCGTTTCTTAGACTGGTGTTCTCTGTTGAAAGGGAACGTACATACCTACTTCGGTCCGTGTATTTACTTAGGTTTTCTGAGAGACGTCAACTTACTTCAGTTTTTCAGAAACCTAATTTGCACTATATGTAGTGCCATTGTGTCTTTCGGAAGATGGCGATTGGCTGCCGTCTATTTTAATGAGAGCTCACCGTTTGACCACGATCACCAATGCTCATCGACACGAAAATCGTGTATTTCTCTCTCGGTGTTGCGCTACAGTGCGGTCTCAAGGCTTCGGCAACCACCTGCGGTGCCAGTCCCAAGCCAGGAGACTGTTGTTCTCTGTGCAAAGGGGACGTACATACCTACTTCGGTCCATGTATTTACTAAGGTTTTTTGAGAAACGTCAACCTGAGCAATGGGAACGTACATACCTCCTTCGATCCGTGTACTTATTTAGGTTTTTTGAGAAACGTCAACTTACTTACTTCATTTTTCCGAAATCTTATTTGCACTATATATAGTGCCCTTGTGTCTTTCGGACGATGGCGATTGGCTGCCGTCTATTTTAATGAGAGCTCACCGTTTGACGACGATCACCTATGCTCATCGACACGAAAATCGTGTACGTCTCTCTCGGTGTTGCGCTACAGTGCGGTCTCAAGGCCTCGGCAACCACCTGCGGTGCCAGTCCCAAGCCTGGAGAAGGCGGAGGGCAACCAACCGCTACTATACGGCGCGAGTCGAACTTACTTTTTTACATAGTAAATTGCAAGAGAGCGTTTGGCCACGCTAAGATTAACGTCGTATTCAGACACATAATTGGCCGCTTCTTAGCCTGTTGTTCTCTGTGCAAAGGGAGCGTACATACCTACTTCGGTCTCTGTACTTATTTAGGTTTTCTGAGAAACGTCAACTTACTTACTTCAGTTTTCCGAAACCTTTTCGCACCATATATAGTGCCCTTGTGTCTTTCGGACCATACCGATTGGCTGCCGTCAATTTTAATGAGAGCTCACCGTTTGACGACGATCACCAATGCTCGTCGACACGAAAATCGTGTACGTCTCTCTCAGTGTTGCGCTACAGTGCGGCCGCAAGGCCTCTTCGAGCAGCTGCGGTGCCAGTCCCAAGCCTGGAGAAGGCGGAGGGCAACCAACCACTACTATACGGCGCGAGTCGAACTTACGTTTTTACATAGTAAATTGCAAGAGAGCGTTTGGCCACGTTAAGATTAACGTCGTATTCAGACACCTAATTGGCCCGTTTCTTAGACTGGTGTTCTCTGTGCTAAGGGAACGTACATACCTACTTCGGTCCGTGTATTTACTTAGGTTTTCTGAGAGACGTCAACTTACTTCAGTTTTTCAGAAACCTAATTTGCACTATATATAGTGCCATTGTGTCTTTTGGACGATGGCGATTGGCTGCCGTGTATTTTAATGAGAGCTCACCGTTTGACGACGATCACCAATGCTCATCGACACGAAAATCGTGTACGTCTCTCTCGGTGTTGCGCTACAGTGCGGTCGCAAGGCCTCGGCCACCACCTGCGGTGCCAGTCCCAAGCCTGGAGAAGGCGGAGGGCAACCAATCGCTACTATACGGTGCGAGTCGAACTTCCTTTTTTACATAGTAAATTGCAAGAGAGCGTTTGGCCACGCTAAGATTAACTTCGTATTCAGACACCTACTTTGGCCCGTTTCTTAGCCTGTTGCTCTCTGAGCAATGGGAACGTACATACCTACTTCGGTCCGTGTACTTATTTATTTTTTTTGAGAAACGTCAACTTACTTACTTCATTTTTTCCGAAACCTAATTCGTACTATATATAGTGCCCTTGTGTCTTACGGACGATCTCGATTGGCTGCCGTCTATTTTAATGAGAGCTCACCGTTTGACGACGATCACCAATGCTCATCGACACGAAAATCGTGTACGTCTCTCTCGGTGTTGCGCTACAGTGCGGTCGCAAGGCCTCGGCGACCACCTGCGGTGCCAGTCCCAAGCCAGGAGAAGGCGGAGGGCAACCAACCGCTACTATACGGCGCGAGTCGAACTTACTTTTTTACATAGTAAATTGCAAGAGAGCGTTTGGCCACGCTGAGATTAACGTCGTATTCAGACACATAATTGGCCGTTTCTTAGCCTGTTGCTCTCTGAGCAATGGGAACGTACATATATACTTCGGTCCGTGTACTTATTTAGGTTTTTTGAGAAACGTCAACTTACTTACTTCATTTTTCCGAAATCTTATTCGCACTATATATAGTGCCCTTGTGTCTTTCGGACGATGGCGATTGGCTGCCGTCTATTTTAATGAGAGCTCACCGTTTGACGACGATCACCTATGCTCATCGACACGAAAATCGTGTACGTCTCTCTCGGTGTTGCGCTACAGTGCGGTCTCAAGGCCTCGGCGACCACCTGCGGTGCCAGTCCCAAGCCTGGAGAAGGCGGAGGGCAACCAACCGCTACTATAAGGCGCGAGTCGAACTAACTTTTTTACATAGTAAATTGCAAGAGAGCGTTTCGCCACGCTAAGATTAACGTCGTATTCAGACACATAATTGGCCCGTTTCTTAGACTGTTGTTCTCTATGCAAAGGGAACGTACATACCTACTTCGGTCCCTGTACTTATTTAGGTTTTCTGAGAAACGTCAACTTACTTACTTCAGTTTTCCGAAACCTTTTCGCACTATATATGGTGCCCTTGTGTCTTTCGGACGATGGCGATTGGCTGCCGTCAGTTTTAATGAGAGCTCACCGTTTGACGACGATCACCTATGCTCATCGACACGAAAATCGTGTACGTCTCTCTCGGTGTTGCGCTACAGTGCGGTCTCAAGGCCTCGGCGACCAACTGCGGTGCCAGTCCCAAGCCTGGAGAAGGCGGAGGGTTACCAACCGCTACTATACGGCGCGAGTCGAACTTACTTTTTTACATAGTAGATTGCAAGACAGCGTTTGGCCACGCTAAGATTAACGTCGTATTCAGACACCTAATTGGCCCGTTTCTTAGACTGTTGTTCTCTGTGCAAAGCGAACGTACATACCTACTTCGGTCCGTGTACTTACTTAGGTTTTTTGAGAAACGTCAACCTACTTGCTTCAGTTTTTCCGAAACCAAATTCGCACTATATATAGTGCCGTTGTGTCTTACGGACGATGGCGATTGGCTGCCGTCTATTTTAATGAGAGCTCACCGTTTGACGACGATCACCAATGCTCATCGACACGAAAATCGTGTATTTCTCTCTCGGTGTTGCGCTACAGTGCGGCCGCAAGGCCTCTTCGAGCACCTGCGGTGCCAGTCCCAAGCCTGGAGAAGGCGGAGGGCAACCAACCGCTACTATACGGCGCGAGTCGAACTTACTTTTTTACATAGTAAATTGCTAGAGAGCGTTTGGCCACGCTAAGATTGAGGTCGTATTCAGACACATAATTGGCCGTTTCTTAGCCTGTTGTTCTCTGTGCAAAGGGAACGTACATACCTACTTCGGTCCCTGTACTTATTTAGGTTTTCTGAGAAACGTCAACTTACTTACTTCAGTTTTCCGAAACCTTTTAGACAATGCAAAGACAAGACAAGACAAAACATTTATTGTTCCCAGTAAATTGTGTACATCAACAGTTATGCGTATAATACAAATTACCATAGAGTATTAATCGTCAATGTTAGGAGCAGAGGAAATAATGGGAGCAATGGGCACACCTAAAGGGAGTGATCCCGCTAAGCAGGGGCCTAATTGCTTCATGCAGGGTGAGTCAGGATGAAGGCCAATTCGCTATCAGAGAAGAGGAGGGAATTAGATAAGCTTAACTACCAAAAGAAAGAAAACAACAAACTTAAGTAACATATTTCAGTGCGTGCGCGCGCACCAGTTGTCTAAAGAGGGCGAGGCTGGTGACAGTACGTATGCTCAAAGGAAGGTTATTCCACGTGAGTGGGCCCTGAAATTTGAGTGAAAATTTACGAGTGTTAGTTCTTGCATAGATAGATCTATAGTCACTGTTACTTCTTGTGAGGCCAGGATGCAAAGTGCGAATAAAGTAGGAAGAGAAGGAGGGAGGGAGAAGGTTATTAGTATACTGATACATAAGTACCCCAGTCTGTACAAATCTGATTTGCTTAATGCTTAGGAGTTTATGTTCAGCGAATAAAGGACCTGTGTGACAGAGACCATAAGATTTAGTGATGGTTCTAATAGCTTTTTTGTAGTATCTTTAGTGCGTTGAGATGAGTGTCGTAAGTAGAGGTCCAGATCAGGTTACAATATGTAAGATAAGGATATATTAATGTGTAGTAAAGGTCCTTTAGGACATGAGGAGGGATCAGATAAGAGACTCTCTTAATAATTCCTATACTTTTTGATATTTTTTTGCTTATTTCATCAATATGTGTTTGCCATTTACGATGCTGATCAATGTGGACTCCAAGTAATTTTGTTGAAGAAACTTGTGGAATAGTTGTGTTGTCTATAAGTATCGTCTTGTTCGTGAGGGGTATCGGCTTTTTATTGGAGCAAAATATAATGTAGTTGGTTTTATTGAGGTTCAATGACAGTTTATTGGCTTTAAACCAGTCACTAGCTGACATTAATTCAGTGTTTACTGTTTGAAAGAGGTGGTCATATGAGGCATGAGACAGAAAGACATTGGAGTCGTCTGCAAATAATATGTAATGTAAGATAGTTGACGAGTTCGGTAGGTCATTTATGTATATAATAAACAAATAGGTCCAAGAATTGAGCCCTGAGGGACTCCGAATTCTATGTGCTGAAACTTGGAGGATTTACCATTGCAGAGGACCTGCTGTGATCGATTACTAAGATAACTTTTAAGCCAAAGCAGGGCATTACCTGTATTGCCATAGTGTTCGAGTTTGGCAAGGAGAATTTTGTGGTCCACGGTATCGAATGCTTTTGCCAGGTCTAAAAAGATACCAATTGAATATTCGTTTTTATCCATGGCCTTAGTTATTTTATCATGAATGTCAATCAGAGACATGGAGGTAGAGTGGCCAGGTTGGAAGCCATGCTGGAACGGGTAGAAGATATTTTTTTGTTTCATAAACGAGAATATTCTATCATACATTACTCTCTCAAACAGTTTGGAAAAGAAAGTCAATATAGAGATAGGTCTGTAGTTAGTAATATCATTTTTAGAGCCTTGTTTGTGTATAGGTATGACCTTGGTAAGTTTGATTTCCAGTGGAACTTCACCATTTTTAAGCGAGCAATTGATCAGTTCGGCTAGTGGATCTGCCAGGAGTTCAATGACGGAAGATAATATGTAAGGGTTTAGATCATCGGTACCAGAGGTGAGAGTTGGCTTTAAAGTTCTATTGATGGCCACAATCTCCTGGGGGCAAGTTGGTAGTAGAGCAAATGAGTTTGGAGAGGACGGCGAGAGGTAATCATGGAAGCTCTTGTTAGATGGTTGTATTTTACTTGACAGTGATTTTGCTAAGCCTGTAAAGTAAGAGTTGAAGTGCTCAGCCATTGTTACAGGATCCTGTATTACATTCCCTTCAAGTTTAATTTCGGTTATAAATGTATCGCTGTTTTGTGATTTAATTATAGTTCAAATTACCTGCCAGGTTTTTTTATATCATTGGCATGTTTAATGAATTCATTAGTATAATAAGATTGTTCAGCGGTAGTACGAATAGTTTTGTATTTATTTCGATATTTGATAAAAGCATGTTTGTTGTCAGGCGTAGGGTTTTGATGTATTTAACGTAGAGCTTTTCCTTTTTCCTTGTAGATTTCAATAGGCCCAGTGTCATCCATGGTTGATGGAAGGTATTATTTTTAGATGCCTTTTGGGGTATAAAGGGAAATGCTTCATCATAGGATTTTTTGACCATATTTGTGAACATGTTATATGCTAGGTCAGTGTTGTTTTCGTTGCACAAGTGTGAAACAGGATTCCAGTCAGTATTGGCTAATTTATGTTTGAAGTTTATGGAGGTTTCATCAGTAATCTTCCTTTTCATCTGAGACTTTCCTATGTTGAGAAATGCTTTTGGTTCAGCTTTAGTCCAGGTAATTATAGGTAAGTGATCAGATATGTCAGATGTTATTATGGCAGACTCAAGTATGTTATCAAGTGAGTTAGTAAAGATGTTATCTATTAGGCTCGCTGTAGTTGGGGTGATTCTAGTTGGTTTGAGAATCAGTGGGAGGTAGTGGCGTGACGTCATGGACTCCATAAATTGATTAGTCGGGGTATGATTTCCATATGCCAACAGATCAACATTAAAGTCGCCAGTTAGAAAAATTTCCTTGGGTTTGTTCTTATTCTTATTTAGAGTTAACATTAGAATATCGAATTCCTCATTAAATTCATCAAGATTAAGGCCAGATGGTCTGTAAATTACACCAATAAGTTTATCTACCGTTTTGTGCTGTGGGATATTAATGAATAGGCTTTCAAATGAAGTCATGGAGTCAGTGATGTGGAGATCCATTATGGAGTACTCAATATCCTTTCTGATGAGGAAACCAACTCCTCCGCCCCTCCCCTGTCCTCTACTCTTATGCAGGAAATTGTAGCCAGTGATAGAAATTGTATCCGTCATTAGTTCATTTAGCCAAGTCTCAGTTAGTGCAAGAACCGACACCGGAAGCTGATGCAACAGAAATAGGATGTCGTTAATTTTAGGAGTAATTGAGCGACAATTAATGTGCATGATAGAGAAAGAGAGAGGATGTTTATCGAATTTATCTACTAGTTGAGATGGACCAAAATATTCACTATCTTTGGCAATATTACAAAAGTAATTTCCATCAGGATCCAAGTCTTTATTGTTGAGTAGGGGTCGGTGTGATTCCTCACTGTTAAATAACTTAAGTGTAGTAGGTTTAAGGCATTCTGACTCATGTGTTCTGGGTGGAGAGGACTCAACACTAGTGTCAACATTGTAGGTAGGGCTCAATGAACAAGCATTGTCAGAACTATCATGGGAGCGCCAGTTCGTTATAGAGGTCAAGGTACAGGTACTATGAGATGTAGCACAGAGCCTTATGCCAGGGCAGCCACATGCCCTCTGGTCAACAACCTGCGGTGCCAGTCCCAACCTATATATAGTGCCCTTGTGTCTTTCGGACCATACGATTGGCTGCCGTCAATTTTAATGAGAACTCACCGTTTGACGACGATCACCAATGCTCATCGACACGAAAATCGTGTACGTCTCTCTCGGTGTTGCGCTACAGTGCGGTCTCAAGGCCTCGGCAACCACCTGCGGTGCCAGTCCTAAGCCTGGAGAAGGTGGAGGGCAACCAAACGCTACTATACGGCGCGAGTCGAACTTACTTTTTTACATAGTAAATTGCAAGAGAGCGTTTGGCCACGCTAAGATTAACGTCGTATTCAGACACATAATTGGCCCGTTTCTTAGACTGTTGTTTTCTGTGCAATGGGAACGTACATACCTACTTCGGTCCGTGTATTACTTAGGTTTTTTGAGAAACATCAACTTACTTCAGTTTTTCCGAAACCTAATTCGCACTATATATAGTGCCCTTGTGTCTTACGGACGATGGCGATTGGCTGCCGTCTATTTTAATGAGAGCTCACCGTTTGACGACGATCACCAATGCTCATCGACACGAAAATCGTGTACGTCTCTCTCGGTGTTGCGCTACAGTGCGGCCGAAAGGCCTGTGCGACCAACTGTGGTGCCAGTCCCAAGCCTGGAGAAGGCGGAGGGCAACCAACCGCTACTATACGGCGCGAGTCGAACTTACTTTTTTACATAGTAAATTGCAAGAGAGCGTTTGGCCACGTTGAGATTAACGTCGTATTCAGACACCTAATTGGTCCGTTTCTTAGACTGTTGTTCTCTGTGCAAAGGGAACGTACATACCTACTTCGGTCCGTGTATTTACTAAGGTTTTTTGAGAAACGTCAACCTACTTGCTTCAGTTTTTCCGAAACCTAATTCGCACTATATATAGTGCCCTCGTGTCTTTCGGACGATGGCGATTGGCTGCCGTCTATTTTAATGAGAGCTCACCGTTTGACGACGATCACCAATGCTCATCGACACGAAAATCGTGTACGTCTCTCTCGGTGTTGCCCTACAGTGCGGTCGCAAGGCCTCGGCCACCACCTGCGGTGCCAGTCCCAAGCCAGGAGAAGACGGAGGGCAACCAACCGCTACTTTAGGGCGCGAGTGGAACTTACTTTTTTACATAGTAAATTGCAAGAGAGCGTTTGGCCACGCTAAGATTAACGTCGTATTCAGACACATAATTGGCCGTTTCTTAGCCTGTTGCTCTCTGAGCAATGGGAACGTACATACCTACTTCGGTCCGTGTACTTATTTAGGTTTTTTGAGAAGCGTCAACTTACTTACTTCATTTTTCCGAAATCTTATTCGCACTATATATAGTGCCCTTGTGTCTTTCGGACGATGGCGATTGGCTGCCGTCTATTTTAATGAGAGCTCACCGTTTGACGACGATCACCAATGCTCATCGACACGAAAATCGTGTACGTCTCTCTCGGTGTTGCGCTACAGTGCGGCCGCAAGGCCTCTTCGAGCACCTGCGGTGCCAGTCCCAAGCCTGGAGAAGGCGGAGGGCAACCAACCGCTACTATACGGTGCGAGTCGAACTTACTTTCTTACATAATAGATTGCAGGAGAGCGTTTGGCCACGCTAAGATTAACGTCGCATTCAGACACCTACTTGGCCCGTTTCTTAGACTGTTGTTCTCTGTGCAAAGCGAACGTACATATTATTATTTCTATTATCTATCTAGTCTCATGTTCCTGGTTGCGGTTTGCCAACCAGTTTTGCATAATAAACGAATATATACAAACACACACAACACACACACACACACACACACACACACACACACACACACACACACACACACACACACACACACACACACACACACACACACACGCGCACACGCACACGCACACGCACACGCACACGCACACGCAGACGCACACGCACACACACACACACACACACACACACCTACTTCGGTCCGTCTACTAATTTAGGTTTTCGTCAACTTACTTGCTTCAGTTTTTCCGAAACCTAATTCGCACTATATATAGTGCCCTTGTGTCTTACAGACGATGGCGATTGGCTGCCGTCTATTTTAATGAGAGCTCACCGTTTGACGACGATCACCAATGCTCATAGACACGAAAATCGTGTACGTCTCTCTCGGTGTTGCGCTACAGTGCGGTCTCAAGGCCTCGCCGACCACCTTCGGTGCCAGTCCCAAGCCTGGAGAAGGCGGAGGGCAACTAAACGCTACTATAAGGCGCGAGTCGAACTTACGTTTTTACATAGTAAATTGCAAGAGAGCGTTTGGCCACGCTAAGATTAACGTCGTATTCAGACACATAATTGGCCCGTTTCTTAGACTGTTGTCCTCTGTGCAAAGGGAACGTACATACCTACTTCGGTCCGTGTTTTTACTAAGGTTTTTTGAGAAACATCAACTTACTTACTTCAGTTTTTCCGAAACCTAATTTGCACTATATATAGTGCCCCTGTGTCTTACGGACGATGGCGATTGGCTGCCGTCTATTTTAATGAGAGCTCACCGTTTGACGAGAATCACCAATGCCAGTCCCAAGCCTGGAGAAGGCGGAGGGCAACCAACCGCTACTATACGGTGCGAGTCGAACTTACTTTTTTACATAGCAAATTGCGAGAGAGCGTTTGGCCACGCTAAGATTAACGTCGTATTCAGACACATAATTGGCCCGTTTCTTAGACTGTTTTTACTAAGGTTTTTTGAGAGACATCAACTTAGTTACTTCAGTTTTTTCCGAAACCTAATTCGCACTATATATAGTGCCCTTGTGTCTTACGGACGATAGCGATTGGCTGCCGTCTATTTTAATGAGAGCTCGCCGTTTGACCACGATCACCAATGCTCATCGTCATGAAAATCGTGTACGTCTCTCTCGGTGTTGCGCTAGAGTGCGGTCGCAAGGCCTCGGCGACCAACTGCGGTGCCAGTCCCAAGCCTGGAGAAGGCGGAGGGCAACCAACCGCTACTATACGGTGCGAGTCGAACTTACTTTATTACATAGTAAATTGCAAGAGAGCGTTTGGCCACGCTAAGATTAACTTCGTATTCAGACACCTAATTGGCCCGTTTCTTAGACTGTTGTTCTCTGTGCAAAGCGAACGTACATACCTACTTCGGTCCGTGTACTTACTTAGCCGAATTCGCAGTATATACAGTGCCCTTGTGTCTTTCGGACGATGGCGATTGGCTGCCGTCTATTTTAATGACAGCTCACCGTTTGACGACGACCACCGATACTCATCGACACGAAAATCGTGTATGTCTCTCTCGGTGTTGCCCTACAGTGCGGTCTCAAGGCCTCGGCGACCACCTGCGGTGCCAGTCCCAAGCCTGGAGAAGGCGGAGGGCAACCAACCGCAACTATACGGTGCGAGTCGAACTTACTTTTTTACATAGTAAATTGCAAGAAAGCGTTTGGCCACGCTAAGGTTGACGTCGTTTTGAGACAGATAATTGGCCCGTTTCTTAGACTGGTTTTCTCTGTGCAAAGGGAACGTACATACCTACTTCGGTCCGTGTACTTACTTAGGTTTTCTGAGAGACGTCAGCTTACTTACTTCAGTTTTCCGAAACCTAAGTTGCACTATATATAGTGCCATTGTGTCTTTCGGACGATGGCGGTTGGCTGACGTCTATTTTAATGAGAGCTCACCGTTTGACGACGATCACCAATGCTCATCGACACGAAAATCGTGTACGTCTCCCTCGGTATTGTGCTACAGTGCGGTCGCAAGGCCTCGGCGACCACCTGCGGTGCCAGTCCCAAGCCTGGAGAAGGCGGAGGGCAACCAGCCGCTACTATAAGGCGCGAGTCGAACTTACTTTTTTACATAGTAAATTGTAAGAGAGCGTTTGGCCACGCTAAGATTAACGTCGTATTCAGACACCTAATTGGCCCGTTTCTTAGACTGTTGTTCTCTGTGCAAAGCGAACGTAGCGAGTTCCCTTTACATCCTAATAAAAGCTCAAACACTCGTTCTAGTTTAAACAGGTATAATTCTCCAAACAAATTTACGATACATTACCCAACCGTAGACTGACGGTGGAAACGGTTCGCTCATCACTCACGAAAGAACGCCAAAGAAAACCTGGTCTTCAATGCAGCAACAGGCTGACGACCAGAAAATAGACGCGTAGAAAGACGTCAAACACCACAGGTGTAAAGCCTCACGAAACTAGCTTAACTAGCATGCGAACAGGAAGTACTCGGACAAGACTACGCCCATCGGCAGTATCATCAGAGACCTCTCTCAGGAAGTACTCGGACAAGACTACACCCATCGGCAGTATAATCAGAGTCTTCCTCCACACACCCTATTCTCTTTCCTTATATAGTAGATATCTCCTCGGTAGAGGTCTCTACTCAGTCAAAGGAAACCAGTCAAGCATAACCCTTGCCAATCCTAAGACTAGTCAGTCGGGTGACCCTAACATACCCCCACACTTCGAAAGACTGAAAAGCTCCGCCTTTTCAGTAAATGCAAAACTTCAACTGTGTGTTTCAACGACATTTAGAAATTTTAAAGTCACACACACTAAACTCACAGAAGACCTACAAACAACTGCAGCACACACAAGCGACATCGTATCACAAAACCTTACAAAAAACTGCAGCACTCAAAAGTGACTTCTCATCACCAAAACCTACGACCAACTGCAGTACACAAAAGTGACATCGCATCACAGAAACTTACGAAAAACTGCCTTACTAACAGTGCCTTCGCATCACAAAACCTTACAATTAACATGCACAACAAATAACACAATCAAAGCATAACCTATGCAATAAATCATTTCACACAAACAAAATCATTTAATCTATACACACTAGACGTCCATGTACGTCAGCCCTAAACATGATTATCCAGTGATTACCATCGACGGTCGACTCAACAAATCCGAAAGGTTCATCAACGTAACAGTCCACTAGACAACTTTTTAACACACACAAAAATCATCTGTGTAGGCTTAATGTTCAAAATGCAAATGTCCAAACAGACAAAAACACAAAAACCTCAAGAAAATAAGAAGAAAACACACCCAAAAACACCTACAAAACAATAACCCCCAACTGGATAAACCCCATGGCGAATCTCTCGCCGTCGACTCCAAGGATCTTGAACGACGTAAAGAAAGTTCCTTCGACAAACAACGTCCAATTCGCAGCATTGAACACGCTTGTCCAACGCCGATATGGACAAGTGAAGACCAACGGTCGAAGTAACCGTCGAGAAGCGAAGTCCAAAGTGACCACAACGTTCCATGGTCGCGACGCGTAGCAAAAGTGCCAACACACGCCATCGTGCACCACGGTCGAAGCATTACCATCGGAGCGCATAGCTTCCGACAGCGAGGCGTCACCAACGTAGCCGCATAGTGTCATCAGCAGAACCACCATAGCCACGAACTTGGTCGAAGAAGCATAAGATCGTCTCGACCTTCGCAGTCGCTTGCTCCGTCGACATCCAGCAACACGATCCAAAACAGAACATCTCTGTAAATAAACTCTTACAGAAGCATTAGATTCAGTGTAACGGTTCACAAGAGAATCAATCACTGGTTCTGAACAATCAAGCTCATCAACGCACAAAGCACCTTGCTTCCTAACCACTCGAAATGCAGAGCACAAATATTGATGATGCGTATAAACTGTAAACCATTGGCAAACGGTCAACACGGTACACGATATACCAATGCCATGGAACACCGTCCATCGAAAAGAAAGGCAACAACAAAGCCAATGCGCATGTAGCGAATCATTCATCAACACCAGAGTGCCACAACTCAAAGTAACTGACAACTCAAAGCTTTCGCTCATAAAACAAACTCCCTGAGTCAAATGTAAATCTTGACACAGCAAAACATTCTGTGAAAAAGTAGTATCAACTACAGGCAAAGTCTTTCCTGTCAAACTCAACTCCATTACATCCGTCGTGCATTCACAAATCCCATCATTAGGATGCAAAGATACTGTCAAACGCTGTCCATTCAGAACACAGTCATGAGGCGTAAACACATTCTCATTCACCTCATCCAAACCATGAACGAAAACACCATTCAAAGTCAATGTAACATCACCGAGGATTTCAGTGTCTTCAGTAAACAACCGAACCAAATCTTTCGGCGATACACAATCATCAACAGCAACGCTTTTAGCCAACGGAAGACCATCCTTCTCCACAACATGTAGAAACTCAATACTCGCATTCGAGTCCACCAACAAATCATTCGGAATACTTTCAAACGACTCATTCAAGATTCCGTTAATCAATTCACATTCGTTCCATGCATTGACCACTATCTCACTCAACTCATCATTCACAAATAAAGTTGACAAAACATACTCATCTCGACAGCAACAAAGTAAGTCAACTGGCGCAACATCATCCTCGTTGTCGTCGTCGTCAACCAACCGAACCAAATCGTCTTCACTAACATCCGAAGTGTTTGCCCTTGTCTCACCAAAGAAATCAAGATTATTAGAAAACACATTTATATATTCAACACAACCAGAATACCTGCACACATTAATCTCATTCGACTCAGTAAACAGTCCTAACAAATCACCTTCATTCAGTCGCCACTCATCACAGTCATTAATTTCATCGTACAAACTATCCGAAATATTTAACGACACACCTTGAATTAATTTATCGTCTCGAGTCTCAACCAATTCAACAACAGGCGCCAAAACACAACCACACTCCTCTGTCTGTGCTTCTAATTCCCGCATTTTAGTCCCTGCTTGTATTGCCAATATTTCCGCTTCCGAACGTGCTATATTCATTTCACACTCTTTCATTGTCTGCTCATGAATTCGAACTCGTTCTTCGTCAAACTTCTGTTCCCAAATTTCAAAATTTTTCATGTTCAACTCGTCAAGAAATACCCAGACCATTTTCTGCAGCTCTACCTCATTCCAAGTTTTTATTCCTAGTCCTAAACTATTTAAACTTTCCCTCATCTCTTCGACAGACATATCGAAAATATCTTCAAAGTACAAAAGCTTAAACTCTATCGAATTTTCCATTTCAGAAACTTACGCAAGTCCACAATTTCAAATTTCAAAATTTCAAAACGAACTATCACAATTCAACTTTCCGCACTTTCAAAATTTCAACACGGATACGCCCCTAAAATTCTCAATTTCCCTTAACAATAAAAAATTCGTATTCAAAGCGATAATTTAGAGCGTAAAAAAATTTCCGCCAACACTCATATGTTATAACTTCCAAATTCTCGTACTTTAAACTCCTTAACGACGAAAATCTTCATTCAAAGAAACATTAGAGAGCAAAAAAAATCCCTCATATGTTATGACACAACTTCGCATATCAAAGAGAAAAATGAGAGCGAGAAAAAAAAATCCCGCGAGCACCCATATGTAACGAGTTCAACCTAATAACAGCTCAAAGAAACTCGTGTCTAGTTTAACAGGTATAATTCTCCAAACAAATTAACGATACATTACCCAACCGTAGACTGACGGTGGAAACGGTTCGCTCATCACTCACGAAAGAACGCCAAAGAAAACCTGGTCTTCAATGCAGCAACAGGCTGACGACCAGAAAATAGACGCGTAGAAAGACGTCAAACACCACAGGTGTAAAGCCTCACGAAACTAGCTTAACTAGCATGCGAACAGGAAGTACTCGGACAAGACTACGCCCATCGGCAGTATCATCAGAGACCTCTCTCAGGAAGTACTCGGACAAGACTACACTCATCGGCAGTATAATCAGAGCCTTCCTCCACACACCCTATTCTCTTTCCTTATATAGTAGATATCTCCTCGGTAGAGGTCTCTACTCAGTCAAAGGAAACCAGTCAAGCATAACCCTTGCCAATCCTAAGACTAGTCAGTCGTGTGACCCTAACAATACCTACTTCGGTCCGTGTACTTACTTATTTTTTTTAGAAACGTCAACTTACTTACTTCAGTTTTTCCGAAACCAAATTCGCACTATATATAGTGCCTTGTGTCTTACGGACGATGGCGATTGGCTGCCGTCTATTTTAATGAGAGCTCACCGTTTGACGACGATCACCAATGCTCATCGACACGAAAATCGTGTACGTCTCTCTCGGTGTTGCGCTACAGTGCGGTCTCAAGGCCTGGAGAGGGCGGAGGGCAACTAACCGCTACTACACGGCGCGAGTCGAACTTACTTTTTTGCGTTGTAAATTGCAAGAGAGCGTTTGGCCACGCTAAGGTTAACGTCGTATTCAGACACCTGATTGGCCCGTTTCTTAGACTGGTGTTCTCTGTGCTAAGGGAACGTACATACCTACTTCGGTCCGTGTACTTACTTATTTTTTCTAAGAAACGTCAACTTACTTACTTCAGTTTTTCCGAAACCTAATTTGCACAATATATAGTGCCATTGTGTGTTTCGGACGATGGCGATTGGCTGCCGTCTGTTTTAATGAGAGCTCACCGTTTGACGACGATCACCAATGCTCATCGACACGAAAATCGTGTACGTCTCTCTCGGTGTTGCGCTACAGTGCGGTCGCAAGGCCTCGGCGACCACCTGCGGTGCCAGTCCCAAGCCTGGAGAAGGCGGAGGGCAACCAACCGCTACTATACGGCGCGAGTCGAACTTACTTTTTTACATAGTAAATTGCAAGAGAGCGTTTGGCCACGCTAAGATTTACGTCGTATTCAGACACATAATTGGCCCGTTTCTTAGACTGGTGTTCTCTGTGCTAAGGGAACGTACATACCTACTTCGATCCGTGTACTTACTTAGGTTTTCTGAGAGACGTCAACTTACTTACTTCAGTTTTTCCGAAACCGAATTCTCACTATATATAGTGCCCTTGTGTCTTTCGGACGATGGCGATTGGCTGCCGTCTATTTTAATGAGAGCTCACCGTTTGACGACGATCACCAATGCTCATCGACACGTAAATCGTGTACGTCTCTCTCGGTGTTGCGCTACAGTGCGGTCGCAAGGCCTCGGCGACCACCTGCGGTGCCAGTCGCAACCCAGGAGAAGGCGGAGGGCAACCAACCGCTACTATACGGCGCGAGTCGAACTTACTTTTTTACATAGTAAATTGCAAGAGAGCGTTTGGCCACGCTAAGATTAACGTCGTATTCAGACACATAATTGGCCCGTTTCTTAGCCTGTTGCTCTCTGAGCAATGGGAACGTACATACCTACTTCGATCCGTGTACTTATTTAGGTTTTTTGAGAAACGTCAACTTACTTACACCTATGCTCATCGACACGAAAATCGTGTACGTCTCTCTCGGTGTTGCGCTACAGTGCGGTCTCAAGGCCTCGGCAACCACCTGCGGTGCCAGTCCCAAGCCTGGAGAAGGCGGAGGGCAACCAACCGCTACTATACGGCGCGAGTCGAACTTACGTTTTTACATAGTAAATTGCAAGAGAGCGTTTGGCCACGTTAAGATTAACGTCGTATTCAGACACCTAATTGGCCCGTTTCTTAGACTGGTGTTCTCTGTTGAAAGGGAACGTACATACCTACTTCGGTCCGTGTATTTACTTAGGTTTTCTGAGAGACGTCAACTTACTTCAGTTTTTCAGAAACCTAATTTGCACTATATGTAGTGCCATTGTGTCTTTCGGAAGATGGCGATTGGCTGCCGTCTATTTTAATGAGAGCTCACCGTTTGACCACGATCACCAATGCTCATCGACACGAAAATCGTGTATTTCTCTCTCGGTGTTGCGCTACAGTGCGGTCTCAAGGCTTCGGCAACCACCTGCGGTGCCAGTCCCAAGCCAGGAGACTGTTGTTCTCTGTGCAAAGGGGACGTACATACCTACTTCGGTCCATGTATTTACTAAGGTTTTTTGAGAAACGTCAACCTGAGCAATGGGAACGTACATACCTCCTTCGATCCGTGTACTTATTTAGGTTTTTTGAGAAACGTCAACTTACTTACTTCATTTTTCCGAAATCTTATTTGCACTATATATAGTGCCCTTGTGTCTTTCGGACGATGGCGATTGGCTGCCGTCTATTTTAATGAGAGCTCACCGTTTGACGACGATCACCTATGCTCATCGACACGAAAATCGTGTACGTCTCTCTCGGTGTTGCGCTACAGTGCGGTCTCAAGGCCTCGGCAACCACCTGCGGTGCCAGTCCCAAGCCTGGAGAAGGCGGAGGGCAACCAACCGCTACTATACGGCGCGAGTCGAACTTACTTTTTTACATAGTAAATTGCAAGAGAGCGTTTGGCCACGCTAAGATTAACGTCGTATTCAGACACATAATTGGCCGCTTCTTAGCCTGTTGTTCTCTGTGCAAAGGGAGCGTACATACCTACTTCGGTCTCTGTACTTATTTAGGTTTTCTGAGAAACGTCAACTTACTTACTTCAGTTTTCCGAAACCTTTTCGCACCATATATAGTGCCCTTGTGTCTTTCGGACCATACCGATTGGCTGCCGTCAATTTTAATGAGAGCTCACCGTTTGACGACGATCACCAATGCTCGTCGACACGAAAATCGTGTACGTCTCTCTCAGTGTTGCGCTACAGTGCGGCCGCAAGGCCTCTTCGAGCAGCTGCGGTGCCAGTCCCAAGCCTGGAGAAGGCGGAGGGCAACCAACCACTACTATACGGCGCGAGTCGAACTTACGTTTTTACATAGTAAATTGCAAGAGAGCGTTTGGCCACGTTAAGATTAACGTCGTATTCAGACACCTAATTGGCCCGTTTCTTAGACTGGTGTTCTCTGTGCTAAGGGAACGTACATACCTACTTCGGTCCGTGTATTTACTTAGGTTTTCTGAGAGACGTCAACTTACTTCAGTTTTTCAGAAACCTAATTTGCACTATATATAGTGCCATTGTGTCTTTTGGACGATGGCGATTGGCTGCCGTGTATTTTAATGAGAGCTCACCGTTTGACGACGATCACCAATGCTCATCGACACGAAAATCGTGTACGTCTCTCTCGGTGTTGCGCTACAGTGCGGTCGCAAGGCCTCGGCCACCACCTGCGGTGCCAGTCCCAAGCCTGGAGAAGGCGGAGGGCAACCAATCGCTACTATACGGTGCGAGTCGAACTTCCTTTTTTACATAGTAAATTGCAAGAGAGCGTTTGGCCACGCTAAGATTAACTTCGTATTCAGACACCTACTTTGGCCCGTTTCTTAGCCTGTTGCTCTCTGAGCAATGGGAACGTACATACCTACTTCGGTCCGTGTACTTATTTATTTTTTTTGAGAAACGTCAACTTACTTACTTCATTTTTTCCGAAACCTAATTCGTACTATATATAGTGCCCTTGTGTCTTACGGACGATCTCGATTGGCTGCCGTCTATTTTAATGAGAGCTCACCGTTTGACGACGATCACCAATGCTCATCGACACGAAAATCGTGTACGTCTCTCTCGGTGTTGCGCTACAGTGCGGTCGCAAGGCCTCGGCGACCACCTGCGGTGCCAGTCCCAAGCCAGGAGAAGGCGGAGGGCAACCAACCGCTACTATACGGCGCGAGTCGAACTTACTTTTTTACATAGTAAATTGCAAGAGAGCGTTTGGCCACGCTAAGATTTACGTCGTATTCAGACACATAATTGGCCCGTTTCTTAGACTGGTGTTCTCTGTGCTAAGGGAACGTACATACCTACTTCGATCCGTGTACTTACTTAGGTTTTCTGAGAGACGTCAACTTACTTACTTCAGTTTTTCCGAAACCGAATTCTCACTATATATAGTGCCCTTGTGTCTTTCGGACGATGGCGATTGGCTGCCGTCTATTTTAATGAGAGCTCACCGTTTGACGACGATCACCAATGCTCATCGACACGTAAATCGTGTACGTCTCTCTCGGTGTTGCGCTACAGTGCGGTCGCAAGGCCTCGGCGACCACCTGCGGTGCCAGTCGCAACCCAGGAGAAGGCGGAGGGCAACCAACCGCTACTATACGGCGCGAGTCGAACTTACTTTTTTACATAGTAAATTGCAAGAGAGCGTTTGGCCACGCTAAGATTAACGTCGTATTCAGACACATAATTGGCCCGTTTCTTAGCCTGTTGCTCTCTGAGCAATGGGAACGTACATACCTACTTCGATCCGTGTACTTATTTAGGTTTTTTGAGAAACGTCAACTTACTTACACCTATGCTCATCGACACGAAAATCGTGTACGTCTCTCTCGGTGTTGCGCTACAGTGCGGTCTCAAGGCCTCGGCAACCACCTGCGGTGCCAGTCCCAAGCCTGGAGAAGGCGGAGGGCAACCAACCGCTACTATACGGCGCGAGTCGAACTTACGTTTTTACATAGTAAATTGCAAGAGAGCGTTTGGCCACGTTAAGATTAACGTCGTATTCAGACACCTAATTGGCCCGTTTCTTAGACTGGTGTTCTCTGTTGAAAGGGAACGTACATACCTACTTCGGTCCGTGTATTTACTTAGGTTTTCTGAGAGACGTCAACTTACTTCAGTTTTTCAGAAACCTAATCTGCACTATATGTAGTGCCATTGTGTCTTTCGGAAGATGGCGATTGGCTGCCGTCTATTTTAATGAGAGCTCACCGTTTGACCACGATCACCAATGCTCATCGACACGAAAATCGTGTATTTCTCTCTCGGTGTTGCGCTACAGTGCGGTCTCAAGGCTTCGGCAACCACCTGCGGTGCCAGTCCCAAGCCAGGAGACTGTTGTTCTCTGTGCAAAGGGGACGTACATACCTACTTCGGTCCATGTATTTACTAAGGTTTTTTGAGAAACGTCAACCTGAGCAATGGGAACGTACATACCTCCTTCGATCCGTGTACTTATTTAGGTTTTTTGAGAAACGTCAACTTACTTACTTCATTTTTCCGAAATCTTATTTGCACTATATATAGTGCCCTTGTGTCTTTCGGACGATGGCGATTGGCTGCCGTCTATTTTAATGAGAGCTCACCGTTTGACGACGATCACCTATGCTCATCGACACGAAAATCGTGTACGTCTCTCTCGGTGTTGCGCTACAGTGCGGTCTCAAGGCCTCGGCAACCACCTGCGGTGCCAGTCCCAAGCCTGGAGAAGGCGGAGGGCAACCAACCGCTACTATACGGCGCGAGTCGAACTTACTTTTTTACATAGTAAATTGCAAGAGAGCGTTTGGCCACGCTAAGATTAACGTCGTATTCAGACACATAATTGGCCGCTTCTTAGCCTGTTGTTCTCTGTGCAAAGGGAGCGTACATACCTACTTCGGTCTCTGTACTTATTTAGGTTTTCTGAGAAACGTCAACTTACTTACTTCAGTTTTCCGAAACCTTTTCGCACCATATATAGTGCCCTTGTGTCTTTCGGACCATACCGATTGGCTGCCGTCAATTTTAATGAGAGCTCACCGTTTGACGACGATCACCAATGCTCGTCGACACGAAAATCGTGTACGTCTCTCTCAGTGTTGCGCTACAGTGCGGCCGCAAGGCCTCTTCGAGCAGCTGCGGTGCCAGTCCCAAGCCTGGAGAAGGCGGAGGGCAACCAACCACTACTATACGGCGCGAGTCGAACTTACGTTTTTACATAGTAAATTGCAAGAGAGCGTTTGGCCACGTTAAGATTAACGTCGTATTCAGACACCTAATTGGCCCGTTTCTTAGACTGGTGTTCTCTGTGCTAAGGGAACGTACATACCTACTTCGGTCCGTGTATTTACTTAGGTTTTCTGAGAGACGTCAACTTACTTCAGTTTTTCAGAAACCTAATTTGCACTATATATAGTGCCATTGTGTCTTTTGGACGATGGCGATTGGCTGCCGTGTATTTTAATGAGAGCTCACCGTTTGACGACGATCACCAATGCTCATCGACACGAAAATCGTGTACGTCTCTCTCGGTGTTGCGCTACAGTGCGGTCGCAAGGCCTCGGCCACCACCTGCGGTGCCAGTCCCAAGCCTGGAGAAGGCGGAGGGCAACCAATCGCTACTATACGGTGCGAGTCGAACTTCCTTTTTTACATAGTAAATTGCAAGAGAGCGTTTGGCCACGCTAAGATTAACTTCGTATTCAGACACCTACTTTGGCCCGTTTCTTAGCCTGTTGCTCTCTGAGCAATGGGAACGTACATACCTACTTCGGTCCGTGTACTTATTTATTTTTTTTGAGAAACGTCAACTTACTTACTTCATTTTTTCCGAAACCTAATTCGTACTATATATAGTGCCCTTGTGTCTTACGGACGATCTCGATTGGCTGCCGTCTATTTTAATGAGAGCTCACCGTTTGACGACGATCACCAATGCTCATCGACACGAAAATCGTGTACGTCTCTCTCGGTGTTGCGCTACAGTGCGGTCGCAAGGCCTCGGCGACCACCTGCGGTGCCAGTCCCAAGCCAGGAGAAGGCGGAGGGCAACCAACCGCTACTATACGGCGCGAGTCGAACTTACTTTTTTACATAGTAAATTGCAAGAGAGCGTTTGGCCACGCTGAGATTAACGTCGTATTCAGACACATAATTGGCCGTTTCTTAGCCTGTTGCTCTCTGAGCAATGGGAACGTACATATATACTTCGGTCCGTGTACTTATTTAGGTTTTTTGAGAAACGTCAACTTACTTACTTCATTTTTCCGAAATCTTATTCGCACTATATATAGTGCCCTTGTGTCTTTCGGACGATGGCGATTGGCTGCCGTCTATTTTAATGAGAGCTCACCGTTTGACGACGATCACCTATGCTCATCGACACGAAAATCGTGTACGTCTCTCTCGGTGTTGCGCTACAGTGCGGTCTCAAGGCCTCGGCGACCACCTGCGGTGCCAGTCCCAAGCCTGGAGAAGGCGGAGGGCAACCAACCGCTACTATAAGGCGCGAGTCGAACTAACTTTTTTACATAGTAAATTGCAAGAGAGCGTTTCGCCACGCTAAGATTAACGTCGTATTCAGACACATAATTGGCCCGTTTCTTAGACTGTTGTTCTCTATGCAAAGGGAACGTACATACCTACTTCGGTCCCTGTACTTATTTAGGTTTTCTGAGAAACGTCAACTTACTTACTTCAGTTTTCCGAAACCTTTTCGCACTATATATGGTGCCCTTGTGTCTTTCGGACGATGGCGATTGGCTGCCGTCAGTTTTAATGAGAGCTCACCGTTTGACGACGATCACCTATGCTCATCGACACGAAAATCGTGTACGTCTCTCTCGGTGTTGCGCTACAGTGCGGTCTCAAGGCCTCGGCGACCAACTGCGGTGCCAGTCCCAAGCCTGGAGAAGGCGGAGGGTTACCAACCGCTACTATACGGCGCGAGTCGAACTTACTTTTTTACATAGTAGATTGCAAGACAGCGTTTGGCCACGCTAAGATTAACGTCGTATTCAGACACCTAATTGGCCCGTTTCTTAGACTGTTGTTCTCTGTGCAAAGCGAACGTACATACCTACTTCGGTCCGTGTACTTACTTAGGTTTTTTGAGAAACGTCAACCTACTTGCTTCAGTTTTTCCGAAACCAAATTCGCACTATATATAGTGCCGTTGTGTCTTACGGACGATGGCGATTGGCTGCCGTCTATTTTAATGAGAGCTCACCGTTTGACGACGATCACCAATGCTCATCGACACGAAAATCGTGTATTTCTCTCTCGGTGTTGCGCTACAGTGCGGCCGCAAGGCCTCTTCGAGCACCTGCGGTGCCAGTCCCAAGCCTGGAGAAGGCGGAGGGCAACCAACCGCTACTATACGGCGCGAGTCGAACTTACTTTTTTACATAGTAAATTGCTAGAGAGCGTTTGGCCACGCTAAGATTGAGGTCGTATTCAGACACATAATTGGCCGTTTCTTAGCCTGTTGTTCTCTGTGCAAAGGGAACGTACATACCTACTTCGGTCCCTGTACTTATTTAGGTTTTCTGAGAAACGTCAACTTACTTACTTCAGTTTTCCGAAACCTTTTAGACAATGCAAAGACAAGACAAGACAAAACATTTATTGTTCCCAGTAAATTGTGTACATCAACAGTTATGCGTATAATACAAATTACCATAGAGTATTAATCGTCAATGTTAGGAGCAGAGGAAATAATGGGAGCAATGGGCACACCTAAAGGGAGTGATCCCGCTAAGCAGGGGCCTAATTGCTTCATGCAGGGTGAGTCAGGATGAAGGCCAATTCGCTATCAGAGAAGAGGAGGGAATTAGATAAGCTTAACTACCAAAAGAAAGAAAACAACAAACTTAAGTAACATATTTCAGTGCGTGCGCGCGCACCAGTTGTCTAAAGAGGGCGAGGCTGGTGACAGTACGTATGCTCAAAGGAAGGTTATTCCACGTGAGTGGGCCCTGAAATTTGAGTGAAAATTTACGAGTGTTAGTTCTTGCATAGATAGATCTATAGTCACTGTTACTTCTTGTGAGGCCAGGATGCAAAGTGCGAATAAAGTAGGAAGAGAAGGAGGGAGGGAGAAGGTTATTAGTATACTGATACATAAGTACCCCAGTCTGTACAAATCTGATTTGCTTAATGCTTAGGAGTTTATGTTCAGCGAATAAAGGACCTGTGTGACAGAGACCATAAGATTTAGTGATGGTTCTAATAGCTTTTTTGTAGTATCTTTAGTGCGTTGAGATGAGTGTCGTAAGTAGAGGTCCAGATCAGGTTACAATATGTAAGATAAGGATATATTAATGTGTAGTAAAGGTCCTTTAGGACATGAGGAGGGATCAGATAAGAGACTCTCTTAATAATTCCTATACTTTTTGATATTTTTTTGCTTATTTCATCAATATGTGTTTGCCATTTACGATGCTGATCAATGTGGACTCCAAGTAATTTTGTTGAAGAAACTTGTGGAATAGTTGTGTTGTCTATAAGTATCGTCTTGTTCGTGAGGGGTATCGGCTTTTTATTGGAGCAAAATATAATGTAGTTGGTTTTATTGAGGTTCAATGACAGTTTATTGGCTTTAAACCAGTCACTAGCTGACATTAATTCAGTGTTTACTGTTTGAAAGAGGTGGTCATATGAGGCATGAGACAGAAAGACATTGGAGTCGTCTGCAAATAATATGTAATGTAAGATAGTTGACGAGTTCGGTAGGTCATTTATGTATATAATAAACAAATAGGTCCAAGAATTGAGCCCTGAGGGACTCCGAATTCTATGTGCTGAAACTTGGAGGATTTACCATTGCAGAGGACCTGCTGTGATCGATTACTAAGATAACTTTTAAGCCAAAGCAGGGCATTACCTGTATTGCCATAGTGTTCGAGTTTGGCAAGGAGAATTTTGTGGTCCACGGTATCGAATGCTTTTGCCAGGTCTAAAAAGATACCAATTGAATATTCGTTTTTATCCATGGCCTTAGTTATTTTATCATGAATGTCAATCAGAGACATGGAGGTAGAGTGGCCAGGTTGGAAGCCATGCTGGAACGGGTAGAAGATATTTTTTTGTTTCATAAACGAGAATATTCTATCATACATTACTCTCTCAAACAGTTTGGAAAAGAAAGTCAATATAGAGATAGGTCTGTAGTTAGTAATATCATTTTTAGAGCCTTGTTTGTGTATAGGTATGACCTTGGTAAGTTTGATTTCCAGTGGAACTTCACCATTTTTAAGCGAGCAATTGATCAGTTCGGCTAGTGGATCTGCCAGGAGTTCAATGACGGAAGATAATATGTAAGGGTTTAGATCATCGGTACCAGAGGTGAGAGTTGGCTTTAAAGTTCTATTGATGGCCACAATCTCCTGGGGGCAAGTTGGTAGTAGAGCAAATGAGTTTGGAGAGGACGGCGAGAGGTAATCATGGAAGCTCTTGTTAGATGGTTGTATTTTACTTGACAGTGATTTTGCTAAGCCTGTAAAGTAAGAGTTGAAGTGCTCAGCCATTGTTACAGGATCCTGTATTACATTCCCTTCAAGTTTAATTTCGGTTATAAATGTATCGCTGTTTTGTGATTTAATTATAGTTCAAATTACCTGCCAGGTTTTTTTATATCATTGGCATGTTTAATGAATTCATTAGTATAATAAGATTGTTCAGCGGTAGTACGAATAGTTTTGTATTTATTTCGATATTTGATAAAAGCATGTTTGTTGTCAGGCGTAGGGTTTTGATGTATTTAACGTAGAGCTTTTCCTTTTTCCTTGTAGATTTCAATAGGCCCAGTGTCATCCATGGTTGATGGAAGGTATTATTTTTAGATGCCTTTTGGGGTATAAAGGGAAATGCTTCATCATAGGATTTTTTGACCATATTTGTGAACATGTTATATGCTAGGTCAGTGTTGTTTTCGTTGCACAAGTGTGAAACAGGATTCCAGTCAGTATTGGCTAATTTATGTTTGAAGTTTATGGAGGTTTCATCAGTAATCTTCCTTTTCATCTGAGACTTTCCTATGTTGAGAAATGCTTTTGGTTCAGCTTTAGTCCAGGTAATTATAGGTAAGTGATCAGATATGTCAGATGTTATTATGGCAGACTCAAGTATGTTATCAAGTGAGTTAGTAAAGATGTTATCTATTAGGCTCGCTGTAGTTGGGGTGATTCTAGTTGGTTTGAGAATCAGTGGGAGGTAGTGGCGTGACGTCATGGACTCCATAAATTGATTAGTCGGGGTATGATTTCCATATGCCAACAGATCAACATTAAAGTCGCCAGTTAGAAAAATTTCCTTGGGTTTGTTCTTATTCTTATTTAGAGTTAACATTAGAATATCGAATTCCTCATTAAATTCATCAAGATTAAGGCCAGATGGTCTGTAAATTACACCAATAAGTTTATCTACCGTTTTGTGCTGTGGGATATTAATGAATAGGCTTTCAAATGAAGTCATGGAGTCAGTGATGTGGAGATCCATTATGGAGTACTCAATATCCTTTCTGATGAGGAAACCAACTCCTCCGCCCCTCCCCTGTCCTCTACTCTTATGCAGGAAATTGTAGCCAGTGATAGAAATTGTATCCGTCATTAGTTCATTTAGCCAAGTCTCAGTTAGTGCAAGAACCGACACCGGAAGCTGATGCAACAGAAATAGGATGTCGTTAATTTTAGGAGTAATTGAGCGACAATTAATGTGCATGATAGAGAAAGAGAGAGGATGTTTATCGAATTTATCTACTAGTTGAGATGGACCAAAATATTCACTATCTTTGGCAATATTACAAAAGTAATTTCCATCAGGATCCAAGTCTTTATTGTTGAGTAGGGGTCGGTGTGATTCCTCACTGTTAAATAACTTAAGTGTAGTAGGTTTAAGGCATTCTGACTCATGTGTTCTGGGTGGAGAGGACTCAACACTAGTGTCAACATTGTAGGTAGGGCTCAATGAACAAGCATTGTCAGAACTATCATGGGAGCGCCAGTTCGTTATAGAGGTCAAGGTACAGGTACTATGAGATGTAGCACAGAGCCTTATGCCAGGGCAGCCACATGCCCTCTGGTCAACAACCTGCGGTGCCAGTCCCAACCTATATATAGTGCCCTTGTGTCTTTCGGACCATACGATTGGCTGCCGTCAATTTTAATGAGAACTCACCGTTTGACGACGATCACCAATGCTCATCGACACGAAAATCGTGTACGTCTCTCTCGGTGTTGCGCTACAGTGCGGTCTCAAGGCCTCGGCAACCACCTGCGGTGCCAGTCCTAAGCCTGGAGAAGGTGGAGGGCAACCAAACGCTACTATACGGCGCGAGTCGAACTTACTTTTTTACATAGTAAATTGCAAGAGAGCGTTTGGCCACGCTAAGATTAACGTCGTATTCAGACACATAATTGGCCCGTTTCTTAGACTGTTGTTTTCTGTGCAATGGGAACGTACATACCTACTTCGGTCCGTGTATTACTTAGGTTTTTTGAGAAACATCAACTTACTTCAGTTTTTCCGAAACCTAATTCGCACTATATATAGTGCCCTTGTGTCTTACGGACGATGGCGATTGGCTGCCGTCTATTTTAATGAGAGCTCACCGTTTGACGACGATCACCAATGCTCATCGACACGAAAATCGTGTACGTCTCTCTCGGTGTTGCGCTACAGTGCGGCCGAAAGGCCTGTGCGACCAACTGTGGTGCCAGTCCCAAGCCTGGAGAAGGCGGAGGGCAACCAACCGCTACTATACGGCGCGAGTCGAACTTACTTTTTTACATAGTAAATTGCAAGAGAGCGTTTGGCCACGTTGAGATTAACGTCGTATTCAGACACCTAATTGGTCCGTTTCTTAGACTGTTGTTCTCTGTGCAAAGGGAACGTACATACCTACTTCGGTCCGTGTATTTACTAAGGTTTTTTGAGAAACGTCAACCTACTTGCTTCAGTTTTTCCGAAACCTAATTCGCACTATATATAGTGCCCTCGTGTCTTTCGGACGATGGCGATTGGCTGCCGTCTATTTTAATGAGAGCTCACCGTTTGACGACGATCACCAATGCTCATCGACACGAAAATCGTGTACGTCTCTCTCGGTGTTGCCCTACAGTGCGGTCGCAAGGCCTCGGCCACCACCTGCGGTGCCAGTCCCAAGCCAGGAGAAGACGGAGGGCAACCAACCGCTACTTTAGGGCGCGAGTGGAACTTACTTTTTTACATAGTAAATTGCAAGAGAGCGTTTGGCCACGCTAAGATTAACGTCGTATTCAGACACATAATTGGCCGTTTCTTAGCCTGTTGCTCTCTGAGCAATGGGAACGTACATACCTACTTCGGTCCGTGTACTTATTTAGGTTTTTTGAGAAGCGTCAACTTACTTACTTCATTTTTCCGAAATCTTATTCGCACTATATATAGTGCCCTTGTGTCTTTCGGACGATGGCGATTGGCTGCCGTCTATTTTAATGAGAGCTCACCGTTTGACGACGATCACCAATGCTCATCGACACGAAAATCGTGTACGTCTCTCTCGGTGTTGCGCTACAGTGCGGCCGCAAGGCCTCTTCGAGCACCTGCGGTGCCAGTCCCAAGCCTGGAGAAGGCGGAGGGCAACCAACCGCTACTATACGGTGCGAGTCGAACTTACTTTCTTACATAATAGATTGCAGGAGAGCGTTTGGCCACGCTAAGATTAACGTCGCATTCAGACACCTACTTGGCCCGTTTCTTAGACTGTTGTTCTCTGTGCAAAGCGAACGTACATATTATTATTTCTATTATCTATCTAGTCTCATGTTCCTGGTTGCGGTTTGCCAACCAGTTTTGCATAATAAACGAATATATACAAACACACACAACACACACACACACACACACACACACACACACACACACACACACACACACACACACACACACACACACACACACACACACACACACGCGCACACGCACACGCACACGCACACGCACACGCACACGCAGACGCACACGCACACACACACACACACACACACACACCTACTTCGGTCCGTCTACTAATTTAGGTTTTCGTCAACTTACTTGCTTCAGTTTTTCCGAAACCTAATTCGCACTATATATAGTGCCCTTGTGTCTTACAGACGATGGCGATTGGCTGCCGTCTATTTTAATGAGAGCTCACCGTTTGACGACGATCACCAATGCTCATAGACACGAAAATCGTGTACGTCTCTCTCGGTGTTGCGCTACAGTGCGGTCTCAAGGCCTCGCCGACCACCTTCGGTGCCAGTCCCAAGCCTGGAGAAGGCGGAGGGCAACTAAACGCTACTATAAGGCGCGAGTCGAACTTACGTTTTTACATAGTAAATTGCAAGAGAGCGTTTGGCCACGCTAAGATTAACGTCGTATTCAGACACATAATTGGCCCGTTTCTTAGACTGTTGTCCTCTGTGCAAAGGGAACGTACATACCTACTTCGGTCCGTGTTTTTACTAAGGTTTTTTGAGAAACATCAACTTACTTACTTCAGTTTTTCCGAAACCTAATTTGCACTATATATAGTGCCCCTGTGTCTTACGGACGATGGCGATTGGCTGCCGTCTATTTTAATGAGAGCTCACCGTTTGACGAGAATCACCAATGCCAGTCCCAAGCCTGGAGAAGGCGGAGGGCAACCAACCGCTACTATACGGTGCGAGTCGAACTTACTTTTTTACATAGCAAATTGCGAGAGAGCGTTTGGCCACGCTAAGATTAACGTCGTATTCAGACACATAATTGGCCCGTTTCTTAGACTGTTTTTACTAAGGTTTTTTGAGAGACATCAACTTAGTTACTTCAGTTTTTTCCGAAACCTAATTCGCACTATATATAGTGCCCTTGTGTCTTACGGACGATAGCGATTGGCTGCCGTCTATTTTAATGAGAGCTCGCCGTTTGACCACGATCACCAATGCTCATCGTCATGAAAATCGTGTACGTCTCTCTCGGTGTTGCGCTAGAGTGCGGTCGCAAGGCCTCGGCGACCAACTGCGGTGCCAGTCCCAAGCCTGGAGAAGGCGGAGGGCAACCAACCGCTACTATACGGTGCGAGTCGAACTTACTTTATTACATAGTAAATTGCAAGAGAGCGTTTGGCCACGCTAAGATTAACTTCGTATTCAGACACCTAATTGGCCCGTTTCTTAGACTGTTGTTCTCTGTGCAAAGCGAACGTACATACCTACTTCGGTCCGTGTACTTACTTAGCCGAATTCGCAGTATATACAGTGCCCTTGTGTCTTTCGGACGATGGCGATTGGCTGCCGTCTATTTTAATGACAGCTCACCGTTTGACGACGACCACCGATACTCATCGACACGAAAATCGTGTATGTCTCTCTCGGTGTTGCCCTACAGTGCGGTCTCAAGGCCTCGGCGACCACCTGCGGTGCCAGTCCCAAGCCTGGAGAAGGCGGAGGGCAACCAACCGCAACTATACGGTGCGAGTCGAACTTACTTTTTTACATAGTAAATTGCAAGAAAGCGTTTGGCCACGCTAAGGTTGACGTCGTTTTGAGACAGATAATTGGCCCGTTTCTTAGACTGGTTTTCTCTGTGCAAAGGGAACGTACATACCTACTTCGGTCCGTGTACTTACTTAGGTTTTCTGAGAGACGTCAGCTTACTTACTTCAGTTTTCCGAAACCTAAGTTGCACTATATATAGTGCCATTGTGTCTTTCGGACGATGGCGGTTGGCTGACGTCTATTTTAATGAGAGCTCACCGTTTGACGACGATCACCAATGCTCATCGACACGAAAATCGTTTACGTCTCCCTCGGTATTGTGCTACAGTGCGGTCGCAAGGCCTCGGCGACCACCTGCGGTGCTAGTCCCAAGCCTGGAGAAGGCGGAGGGCAACCAACCGTACTATACGGCGCGAGTCGAACTTACTTTCTTACATAGTAAATTGCAAGAGACATAATTGGCCCGTTTCTTAGCCTGATGCTCTCTGTGCAAAGGGAACGTACATACCTACTTCGGTTCGTGTAGGCCTACTTATTTAGGTTTTTTGAGAAACGTCAACTTACTTACTTCAGTTTTTCCGAAACCTTATTCGCACTATATATACTGCCATTGTGTCTTTCGGACGATGGCGATTGGTTGCCGTCTATTTTAATGAGAGCTCACCGTTTGTCGACGATCACCAATGCTCATCGACACGAAAATCGTGTACGAACATTTTCCTTCCTTGGGAAATCGCTTTTCCGATGGAGATTTGATGAATTTGAAAATTTGTCGAAAAGTGTTTTTGTGGCAGTTTCGATGTTGGTGCATGGTATATTGTAGGAAATCGTCCTGTGATATGATTTCTGTTGTTTAGAGGTGTTAATCTGTCTTAGAATTTGAATTAGAGCAATTTTTCGAGAAAAAACATCGAATTTCGAACATTTTCCTTCCTTGGGAAATCGCTTTTCCGATGGAGATTTGATGAATTTGAAAATTTGTCGAAAAGTGTTGTGGCAGTTTCGATGTTGGTGCATGGTATATTGTAGGGAATCGTCCTGTGATATGATTTCTGTTGTTTAGAGGTGTTAATCTGTCTTAGAATTTGAATTAGAGCAATTTTTCGAGAAAAAAAATCGACTTTCGAACATTTTCCTTCCTTGGGAAATCGCTTTTCCGATGGAGATTTGATGAATTTGAAAATTTGTCGAAAAAGTGTTGTTGTGGCAGTTTCGATGTTGGTACATGGTATATTGTAGGGAATCGTCCTGTGATATGATTTCTGTTGTTTAGAGGTGTTAATCTGTCTTCGAATTTGAATTAGAGCAATTTTTCGAGAAAAAAAATCGAATTTCGAACATTTTCCTTCCTTGGGAAATCGCTTTTCCGATGGAGATTTGATGAATTTGAAAATTTGTCGAAAAGTGTTTTTGTGGCAGTTTCGATGTTGGTGCATGGTATATTGTAGGAAATCGTCCTGTGATATGATTTCTGTTGTTTAGAGGTGTTAATCTGTCTTCGAATTTGAATTAGAGCAATTTTTCGAGAAAAAAAATCGAATTTCGAACATTTTCCTTCCTTGGGAAATCGCTTTTCCGATGGAGATTTGATGAATTTGAAAATTTTTAGAAAAGTGTTTTTGTGGCAGTTTCGATGTTGGTGCATGGTATATTGTAGGAAATCGTCCTGTGATATGATTTCTGTTGTTTAGAGGTGTTAATCTGTGTTAGAATTTGAATTAGAGCAATTTTTCGAGAAAAAAAATCGAATTTCGAACATTTTCCTTCCTTGGGAAATCGCTTTTCCGATGGAGATTTGATGAATTTGAAAATTTGTCGAAAAAGTGTTGTCGCAGTTTCGTTGTTGGTGCATGGTATATTGTAGGAAATCGTCCTGTGATATGATTTCTGTTGTTTAGAGGTGTTAGTCTGTCTTAGAATTTGAATTAGAGCAATTTTTCGAAAAAAATCGAATTTCGAACATTTTCCTTCCTTGGGAAATCGCTTTTCCGATGGAGATTTGATGAATTTGAAAATTTGTCGAAAAAGTGTTGTTGTGGCAGTTTCGATGTTGGTGCATGGTATATTGTAGGGAATCGTCCTATGATATGATTTCTGTTGTTTAGAGGTGTTAATCTGTCTTAGAATTTGAAATAGAGCAATTTTTCGAGAAAAAAAATCGAATTTCGAACATATTCCTTCCTTGGGAAATCGCTTTTCCGATGGAGATTTGATGAATTTGAAAATTTGTCGAAAAAGTGTTGTTGTGGCAGTTTCGATGTTGGTGCATGGTATATTGTAGGAAATCGTCCTGTGATATGATTTCCGTTGTTTAGAGGTGTTAATCTGTCTTAGAATTTGAATTAGAGCAATTTTTAGAAAAAAAATCGAATTTCGAACATTTTCTTTCCTTGGGAAATCGCTTTTCCGATGGAGATTTGATGAATTTGAAAATTTTTAGAAAAGTGTTTTTGTAGCAGTTTCGATGTTGGTGCATGGTATATTGTAGGAAATCGTCCTGTGATATGATTTCTGTTGTTTAGAGGTGTTAATCTGCGTTAGAATTTGAATTAGAGCAATTTTTCGAGAAAAAAAATCGAATTTCGAACATTTTCCTTTCTTGGGAAATCGCTTTTCCGATGGAGATTTGATGAATTTGAAAATTTTTAGAAAAGTGTTGTGGCAGTTTCGATGTTGGTGCATGGAATATTGTAGGAAATCGTCCTGTGATATGATTTCTGTTGTTTAGAGGTGTTAATCTGTCTTAGAATTTGAATTAGAGCAATTTTTCGAGAAAAAAAATCGAATTTCGAACATTTTTCTTCCATGGGAAATCGCTTTTCCGATGGAGATTTGATGAATTTGAAAATTTGTCGAAAAAGTGTTGTTGTGGCAGTTTCGATGTTGGTGCATGGTATATTGTAGGGAATCGTCCTGTGATATGATTTCTGTTGTTTAGAGGTGTTAATCTGTCTTAGAATTTGAATTAGAGCAATTTTTCGAGAGAAAAAAATCGAATTTCGAACATTTTCCTTCTTTGGGAAATCGCTTTTCCGATGGAGATTTGATGAATTTGAAAATTTGTCGAAAAAGTGTTGTGGCAGTTTCGATGTTGGTGCATGGTATATTGTAGGGAATCGTCCTGTGATATGATTTCTGTTGTTTAGAGGTGTTAATCTGTCTTAGAATTTGAATTACAGCAATTTTTCGAGAAAAAAAATCGAATTTCGAACATATTCCTTCCTTGGGAAATCGCTTTTCCGATGGAGATTTGATGAATTTGAAAATTTTTAGAAAAGTGTTTTTGTAGCAATTTCGATGTTGGTGCATGGTATATTGTAGGAAATCGTCCTGTGATATGATTTCTGTTGTTTAGAGGTGTTAATCTGCGTTAGAATTTGAATTAGAGCAATTTTTCCAGAAAAAAAATCGATATTCGAACATTTTCCTTCCTTGGGAAATCGCTTTTCCGATGGAGATTTGATGAATTTGAATATTTGTCGAAAAGTGTTGTTGTGGCAGTTTCGATGTTGGTGAATGGTATATTGTAGGAAATCGTCCTGTTTGTTTAGAGGTGTTAATCTGTCTTCGAATTTGAATTAGAGCAATTTTTCGAGAAAAAAAATCGAATTTCGAACATTTTCCTTCCTTGGGAAATCGCTTTTCCGATGGAGATTTGATGAATTTGAAAATTTGTCGAAAAAGTGTTGTTGTGGCAGTTTCGATGTTGGTGCATGGTATATTGTAGGGAATCGTCCTGTGATATGATTTCTGTTGTTTAGAGGTGTTAATCTGTCTTAGAATTTGAATTAGAGCAATTTTTCGAGAAAAAAAATCGAATTTCGAACATTTTCCTTCTTTGGGAAATCGCTTTTCCGATGGAGATTTGATGAATTTGAAAATTTGTCGAAAAAGTGTTGTGGCAGTTTCGATGTTGGTGCATGGTATATTGTAGGGAATCGTCCTGTGATATGATTTCTGTTGTTTAGAGGTGTTAATCTGTCTTAGAATTTGAATTAGAGCAATTTTTCGAGAAAAAAAATCGAATTTCGAACATATTCCTTCCTTGGGAAATCGCTTTTCCGATGGAGATTTGATGAATTTGAAAATTTGTCGAAAAAGTGTTGTTGTGGCAGTTTCGATGTTGGTGCATGGTATATTGTAGGAAATCGTCCTGTGATATGATTTCCGTTGAGTAGAGGTGTTAATCTGTCTTAGATTTTGAATTAGAGCAATTTTCCGAAAAAAATTTAAATTAAGCGGGAGTGGTGGGACACGATTCAGGTGGTGACTCCAATTCAATTATCGTGAAAATTGGGCAATTCATGGGAAAAAGTTTTTTGTCGCAGATTTGATGTTGGTGCATGGTATATTGTAGGAAATCGTGCTGTGATATGATTTCCGTTGAGTAGAGGTGTTAATCTGTCTTAGAATTTGAATTAGAGCAATTTTCCCCAAAAAATTTAAATTAAGAGGAAGTGGTGGGAAACGATTCAGGTGGTGACTCCAATTCAATTATCGTGAAAATTGGGCAATTCATGGGAAAAAGTTTTTTGTCGCAGATATGATGTTGGTGCATGGTATATTGTAGGAAATCGTGCTGTGATATGATTTCCGTTGAGTAGAGGTGTTAATCTGTCTTAGAATTTGAATTAGAGCAATTTTCCGAAAAAAATTTAAATTAAGCAAGAGTGGTGGGAAACGATTCAGGTGGTGACGCCAATTCAATTATCGTGAAAATTGGGCAATTGATGGGAAAAAGTTTTTTGTCGCAGATATGATGTTGGTGCATGGTATATTGTAGGAAATCGTGCTGTGATATGATTTCCGTTGAGTAGAGGTGTTAATCTGTCTTAGAATTTGAATTAGAGCAATTTTCCCAAAAAAATTTAAATTAAGCGGGAGTGGTGGGAAACGATTCAGGTGGTGACTCCAATTCAATTATCGTGAAAATTGGGCAATTGATGGGAAAAAGTTTTTTGTCGCAGATTTGATGTTGGTGCATGGTATATTGTAGGAAATCGTGCTGTGATATGATTTCCGTTGAGTAGAGGTGTTAATCTGTCTTAGAATTTGAATTAGAGCAATTTTCCGAAAAAATTTAAATTAAGAGGAAGTGGTGGGAAACGATTCAGGTGGTGACTCCAATTCAATTATCGTGAAAATTGGGCAATTCATGGGAAAAAGTTTTATGTCGCAGATTTAATGTTGGTGCATGGTATATTGTAGGGAATCGTCCTGTGATATGATTTCTGTTGTTTAGTGGTGTTAATCTGTCTTCGAATTTGAATTAGAGCAATTTTTCGAGAAAAAAAAATCGAATTTCGAACATTTTCCTTCCTTGGGAAATCGCTTTTCCGATGGAGATTTGATGAATTTGAAAATTTGTCGAAAAGTGTTGTTGTGGCAGTTTCGATGTTGGTGCATGGTATATTGTAGGAAATCGTCCTGTGATATGATTTCTGTTGTTTAGAGGTGTTAATCTGTCTTAGAATTTGAATTAGAGCAATTTTTAGAAAAAAAAATCGAATTTCGAACATTTTCCTTCCTTGGGAAATCGCTTTTTCGATGGAGATTTGATGAATTTGAAAATTTTTAGAAAAGTGTTTTTGTGGCAGTTTCGATGTTGGTGCATGGTATATTGTAGGAAATCGTCCTGTGATATGATTTCTGTTGTTTAGAGGTGTTAATCTGTGTTAGAATTTGAATTAGAGCAATTTTTCGAGAAAAAAAATCGAATTTCGAACATTTTCCTTCCTTGGGAAATCGCTTTTCCGATGGAGATTTGATGAATTTGAAAATTTGTCGAAAAAGTGTTGTCGCAGTTTCGTTGTTGGTGCATGGTATATTGTAGGAAATCGTCCTGTGATATGATTTCTGTTGTTTAGAGGTGTTAGTCTGTCTTAGAATTTGAATTAGAGCAATTTTTCGAAAAAAATCGAATTTCGAACATTTTCCTTCCTTGGGAAATCGCTTTTCCGATGGAGATTTGATGAATTTGAAAATTTGTCGAAAAGTGTTGTGGCAGTTTCGATGTTGGTGCATGGTATATTGTAGGGAATCGTCCTGTGATATGATTTCTGTTGTTTAGAGGTGTTAATCTGTCTTAGAATTTGAATTAGAGCAATTTTTCGAGAAAAAACATCGAATTTCGAACATTTTCCTTCCTTGGGAAATCGCTTTTCCGATGGAGATTTGATGAATTTGAAAATTTGTCGAAAAAGTGTTGTTGTGGCAGTTTCGATGTTGGTGCATGGTATATTGTAGGGAATCGTCCTATGATATGATTTCTGTTGTTTAGAGGTGTTAATCTGTCTTAGAATTTGAAATAGAGCAATGTTTCGAGAAAAAAAATCGAATTTCGAACATATTCCTTCCTTGGGAAATCGCTTTTCCGATGGAGATTTGATGAATTTGAAAATTTGTCGAAAAAGTGTTGTTGTGGCAGTTTCGATGTTGGTGCATGGTATATTGTAGGAAATCGTCCTGTGATATGATTTCTGTTGTTTAGAGGTGTTAATCTGTCTTAGAATTTGAATTAGAGCAATTTTTAGAAAAAAAATCGAATTTCGAACATTTTCTTTCCTTGGGAAATCGCTTTTCCGATGGAGATTTGATGAATTTGAAAATTTTTAGAAAAGTGTTTTTGTAGCAGTTTCGATGTTGGTGCATGGTATATTGTAGGAAATCGTCCTGTGATATGATTTCTGTTGTTTAGAGGTGTTAATCTGCGTTAGAATTTGAATTAGAGCAATTTTTCGATAAAAAAAATCGAATTTCGAACATTTTCCTTTCTTGGGAAATCGCTTTTCCGATGGAGATTTGATGAATTTGAAAATTTTTAGA
>OY744615.1:15455536-15475260 GCA_963556255.1 Allolobophora icterica | reverse complement strand
AATGGCTGGGTGACAGGTTTGAGCGAGAGCGGCTAGTGAAAAAGTCGATTTTATGAGAAATCGTGCTTTGTGGACGATATCGGTGCATGGTATATTGTAGGATATCGTGCTGTGATATGATTTCCGTTGGGTAGAGGTGTTAATCTGTCTTAGATTTTGCATTAGAGCAATTTTTCGGACAAATTTATATTGCCAAAAAGTTCGATTTTTGGGAAATATGGTTTCCGATGCAGATTTGATGAATTTGAAAAATGTGTCAAAAATATTTTTGTGGCAGATTCGATGTTGGTGCATGATATATTGTAGGAAATCGTGCTGTGATATGATTTCCGTCGGGTAGAGGTGTTAATCTGTCTTAGAATTTGAATTAGAGCAATTTTTCGAAAAATGGCTGGGTGACACAGGTTTGAGCGAGAGCGGCTAGTGAAAAAGTCGATTTTATGAGAAATCGTGCTTTGTGGACGATATCGGTGCATGGTATATTGTAGGATATCGTGCTGTGATATGATTTCCGTTGGGTAGAGGTGTTAATCTGTCTTAGATTTTGCATTAGAGCAATTTTTCGGACAAATTTATATTGCCAAAAAGTTCGATTTTTGGGAAATATGGTTTCCGATGCAGATTTGATGAATTTGAAAAATGTGTCAAAAATATTTTTGTGGCAGATTCGATGTTGGTGCATGATATATTGTAGGAAATCGTGCTGTGATATGATTTCCGTCGGGTAGAGGTGTTAATCTGTCTTAGAATTTGAATTAGAGCAATTTTTCGAAAAATGGCTGGGTGACACAGGTTTGAGCGAGAGCGGCTAGTGAAAAAGTCGATTTTATGAGAAATCGTGCTTTGTGGACGATATCGGTGCATGGTATATTGTAGGATATCGTGCTGTGATATGATTTCCGTTGGGTAGAGGTGTTAATCTGTCTTAGATTTTGCATTAGAGCAATTTTTCGGACAAATTTATATTGCCAAAAAGTTCGATTTTTGGGAAATATGGTTTCCGATGCAGATTTGATGAATTTGAAAAATGTGTCAAAAATATTTTTGTGGCAGATTCGATGTTGGTGCATGATATATTGTAGGAAATCGTGCTGTGATATGATTTCCGTCGGGTAGAGGTGTTAATCTGTCTTAGAATTTGAATTAGAGCAATTTTTCGAAAAATGGCTGGGTGACACAGGTTTGAGCGAGAGCGGCTAGTGAAAAAGTCGATTTTATGAGAAATCGTGCTTTGTGGACGATATCGGTGCATGGTATATTGTAGGATATCGTGCTGTGATATGATTTCCGTTGGGTAGAGGTGTTAATCTGTCTTAGATTTTGCATTAGAGCAATTTTTCGGACAAATTTATATTGCCAAAAAGTTCGATTTTTGGGAAATATGGTTTCCGATGCAGATTTGATGAATTTGAAAAATGTGTCAAAAATATTTTTGTGGCAGATTCGATGTTGGTGCATGATATATTGTAGGAAATCGTGCTGTGATATGATTTCCGTCGGGTAGAGGTGTTAATCTGTCTTAGAATTTGAATTAGAGCAATTTTTCGAAAAATGGCTGGGTGACACAGGTTTGAGCGAGAGCGGCTAGTGAAAAAGTCGATTTTATGAGAAATCGTGCTTTGTGGACGATATCGGTGCATGGTATATTGTAGGATATCGTGCTGTGATATGATTTCCGTTGGGTAGAGGTGTTAATCTGTCTTAGATTTTGCATTAGAGCAATTTTTCGGACAAATTTATATTGCCAAAAAGTTCGATTTTTGGGAAATATGGTTTCCGATGCAGATTTGATGAATTTGAAAAATGTGTCAAAAATATTTTTGTGGCAGATTCGATGTTGGTGCATGATATATTGTAGGAAATCGTGCTGTGATATGATTTCCGTCGGGTAGAGGTGTTAATCTGTCTTAGAATTTGAATTAGAGCAATTTTTCGAAAAATGGCTGGGTGACACAGGTTTGAGCGAGAGCGGCTAGTGAAAAAGTCGATTTTATGAGAAATCGTGCTTTGTGGACGATATCGGTGCATGGTATATTGTAGGATATCGTGCTGTGATATGATTTCCGTTGGGTAGAGGTGTTAATCTGTCTTAGATTTTGCATTAGAGCAATTTTTCGGACAAATTTATATTGCCAAAAAGTTCGATTTTTGGGAAATATGGTTTCCGATGCAGATTTGATGAATTTGAAAAATGTGTCAAAAATATTTTTGTGGCAGATTCGATGTTGGTGCATGATATATTGTAGGAAATCGTGCTGTGATATGATTTCCGTCGGGTAGAGGTGTTAATCTGTCTTAGAATTTGAATTAGACCAATTTTTCGAAAAATGGCTGGGTGACACAGGTTTGAGCGAGAGCGGCTAGTGCAAAAGTCGATTTTATGAGAAATCGTGCTTTGTGGACGATATCGGTGCATGGTATATTGTAGGATATCGTGCTGTGATATGATTTCCGTTGGGTAGAGGTGTTAATCTGTCTTAGATTTTGCATTAGAGCAATTTTTCGGACAAATTTATATTGCCAAAAAGTTCGATTTTTGGGAAATATGGTTTCCGATGCAGATTTGATGAATTTGAAAAATGTGTCAAAAATATTTTTGTGGCAGATTCGATGTTGGTGCATGATATATTGTAGGAAATCGTGCTGTGATATGATTTCCGTCGGGTAGAGGTGTTAATCTGTCTTAGAATTTGAATTAGAGCAATTTTTCGAAAAATGGCTGGGTGACACAGGTTTGAGCGAGAGCGGCTGGTGAAAAAGTCGATTTTATGAGAAATCGTGCTTTGTGGACGATATCGGTGCATGGTATATTGTAGGATATCGTGCTGTGATATGATTTCCGTTGGGTAGAGGTGTTAATCTGTCTTAGATTTTGCATTAGAGCAATTTTTCGGACAAATTTATATTGCCAAAAAGTTCGATTTTTGGGAAATATGGTTTCCGATGCAGATTTGATGAATTTGAAAAATGTGTCAAAAATATTTTTGTGGCAGATTCGATGTTGGTGCATGATATATTGTAGGAAATCGTGCTGTGATATGATTTCCGTCGGGTAGAGGTGTTAATCTGTCTTAGAATTTGAATTAGAGCAATTTTTCGAAAAATGGCTGGGTGACACAGGTTTGAGCGAGAGCGGCTAGTGAAAAAGTCGATTTTATGAGAAATCGTGCTTTGTGGACGATATCGGTGCATGGTATATTGTAGGATATCGTGCTGTGATATGATTTCCGTTGGGTAGAGGTGTTAATCTGTCTTAGATTTTGCATTAGAGCAATTTTTCGGACAAATTTATATTGCCAAAAAGTTCGATTTTTGGGAAATATGGTTTCCGATGCAGATTTGATGAATTTGAAAAATGTGTCAAAAATATTTTTGTGGCAGATTCGATGTTGGTGCATGATATATTGTAGGAAATCGTGCTGTGATATGATTTCCGTCGGGTAGAGGTGTTAATCTGTCTTAGAATTTGAATTAGAGCAATTTTTCGAAAAATGGCTGGGTGACACAGGTTTGAGCGAGAGCGGCTAGTGAAAAAGTCGATTTTATGAGAAATCGTGCTTTGTGGACGATATCGGTGCATGGTATATTGTAGGATATTGTGCTGTGATATGATTTCCGTTGGGTAGAGGTGTTAATCTGTCTTAGATTTTGCATTAGAGCAATTTTTCGGACAAATTTATATTGCCAAAAAGTTCGATTTTTGGGAAATATGGTTTCCGATGCAGATTTGATGAATTTGAAAAATGTGTCAAAAATATTTTTGTGGCAGATTCGATGTTGGTGCATGATATATTGTAGGAAATCGTGCTGTGATATGATTTCCGTCGGGTAGAGGTGTTAATCTGTCTTAGAATTTGAATTAGAGCAATTTTTCGAAAAATGGCTGGGTGACACAGGTTTGAGCGAGAGCGGCTAGTGAAAAAGTCGATTTTATGAGAAATCGTGCTTTGTGGACGATATCGGTGCATGGTATATTGTAGGATATCGTGCTGTGATATGATTTCCGTTGGGTAGAGGTGTTAATCTGTCTTAGATTTTGCATTAGAGCAATTTTTCGGACAAATTTATATTGCCAAAAAGTTCGATTTTTGGGAAATATGGTTTCCGATGCAGATTTGATGAATTTGAAAAATGTGTCAAAAATATTTTTGTGGCAGATTCGATGTTGGTGCATGATATATTGTAGGAAATCGTGCTGTGATATGATTTCCGTCGGGTAGAGGTGTTAATCTGTCTTAGAATTTGAATTAGAGCAATTTTTCGAAAAATGGCTGGGTGACACAGGTTTGAGCGAGAGCGGCTAGTGAAAAAGTCGATTTTATGAGAAATCGTGCTTTGTGGACGATATCGGTGCATGGTATATTGTAGGATATCGTGCTGTGATATGATTTCCGTTGGGTAGAGGTGTTAATCTGTCTTAGATTTTGCATTAGAGCAATTTTTCGGACAAATTTATATTGCCAAAAAGTTCGATTTTTGGGAAATATGGTTTCCGATGCAGATTTGATGAATTTGAAAAATGTGTCAAAAATATTTTTGTGGCAGATTCGATGTTGGTGCATGATATATTGTAGGAAATCGTGCTGTGATATGATTTCCGTCGGGTAGAGGTGTTAATCTGTCTTAGAATTTGAATTAGAGCAATTTTTCGAAAAATGGCTGGGTGACACAGGTTTGAGCGAGAGCGGCTAGTGAAAAAGTCGATTTTATGAGAAATCGTGCTTTGTGGACGATATCGGTGCATGGTATATTGTAGGATATCGTGCTGTGATATGATTTCCGTTGGGTAGAGGTGTTAATCTGTCTTAGATTTTGCATTAGAGCAATTTTTCGGACAAATTTATATTGCCAAAAAGTTCGATTTTTGGGAAATATGGTTTCCGATGCAGATTTGATGAATTTGAAAAATGTGTCAAAAATATTTTTGTGGCAGATTCGATGTTGGTGCATGATATATTGTAGGAAATCGTGCTGTGATATGATTTCCGTCGGGTAGAGGTGTTAATCTGTCTTAGAATTTGAATTAGAGCAATTTTTCGAAAAATGGCTGGGTGACACAGGTTTGAGCGAGAGCGGCTAGTGAAAAAGTCGATTTTATGAGAAATCGTGCTTTGTGGACGATATCGGTGCATGGTATATTGTAGGATATCGTGCTGTGATATGATTTCCGTTGGGTAGAGGTGTTAATCTGTCTTAGATTTTGCATTAGAGCAATTTTTCGGACAAATTTATATTGCCAAAAAGTTCGATTTTTGGGAAATATGGTTTCCGATGCAGATTTGATGAATTTGAAAAATGTGTCAAAAATATTTTTGTGGCAGATTCGATGTTGGTGCATGATATATTGTAGGAAATCGTGCTGTGATATGATTTCCGTCGGGTAGAGGTGTTAATCTGTCTTAGAATTTGAATTAGAGCAATTTTTCGAAAAATGGCTGGGTGACACAGGTTTGAGCGAGAGCGGCTAGTGAAAAAGTCGATTTTATGAGAAATCGTGCTTTGTGGACGATATCGGTGCATGGTATATTGTAGGATATCGTGCTGTGATATGATTTCCGTTGGGTAGAGGTGTTAATCTGTCTTAGATTTTGCATTAGAGCAATTTTTCGGACAAATTTATATTGCCAAAAAGTTCGATTTTTGGGAAATATGGTTTCCGATGCAGATTTGATGAATTTGAAAAATGTGTCAAAAATATTTTTGTGGCAGATTCGATGTTGGTGCATGATATATTGTAGGAAATCGTGCTGTGATATGATTTCCGTCGGGTAGAGGTGTTAATCTGTCTTAGAATTTGAATTAGAGCAATTTTTCGAAAAATGGCTGGGTGACACAGGTTTGAGCGAGAGCGGCTAGTGAAAAAGTCGATTTTATGAGAAATCGTGCTTTGTGGACGATATCGGTGCATGGTATATTGTAGGATATCGTGCTGTGATATGATTTCCGTTGGGTAGAGGTGTTAATCTGTCTTAGATTTTGCATTAGAGCAATTTTTCGGACAAATTTATATTGCCAAAAAGTTCGATTTTTGGGAAATATGGTTTCCGATGCAGATTTGATGAATTTGAAAAATGTGTCAAAAATATTTTTGTGGCAGATTCGATGTTGGTGCATGATATATTGTAGGAAATCGTGCTGTGATATGATTTCCGTCGGGTAGAGGTGTTAATCTGTCTTAGAATTTGAATTAGAGCAATTTTTCGAAAAATGGCTGGGTGACACAGGTTTGAGCGAGAGCGGCTAGTGAAAAAGTCGATTTTATGAGAAATCGTGCTTTGTGGACGATATCGGTGCATGGTATATTGTAGGATATCGTGCTGTGATATGATTTCCGTTGGGTAGAGGTGTTAATCTGTCTTAGATTTTGCATTAGAGCAATTTTTCGGACAAATTTATATTGCCAAAAAGTTCGATTTTTGGGAAATATGGTTTCCGATGCAGATTTGATGAATTTGAAAAATGTGTCAAAAATATTTTTGTGGCAGATTCGATGTTGGTGCATGATATATTGTAGGAAATCGTGCTGTGATATGATTTCCGTCGGGTAGAGGTGTTAATCTGTCTTAGAATTTGAATTAGAGCAATTTTTCGAAAAATGGCTGGGTGACACAGGTTTGAGCCAGAGCGGCTAGTGCAAAAGTCGATTTTATGAGAAATCGTGCTTTGTGGACGATATCGGTGCATGGTATATTGTAGGATATCGTGCTGTGATATGATTTCCGTTGGGTAGAGGTGTTAATCTGTCTTAGATTTTGCATTAGAGCAATTTTTCGGACAAATTTATATTGCCAAAAAGTTCGATTTTTGGGAAATATGGTTTCCGATGCAGATTTGATGAATTTGAAAAATGTGTCAAAAATATTTTTGTGGCAGATTCGATGTTGGTGCATGATATATTGTAGGAAATCGTGCTGTGATATGATTTCCGTCGGGTAGAGGTGTTAATCTGTCTTAGAATTTGAATTAGAGCAATTTTTCGAAAAATGGCTGGGTGACACAGGTTTGAGCGAGAGCGGCTGGTGAAAAAGTCGATTTTATGAGAAATCGTGCTTTGTGGACGATATCGGTGCATGGTATATTGTAGGATATCGTGCTGTGATATGATTTCCGTTGGGTAGAGGTGTTAATCTGTCTTAGATTTTGCATTAGAGCAATTTTTCGGACAAATTTATATTGCCAAAAAGTTCGATTTTTGGGAAATATGGTTTCCGATGCAGATTTGATGAATTTGAAAAATGTGTCAAAAATATTTTTGTGGCAGATTCGATGTTGGTGCATGATATATTGTAGGAAATCGTGCTGTGATATGATTTCCGTCGGGTAGAGGTGTTAATCTGTCTTAGAATTTGAATTAGAGCAATTTTTCGAAAAATGGCTGGGTGACACAGGTTTGAGCGAGAGCGGCTAGTGAAAAAGTCGATTTTATGAGAAATCGTGCTTTGTGGACGATATCGGTGCATGGTATATTGTAGGATATCGTGCTGTGATATGATTTCCGTTGGGTAGAGGTGTTAATCTGTCTTAGATTTTGCATTAGAGCAATTTTTCGGACAAATTTATATTGCCAAAAAGTTCGATTTTTGGGAAATATGGTTTCCGATGCAGATTTGATGAATTTGAAAAATGTGTCAAAAATATTTTTGTGGCAGATTCGATGTTGGTGCATGATATATTGTAGGAAATCGTGCTGTGATATGATTTCCGTCGGGTAGAGGTGTTAATCTGTCTTAGAATTTGAATTAGAGCAATTTTTCGAAAAATGGCTGGGTGACACAGGTTTGAGCGAGAGCGGCTAGTGAAAAAGTCGATTTTATGAGAAATCGTGCTTTGTGGACGATATCGGTGCATGGTATATTGTAGGATATCGTGCTGTGATATGATTTCCGTTGGGTAGAGGTGTTAATCTGTCTTAGATTTTGCATTAGAGCAATTTTTCGGACAAATTTATATTGCCAAAAAGTTCGATTTTTGGGAAATATGGTTTCCGATGCAGATTTGATGAATTTGAAAAATGTGTCAAAAATATTTTTGTGGCAGATTCGATGTTGGTGCATGATATATTGTAGGAAATCGTGCTGTGATATGATTTCCGTCGGGTAGAGGTGTTAATCTGTCTTAGAATTTGAATTAGAGCAATTTTTCGAAAAATGGCTGGGTGACACAGGTTTGAGCGAGAGCGGCTAGTGCAAAAGTCGATTTTATGAGAAATCGTGCTTTGTGGACGATATCGGTGCATGGTATATTGTAGGATATCGTGCTGTGATATGATTTCCGTTGGGTAGAGGTGTTAATCTGTCTTAGATTTTGCATTAGAGCAATTTTTCGGACAAATTTATATTGCCAAAAAGTTCGATTTTTGGGAAATATGGTTTCCGATGCAGATTTGATGAATTTGAAAAATGTGTCAAAAATATTTTTGTGGCAGATTCGATGTTGGTGCATGATATATTGTAGGAAATCGTGCTGTGATATGATTTCCGTCGGGTAGAGGTGTTAATCTGTCTTAGAATTTGAATTAGAGCAATTTTTCGAAAAATGGCTGGGTGACACAGGTTTGAGCGAGAGCGGCTGGTGAAAAAGTCGATTTTATGAGAAATCGTGCTTTGTGGACGATATCGGTGCATGGTATATTGTAGGATATCGTGCTGTGATATGATTTCCGTTGGGTAGAGGTGTTAATCTGTCTTAGATTTTGCATTAGAGCAATTTTTCGGACAAATTTATATTGCCAAAAAGTTCGATTTTTGGGAAATATGGTTTCCGATGCAGATTTGATGAATTTGAAAAATGTGTCAAAAATATTTTTGTGGCAGATTCGATGTTGGTGCATGATATATTGTAGGAAATCGTGCTGTGATATGATTTCCGTCGGGTAGAGGTGTTAATCTGTCTTAGAATTTGAATTAGAGCAATTTTTCGAAAAATGGCTGGGTGACACAGGTTTGAGCGAGAGCGGCTAGTGAAAAAGTCGATTTTATGAGAAATCGTGCTTTGTGGACGATATCGGTGCATGGTATATTGTAGGATATCGTGCTGTGATATGATTTCCGTTGGGTAGAGGTGTTAATCTGTCTTAGATTTTGCATTAGAGCAATTTTTCGGACAAATTTATATTGCCAAAAAGTTCGATTTTTGGGAAATATGGTTTCCGATGCAGATTTGATGAATTTGAAAAATGTGTCAAAAATATTTTTGTGGCAGATTCGATGTTGGTGCATGATATATTGTAGGAAATCGTGCTGTGATATGATTTCCGTCGGGTAGAGGTGTTAATCTGTCTTAGAATTTGAATTAGAGCAATTTTTCGAAAAATGGCTGGGTGACACAGGTTTGAGCGAGAGCGGCTGGTGAAAAAGTCGATTTTATGAGAAATCGTGCTTTGTGGACGATATCGGTGCATGGTATATTGTAGGATATCGTGCTGTGATATGATTTCCGTTGGGTAGAGGTGTTAATCTGTCTTAGATTTTGCATTAGAGCAATTTTTCGGACAAATTTATATTGCCAAAAAGTTCGATTTTTGGGAAATATGGTTTCCGATGCAGATTTGATGAATTTGAAAAATGTGTCAAAAATATTTTTGTGGCAGATTCGATGTTGGTGCATGATATATTGTAGGAAATCGTGCTGTGATATGATTTCCGTCGGGTAGAGGTGTTAATCTGTCTTAGAATTTGAATTAGAGCAATTTTTCGAAAAATGGCTGGGTGACACAGGTTTGAGCGAGAGCGGCTAGTGAAAAAGTCGATTTTATGAGAAATCGTGCTTTGTGGACGATATCGGTGCATTGTATATTGTAGGATATCGTGCTGTGATATGATTTCCGTTGGGTAGAGGTGTTAATCTGTCTTAGATTTTGCATTAGAGCAATTTTTCGGACAAATTTATATTGCCAAAAAGTTCGATTTTTGGGAAATATGGTTTCCGATGCAGATTTGATGAATTTGAAAAATGTGTCAAAAATATTTTTGTGGCAGATTCGATGTTGGTGCATGATATATTGTAGGAAATCGTGCTGTGATATGATTTCCGTCGGGTAGAGGTGTTAATCTGTCTTAGAATTTGAATTAGAGCAATTTTTCGAAAAATGGCTGGGTGACACAGGTTTGAGCGAGAGCGGCTGGTGAAAAAGTCGATTTTATGAGAAATCGTGCTTTGTGGACGATATCGGTGCATGGTATATTGTAGGATATCGTGCTGTGATATGATTTCCGTTGGGTAGAGGTGTTAATCTGTCTTAGATTTTGCATTAGAGCAATTTTTCGGACAAATTTATATTGCCAAAAAGTTCGATTTTTGGGAAATATGGTTTCCGATGCAGATTTGATGAATTTGAAAAATGTGTCAAAAATATTTTTGTGGCAGATTCGATGTTGGTGCATGATATATTGTAGGAAATCGTGCTGTGATATGATTTCCGTCGGGTAGAGGTGTTAATCTGTCTTAGAATTTGAATTAGAGCAATTTTTCGAAAAATGGCTGGGTGACACAGGTTTGAGCGAGAGCGGCTAGTGAAAAAGTCGATTTTATGAGAAATCGTGCTTTGTGGACGATATCGGTGCATGGTATATTGTAGGATATCGTGCTGTGATATGATTTCCGTTGGGTAGAGGTGTTAATCTGTCTTAGATTTTGCATTAGAGCAATTTTTCGGACAAATTTATATTGCCAAAAAGTTCGATTTTTGGGAAATATGGTTTCCGATGCAGATTTGATGAATTTGAAAAATGTGTCAAAAATATTTTTGTGGCAGATTCGATGTTGGTGCATGATATATTGTAGGAAATCGTGCTGTGATATGATTTCCGTCGGGTAGAGGTGTTAATCTGTCTTAGAATTTGAATTAGAGCAATTTTTCGAAAAATGGCTGGGTGACACAGGTTTGAGCGAGAGCGGCTAGTGAAAAAGTCGATTTTATGAGAAATCGTGCTTTGTGGACGATATCGGTGCATGGTATATTGTAGGATATCGTGCTGTGATATGATTTCCGTTGGGTAGAGGTGTTAATCTGTCTTAGATTTTGCATTAGAGCAATTTTTCGGACAAATTTATATTGCCAAAAAGTTCGATTTTTGGGAAATATGGTTTCCGATGCAGATTTGATGAATTTGAAAAATGTGTCAAAAATATTTTTGTGGCAGATTCGATGTTGGTGCATGATATATTGTAGGAAATCGTGCTGTGACATGATTTCCGTCGGGTAGAGGTGTTAATCTGTCTTAGAATTTGAATTAGAGCAATTTTTCGAAAAATGGCTGGGTGACACAGGTTTGAGCGAGAGCGGCTAGTGAAAAAGTCGATTTTATGAGAAATCGTGCTTTGTGGACGATATCGGTGCATGGTATATTGTAGGATATCGTGCTGTGATATGATTTCCGTTGGGTAGAGGTGTTAATCTGTCTTAGATTTTGCATTAGAGCAATTTTTCGGACAAATTTATATTGCCAAAAAGTTCGATTTTTGGGAAATATGGTTTCCGATGCAGATTTGATGAATTTGAAAAATGTGTCAAAAATATTTTTGTGGCAGATTCGATGTTGGTGCATGATATATTGTAGGAAATCGTGCTGTGATATGATTTCCGTCGGGTAGAGGTGTTAATCTGTCTTAGAATTTGAATTAGAGCAATTTTTCGAAAAATGGCTGGGTGACACAGGTTTGAGCGAGAGCGGCTAGTGAAAAAGTCGATTTTATGAGAAATCGTGCTTTGTGGACGATATCGGTGCATGGTATATTGTAGGATATCGTGCTGTGATATGATTTCCGTTGGGTAGAGGTGTTAATCTGTCTTAGATTTTGCATTAGAGCAATTTTTCGGACAAATTTATATTGCCAAAAAGTTCGATTTTGGGAAATATGGTTTCCGATGCAGATTTGATGAATTTGAAAAATGTGTCAAAAATATTTTTGTGCCAGATTCGATGTTGGTGCATGATATATTGTAGGAAATCGTGCTGTGATATGATTTCCGTCGGGTAGAGGTGTTAATCTGTCTTAGAATTTGAATTAGAGCAATTTTTCGAAAAATGGCTGGGTGACACAGGTTTGAGCGAGAGCGGCTAGTGAAAAAGTCGATTTTATGAGAAATCGTGCTTTGTGGACGATATCGGTGCATGGTATATTGTAGGATATCGTGCTGTGATATGATTTCCGTTGGGTAGAGGTGTTAATCTGTCTTAGATTTTGCATTAGAGCAATTTTTCGGACAAATTTATATTGCCAAAAAGTTCGATTTTTGGGAAATATGGTTTCCGATGCAGATTTGATGAATTTGAAAAATGTGTCAAAAATATTTTTGTGGCAGATTCGATGTTGGTGCATGATATATTGTAGGAAATCGTGCTGTGATATGATTTCCGTCGGGTAGAGGTGTTAATCTGTCTTAGAATTTGAATTAGAGCAATTTTTCGAAAAATGGCTGGGTGACACAGGTTTGAGCGAGAGCGGCTGGTGAAAAAGTCGATTTTATGAGAAATCGTGCTTTGTGGACGATATCGGTGCATGGTATATTGTAGGATATCGTGCTGTGATATGATTTCCGTTGGGTAGAGGTGTTAATCTGTCTTAGATTTTGCATTAGAGCAATTTTTCGGACAAATTTATATTGCCAAAAAGTTCGATTTTTGGGAAATATGGTTTCCGATGCAGATTTGATGAATTTGAAAAATGTGTCAAAAATATTTTTGTGGCAGATTCGATGTTGGTGCATGATATATTGTAGGAAATCGTGCTGTGATATGATTTCCGTCGGGTAGAGGTGTTAATCTGTCTTAGAATTTGAATTAGAGCAATTTTTCGAAAAATGGCTGGGTGACACAGGTTTGAGCGAGAGCGGCTAGTGAAAAAGTCGATTTTATGAGAAATCGTGCTTTGTGGACGATATCGGTGCATGGTATATTGTAGGATATCGTGCTGTGATATGATTTCCGTTGGGTAGAGGTGTTAATCTGTCTTAGATTTTGCATTAGAGCAATTTTTCGGACAAATTTATATTGCCAAAAAGTTCGATTTTTGGGAAATATGGTTTCCGATGCAGATTTGATGAATTTGAAAAATGTGTCAAAAATATTTTTGTGGCAGATTCGATGTTGGTGCATGATATATTGTAGGAAATCGTGCTGTGATATGATTTCCGTCGGGTAGAGGTGTTAATCTGTCTTAGAATTTGAATTAGAGCAATTTTTCGAAAAATGGCTGGGTGACACAGGTTTGAGCGAGAGCGGCTAGTGAAAAAGTCGATTTTATGAGAAATCGTGCTTTGTGGACGATATCGGTGCATGGTATATTGTAGGATATCGTGCTGTGATATGATTTCCGTTGGGTAGAGGTGTTAATCTGTCTTAGATTTTGCATTAGAGCAATTTTTCGGACAAATTTATATTGCCAAAAAGTTCGATTTTTGGGAAATATGGTTTCCGATGCAGATTTGATGAATTTGAAAAATGTGTCAAAAATATTTTTGTGGCAGATTCGATGTTGGTGCATGATATATTGTAGGAAATCGTGCTGTGATATGATTTCCGTCGGGTAGAGGTGTTAATCTGTCTTAGAATTTGAATTAGAGCAATTTTTCGAAAAATGGCTGGGTGACACAGGTTTGAGCGAGAGCGGCTAGTGAAAAAGTCGATTTTATGAGAAATCGTGCTTTGTGGACGATATCGGTGCATGGTATATTGTAGGATATCGTGCTGTGATATGATTTCCGTTGGGTAGAGGTGTTAATCTGTCTTAGATTTTGCATTAGAGCAATTTTTCGGACAAATTTATATTGCCAAAAAGTTCGATTTTTGGGAAATATGGTTTCCGATGCAGATTTGATGAATTTGAAAAATGTGTCAAAAATATTTTTGTGGCAGATTCGATGTTGGTGCATGATATATTGTAGGACATCGTGCTGTGATATGATTTCCGTCGGGTAGAGGTGTTAATCTGTCTTAGATTTTGAATTACAGCAATTTTTCTAAAAATGGTTGGGTGACCCCGGAGTGAGCGAGGAAGGACTTTAATGAAGAATTGTTTTTTGTCGCTCATTCGATGTTGGTGCATGGTATATTGTTGGAAATGGTGCTGTGACATGATTTCTGTTGTTTAGGAGTGTTAATCTGTCTTAGAATTTGAATTAGAACAATTTTTCGAAAAAAATCGAATGCCTAAAATTTTCGTTTCTTTGGGAAATCGCCTTTCCGATGGAGATTTGATGAATTTGAAAATTTGTCGAAAAGTGTTTTGTGGCAGATTCGATGTTGGTGCATGGTGTTTTGTACGAAATGGTGCTGTGACATGATTTCTGTTTGGTAGAGGTGTTAATCTGTCTTAGAATTTGAATTGGAGCAATTTTTCGAAAAAAAATCGAGTGCCTAAAATTTTCGTGTTTTGGGAAATCGCTTTTCCGATGGAGATTTGATGAATTTGAAAATTTGTCGAAATGTGTTTTGTGGCAGATTCGATGTTGGTGCATGGTGTTTTGTACGAAATGGTGCTGTGGCATGATTTCTGTTTGGTAGAGGTGTTAATTTGTCTTAGAATTTGAATTAGAGCAATTTTTCGAAAAATAATCGAATGCCTAAAATTTTCGTTTTTTGGGAAATCGCTGTTCCGATGGAGATTTGATGAATTTGAAAATTTGTCGAAAAGTGTTTTTGTGGCAGATTCGATGTTGGTGCATGATATGTTGTAGGAAATGGTGCTGTGACATGATTTCTGTTTGGTAGAGGTGTTGACCAAATCCGACCAGGTAACCCAGTAGCAGAGTCAAATTCCCATAACAGTTGATTTGCCGGTTCAGTTATAGCATACATTAACTGATTTAATTTCTCCTCGTCCCTCCAACCGTTATTTCTCGAACACACCTCAAATTTCCCGAGAAAACCTTAAATCGGTGTTCGACCATTGTAAGAATCAAATTTTATCCATTGTCTATTCCTATCCGAAGTTGCATTTGTTGGAGTTAACTTCGTTGCACCATGACATATGTTGATCTGTAGTAAATAAATCTTGAATAAAATATCGGAATCACCGTATCAAGATTTATGTCGTTAGGACTTAGGAACAATACTAGTTTGAAAAGAACATAACCTACTCTACTTGTATATCTGGCGCCGTTATTAAATTTTCCAAGAAATGATTCGATGGTCTCTTCGAATGACTTCGCAATCGAAAATTATTGTCACAAAAAGAAGCCTGGTTGAAATCCGAACCAGTCTACTGTGTGTATGCAAGTTGAAGAGGTGAGTGCATGGTATTTCCAGCTATTTACATATCTACGCCCTTCCAACAAGCACTATGGGTGACTTTTAACAGATGTTAGTTTCTCAGCCGATTTCGGATGTCACAAAGCAGCCAATATTTTTAAGACTTCACCTGTGGACCTGTGTGCCGGTCCCGAGTTAGGCAGGCTTCGGATAAGGGATGAGCTATTTTGCGCGGTTAAAGAGAAAAATCGAGCAAAGGGTCTTGAGGCAGTCGCTGAACGTCAGCTGAAGAAACGTTATTCCGGGAAATCGAAAGAAGTTTCGGACGGTCAGAAGGAAATGGAGGGAGGGCGTGTCTGAAAAGGAGGAGTCTAGATCAGCGGCAGAGAAGCGCATACCTTCCTATTTGCCTTCATCTTTGTAAATGTAGATATTTATACTGATTTTTAAAAATAAATATTCGCTGTTCCTGGTTATGCTAGTGTGTATATATTATTATAGCCTGTGTTTAGAGAGCTTATTTGAATACTAAATACATGCATAATTGCATATAGAGTGGAATGCTATAGGCTACTCGAAGTTTCGAGCGTCAGGTTTTCTTTTCTTTTATAGTGTGCCAGGTATACTGCGAACCAATAAGAAGAATTTGTAAAGGTCTCTCGCGTAGAGATATCGCAGAGTTTGACAAATGTTATTTTGAATGTTAAGCCTACTCTTGATGTATTTAACTGATAGTATGCTTGTGTGGGATAGAGCATTTTGTGCGTTGGTTAATACACAGCTATGTGTATTGTTCGAGGTATTCCTAACAGCCTAATTATATTGTAAATGTAGTCTGTTGTTGACGCTTGGGTTCGGAGCTGGAGACGTGCAAGTCAACAGGCAGAGGAAGAAAGGAATTCCACAGCGTCCGTATGGCTAGGTATTTTTTCGTTACAGTTCTTTCTTGTATCTGCGCTGTTTTTCTGGCACTTCATAAACATAAATAGCCAAATGTAAAGAAGAGTTCAGTGTTAATATATTTTCTTTAAATATCCTTTTTCGTAAATTGAATCGAAAATTATAAACTGAAGATTAGAAAATGTCGCTGTAAATCATTTATAAATGATCTAGTAAAATCGAATGTAGAGGCCTACAGCAAACAATTGCACGAGCGGACATATAATGAAATTTTGAAAGCGAGGTTTGGAAGTAGGAATCTTCGGTGCTAGATAGCGACCAATCAGTGTTTAATCTAGACGTCTTTGGGGGGAAGTTCCCCCCCAGGATTGATGTTTCCCCCCAGAGGCCGGCAATATTATGAGGTTGAGAGCTTTTTGGGAGGCAAATCCCCAGGATACATGGTGATATATGGTTTCCCCCCCCCCCCCGAGAGAGACGAATTCCTAAAAAAAAGGTCATCAAATCAACGAATGACTAAAAAAAAAAGGAAAAAGGTCATCAACTTTTTTGAAGATGAAACTTAAAAAGTCTGGATGAAAGTTTAAAAAGTCCGAAAAATTGGCTTGTCCCCCCAGAAACCTGATTTCCCCTCCCAGAAGAGGGGGACTAGATTAAACACTGGCGACCAATTATTGTGTATTAAGCTTGTTCACTATGGCAATAGCGTCGTTAACTAATATCCCTTTTCCCAATTTCCATACCAACATGGCGCTCCAAAATGCATTGACATACTCACTAAAGGGGCCAATTGGCGACTCGAATTGAGGCGCAGCCGATTTAGATATCCAACTCTATACTTCCACTGCAATGGTCTGTGTAGAAGATAACCAAGCACCCGCGTCAGGTGGGTGGCATGTTATAAGTACGGCCTACAGTTGTATGTCATCCTCGTACTGCTGGAACCAAGTTGCAATAGCAATTATAGTCGTGAGTTGGATTATATTGACCGTGTATAAACTTACAGGAGCGGCCGAGACCCGTCCACTCTCAAAACGAAAGTCCTGGTTTCGACACCTTCCAGCGCTTGTAACTATTTTTTTAGCGGCCATCGATTAATGCCTGTGCATTTCCAAAACTAAAGCACATCAGTTTCTGGATTTAATTAAATTAGATTCGCTGCACTACAGCATAAATTACTACGAACTTACCTGCACACTTTGTATGCAGTCATTAATGAGTAGAATTTGACAGGCTACTCAATGTCAGTGTTGTTGTTCCACTTTGGTTCTGGTATAACCCTATCTAGTATCAAAGCAATTGCAGGCAGATTAACGCATCTACAACGCCTACTTTCCCGCTTAATTAATTGAAAATTAGCTGACAGCGCTGACCTGGTTTCAAATTCAAGGCTACAGTCAACTGCGAAGGCGCTATTTGTAAAGCATTTTATCTTGACATCTATTTTCAAATCAGCCGTTTATAGATGAACTTTAATTCGATGCTGTCTGAACAGAAGATTTCTTAGATAGAGATTTTCATCTAAATAAAGGTAAGAATTATTACACAGGAGTAGATGATAGTCCCAGAGCTCCTCATTTGAAATAAGTACGCGGTTTGAAAATCGATCGCGCTGGAATGAGTAGGCTAGCGATGCGATATTTTGAGTATTGTATGGAGTATAATAGCAGTAGTAGACCTGTAGGGTGGTCGTCGTCACGATATTTAATAGCTATAATTAAGTCCTTATATCTGTCCATCAGTGTTGAACTTTTATTGTCATTATTATAATCAGTTTGGTAGTGGAATTCTTTTCCAGATTGTTCGCCTCGGCCTCGTCAAGCGAGGTTGCTACCGACGGTGCGTCGCTTTCCGCTAGACGAGCGCTTTACCGGTCCCCCGCACTTTGCTAGGCGAGCGACCAAGAAGAGCGATCAGATCGCTCGCCTCAAGTGAGAAGCTCTGGAAAGTCCTCGTTCACACATCAGACACACTCTCCTTGCCTATATTAATTGAACCATCGCCCTAATGTTGCTAAAAGTTGTCTTAACGCAATGCAATCTAACCCACAGTGGCAGGTGTCATAGTGGTTCTGAATCCACTGACTTCATTTAACATGCATACTGTAGGTCAAGAGTTTATGTAAATGACGTACATATATACAGTTTGTTGAACTATAGATAAACACATTGCTGCAGTGTGATTCACCTATTTATCTGCTGTAAATCTTTATTATGCTGATAAAGTCATTTATGTTACAAAGATAAATCAAAAAGCTGATAATAATATTTATGTCTTTCAGACGTTTAAACCAGAATGCAGTCGTCATTGAAATGGCCGGACTACTTGATCCTGGTCAGTTTTCTGGTCATCTCGCTGGCCATTGGTCTGTATCATTCACTGACCGGTGGCAGACAGAAGACAACAGCGGAATTCATAATGGCTGACCGACGTCTTCAGGTCCTTCCCACAGCCATTTCCTTGGTCGTATCCTTCATGTCCGCCATCATGGTTCTTGGAATGACTGCTGAGATGTATAGCTACGGACCTCAGCAGCTGATCCTTAGCGGATTCAGCTTTATTGTCGCTGCAATTGTTATCGAGAGAATAATCGTTCCGTGGCTCCATCCGTTGAAGTTGGTCAGCGTAAATGAGGTAAGACGTAGCTCGCTTTATAAATGCCATCAGCTTTTCTATTGGCTCGATTGTCGGTGTATGATATTCAGCATTCGCAATATATTCGCTTACAGAAACTTGTTGTTTCATACGCCCCGTTACTGCGTCAGCTACATTGGCGTAATTCATAACTGAAACCGCATGCTGCGCATATAATTTATACAAAAAAACGAAGGTCCCGGTTGTCTTATACTCAGTGCACGGTTATTATGAACATCTGAGTATGCCAGCGATTGGCACATCGTAGGCCACACCAGGAGAAGAAAATCAGATGCATCCTCAACAACATGGAGAAGTATATAAACCTCGTCCGCAGTCTGTTGTAGTACACCGACAGCCTGCAGTTTATAAATAACTTGCTGGGCAGATTGGCTACCAGCCTTCTAGCCGAAAGTACGAAACCATAAGTAGTCGATGAGCCTCCAAAGACAAGTTGGTTCTATCACAGCGCAAGTACGTCTACTCATACAAGTACATCGACTGTAACACCAAGTTTGATTAAATGCGGCTACCACTAAAGGACGCATTCTATAGACGTATCTGTGATTCTGTATCATTGATTTCATTCTTATCAAATTTAAAGTGAATCGACTCAGAGGTTTCTGATTTATAAAGAGATATATTAAGCCAAAAAAGCTGTTTTCTAAACATATGCCGCTGTTGAAGACAGGTTTCACTATTGTGACAGTATGTGATGTCAGTAGGCCCCCATGGGTTTTATTATTTTGTTTCAGCATGGTTATAGCCGCTTTTGGCTCAATATGATTCTAGTATATCAACATCCCTTTTGAATTATATCTTCCAGTATTTCTCTATGCGATTTGGTTCGAACTCGGTGAGACTTTGCGCAAGTCTTATGGGGATCTTAGCTTCGGTAAGTACATCATGCTTTAGATAGAAAGTTACAAAGTTAAAGTTGCGTTCATGTATTTGAATAATAAGTTGCGTTTACGGTCAACATTTATCAGCTATTTCATA
>OY744615.1:15333036-15450536 GCA_963556255.1 Allolobophora icterica | reverse complement strand
GTGGGTTTCTTTCTACGGTCTGTCTCAGGCTGCCGTTCAACGCTTCTCGGCAACACAAAGCCTGCCCAAAGCCAGACTGTAAGTACTAACAGAGGTGTTACGTGGCGATCGTAGTTTAAACGACTGGATGTGTATGAGCTTTCAGTAGATACTAAATCGCCTGAATACATACAAACATAAATAGGCTACATAGACACAATGGTCCTGCGTAAGTACATACACATAATTTGCCAACGTTTTCTTGTAATATACCAATGTCGAACTTATGTATACTATACTGTTGTTGCAATAAAAACTAATTGATTGATTGATGATTGAAATAAATCACCGTTTAAATCATTCTGTATACTGGAATTCCCACCATTCACAGGAAGATTAAGTACCCGATGACTGATCCATTTTTCGTGAAAGAAATTCTTCTTCAGACGGGCGGTACTCGCCACCCAATCACAATAAAGTCAACAACCCAATTACTTATCGACGCTAAATCATAGAAATTCTATCACAAACGCGCGATTAAAACTAACTGATAATTATATTATGCATTTACATTATCTGCTGAAAATTACGTTTTAACACAGATACATACACACGTACTTTGTTGCATCCGACGTGTGGTATTGATGTATGCTTGGTATTGCAGTGATGCGTATAACTTGTACGCTGTCTAGGCTCTTGGCGGGAAATGTAAATTCTAAATAAAATGCTCTGTGTTAGATTTAAAGTTAGACTGGGTTTTGGTACTTCGTCCTGCGAGACCTTTTTGTTTTGCAGAACTATCCTGCTTACTATCCCGGGAGTATTCTTGCTGGTGCTCCTGGCGGCATTTACTGGTTTGACCGTTGTTGCCTACTATTCTCAAATACAATGCGATCCTCTGGCAAATAAAGAGATACATAACGAAAATCAGGTAAACAGTAAACTATACAACTATCTGAATATATAACTAATATATATTTGTGTATTGGTTACCTAAAATCGCGCTTGTTTGGTACCAATCAAGCAGCGTTTCTGACAAGTGCTCGAAAGATGCTGTTCCTCGTAGCACTTGTCGGGTGATCAGTTACCCAGTGCTCGTGAATAAGCTGGTGCTTAGCGCTTCGCTTCAGAGTAGCACTTAACATATTTGCAGTTTACGATTACGATAACTGTGCTATACAATTTCAATCGACATGATACCGTACATTCGGTTCCAGTTGACCATCTATGAAAAAAATTCAAAAGATCCTGGGACAATATTTTCATTTTAATGACGCTGTTAGGTTTTAGAACAGGTTTCCTTCAGTTGGGTTGTTAATCTGTTTGCAGTTACTTCCTCATTTTGTGATGAAGCTATTTGGGAATGCTCCTGGTTTCGCTGGTTTGTTTCTGGCAACGCTTTATGGAGGAGCCTTAAGGTGAGACGATTATTCAATTACGACAATTAGGCCTACTGGTTTTTGGCTTCGTTGAAACCACTCGAGCATTTACATGTTTTTAAGAAAATGGAGTAGTGAAAATTGAATTACCGCCATCGTACTTGTTTAACTCGATTAGCTACGGAATTGTCAAAGTGCTGAGAGCCGGTCGATTTCAACTAGGTCTTTCCTTGTTCTTTGCAATGAATTCCCTTACAAATGTTATGTGTAATTAAACTTTATCGGCAATAAGAAGACCCTAGCGACGTGGTTACTCAAGAGATGCTGAATCAGAAAGTGTTCAGAGTCTCGTGGATGACAGGAGGGTGAAACAGTTAGGTCTATTCAGAAGAAGAGTGTAAACAGCTTGGGTTTGACTTTCGACCGAACCTTTCAAAGAGACTGGACAAGAAGAGAAGAAACTCTATGTGACTGTGAGAAACTATTTACAAAGTCAGAAAAGCTAGATTCGGAAAAACGTGCTCAGGAGACGAGTAAGTACAAAATGGAGCAAAATTATTTCTGTGCATATATATATATATGTATATATATATATATCTGAATTTATATAGTTCTGCATATATATATATATATATATATATCTTCTTCTGTTAGCTGTCAAATATACTATCCTTATCTAGAGTTATTTTTCTTCTTATTACGATGCCCTCTAAGAATAACTCTGCCTTCTTTTCCCGAATTTGAAGTGTGGATCCCTGTTACATGTATATTGTTCGTCCACTCGCGTAAATATAATTATGATAAAGTTTCGCAGCCAATTTGTCAAAAGTAGCCAATGTTGCGAATGCTTGACAGTTCTGTATCGTCTGCTCTAAGCGGATCAGCAGCCAACTGTTGGGAGGATGTTCTTAAAGGAATATTCACTCGCCTTCCTGAATCCAAGAAAGCCATCGTCAACCGAATACTAGGTAGCTTTTTTAAATTACTACAATACCAAATAAGAATAATTTCCTGTCATGTTTCTTGGGGTGCATCTACCCCTAATGCATCATCGGCCAAAGTTAAAATATATACACAATACATCACATAAGTGAATCATTAATTTGAAGTTATTTGCAGGGTTAACGGGATCTTCGGACAACAGTAAATCAATATTGCACAATTATGAGTCCGCCATGTTTACTGAGTTTCAGACATCTGTTATTATATAAGCTAAGCATCTCTATCTATCTATCTATCTATCTATCTATCTATCTATCTATCTATCTATCTATCTATCTATCTATCTATCTAAAACATTTATATAGCGCCCCTTCAAGGAATCTATTCAGAGGCACTCCCGACTCAGGCCCAGTCAAAAAGAAATGTCTTAAGGAGACTGTAAAAGGAACCAGAGAAATCTCTAGGAAGGGAGCGAATCTTAAGAGGTAGATCGTTCCAAATGGCAGGACCAACCACCGAGAATGCCCTACGCTGTGCGATGGCAGTTCGAGCGTAAGGAACAACGAAGTCTCCCCGGGATGCTGAGCGCAGGGATCTCATGTCGTATGTGAGCGTGTGAGCTTCTGAATTTCAGGTTACATTATCCCCTATTTGCCTTGTCCAGGCCTCGGAATAACTGAAATACACGTATGTATGTATTTATGCGTGTATGTATACGCAACAGTACTATATTACGCTCTTTGAAACATTATCGTGGTATTTATTCATATTTTGTATTCTCTTATTTATGGATGGCAGTCTTAGTCTTCGGCGTGTTAGCAACTTCAGTGGCATTCCTTGTGTCAGTTTTGCCTGGGCCAATTACACAGGTATGTCTATTTGCATACTATAGCATAATGGTAAAAGAGGTGAAGGCGTTATATAAAGTTCCCTATGTGCGAATTTAGTGAACACCGGATGATATCTAGGTTTACCCATCTGTATACACACGAAAACCGGCGGCTTGGATTCAATCACTGACCCGGCTATATCATCTTATTTAGGGTCTACGCTTGTCGAATACACATGTGCACATAGCTTTTTTATGTAGTCTAACTGTCATGGAGTATGCCTAATGCAATATAGCCGTAACGTTATATATGACACGCACATGACTGCTATGGATGTTCTCAAAAACACGTTTAGTGGCAGCAGTAGTGGCATTCACAACTTTGAAGCTGATAGTTGACTTCAGATCTAGTTGTCTTAGCTGAGCTAATAAAATGTTAGATTAATTATATATAGCGTCTAGTTTTATCAACCGCTACACCAGATCTTAACACGCTCATGGATGCACCTCATATTCGATAGGCTTCTGTATTATGCTACTTCCTTTACAGTCAAAGAAGTTTATAACTACTGCAGGAAGTCTATATAAGTATTCTCTCTCTGCAATGTATTCTCTTTCTGTCTGTCTGTCTGTCTATTTCTGTCTCTGTCTCTGTCTCTTTCTCTCTGTCTCTGTTTCTGTTTCTGTTTCTGTCTCTGTCTCTGCTCTCTGTCTGTCTGTCTGTCTGTATGTCTGTCTGTCTGTCTGTCTGTCTGTCTGTCTGTCTGTCTGTCTGTCTGTCTGTCTGTCTGTCTGTCTGTCTCTCTCTCTCTCTCTCTCTCTCTCTCTCTCTCTCTCTCTCTCTCTCTCTCTCTCTCTCTCTCTCTCTCTCTGGCGACGAACTGATCTTATCGCAGCCACGTCCACGATGCGAAGCAAAGCGAGTCTGTCATGGGCCTCAATCCATGATGAATGAGGCTGATATTTTAGGCTGTCGTATACTGTTGCTCGACTCTATAGGTGGCCCATCTGGCTTTCTCCACTATCTCAGTACTTGTTTATTGTCGTCTAGAGCAGCGGCTCTTAAAGTGGTGGTCCGCGGACCGGCGCCGGTCCGCGGAGCTCTGGTCACCGGTCCTTGAAACAGTTCTTAAAAATTCATAATTTTTCAACTTATTCGCGAAAATGTATAATAAACGCTTTCACTTTGCAACAGTAACAAGAATATAGTTGTTATAAACAGTGACAATGTTAAATGAAATCTAATTTTCAATGTAACATGTCAAACATGTAAGCTGGTGTTGAAAAGCACCGGTCCGAGAAATGGCTGGTAAAGCAGTTACCGGTCCGCAGCATCCGAAAGTTTAAGAAACACTGGTCTAGAGCTCTCAGGTGACCCGCATAATCTGAAACGCGAACGACATGCCTGAAACTCCTAATTCTGAAACTATTATTAAGTTATTAGCCTTTCGTTAGTTAGGCTAGAAAGATCATCCAGACCTCTTCAACTGAAGCAGGGGGTTAGAAACCAGCCGCTTCTAAAACAAAAGTTTCAGAGACGAATTATCATTGGGATGAACACAATCTGCTTATGTTTTAATAGCAATTTTGAGAACGTCGGGACTTTAGCAGGAAAGTTGTGAACTGGAGCCATGTGTTAACTTGCTTAATTTGTGTTATCTAATACTGTCACTCAGATCTCAATGGCGTTGTGTGGTTCGGTGATCGGACCACTCTTTGGCATCTTCGTGTTGGGTGGAATATCAAGAACCGCAAATTGGATGGTTTGAATATAATACACACATTTCATTTGCGCTTTCATAGGATTTTATCACTGGATTTAGTATGATGAATACATTTGGTTTATGAATTCCAGCAGCCCATATCTGCTTCAAAATGCACAGAATTTTTATTATTTCCATTCTGCTGACGTTAGCGCTAATTAGTTAGGGTAGATGGGGGCAAGACGCCCACATTAAGCAGAAAATGCAATAAAACTGTCCTGTTTGACATTTTATTAAAGCTATTGATTAGGAAGTAACAGAAACTATATTTACCACTTGTTATGTATCAATTAATGACAATTATGTTACATTGAAGTAAGAAATTACCAAAAATATGTCACTACCCAAGAAGGCGTTTTGCCTCATACTATGGGGTAAAACGCCCATGGGTGGGCGATTTGCCTCCAACGGCTGCATCTTATGTGTGCTATGAGGAGGTAAGGTTATTAAGTGAATACCAGACTCTCGAGCATAGTTGATAGCGGCCAACGTCTTATGGCTGTGGTGCCCGTCCATGACTATGACATGCTGTGATTCTTGAGATGAATTTGTAAACTACACGAAATGTTGCAGCCACTTCACGAACAACGTGGAATCTGTCCACCCGCTTGCACTGCAACAGCCCAGTGACTGCGGCGGAGCACCGGCCATTAGAGTTTCCACCATCCTCTTCCTTGGAAATATCATCATATGAGGGAGATAAGTTCCCGCAGCACTCATGGCGCATATCACCGTAACTGTTTTTCCGCGTTCTCCGCTTGTGATTTTGCTCACTTGTCTAATGCCTTTCGTTGCGACGATGTTTACGGGTCTATGTACATTAGTTATGCCCGTTTCATCCATATTCCAGATTTGAGATGGAAGAAACTGACGCTTCTGAAGAACCTCTTTGTAGAGCGCAAAGAATTTCTGCACCTGTGGTCTGTTAAAGGCGACAGCGCGAGACAAATTCGTTGCCTGTGTACTCCTGATTGACAGATCTGGATATCGGCTAAAGAATCCATGTAACCAGTCTCTTCCCGCCTTACCACTTGTCTTGTTAAACGGATGTTTCAAATTGTATGACTCCGCTATTTCAAACGCCAGACGCTTGACGTCGTTCACAGTCAACCCGTACATGGATTGCTCCATCGTCTGGATGTGATCGTGCAATTCCTTCTCCACGTGAGAAGGAAGCGCAGGCAAGTGTCTTCCTAAAGCCACCTTTCCGGGTTGTTGAACTTTGTTATCTCGGTGTCGTCTGAGTGTGCGCGCCGGTATACCGTATTCTTTGCTCGTTCTGATCAGTGGTGTTCCGTCATTAACTGCCTTCAGCGCGTCTTCCAGGTTTTTGTTTCCATACTGCCCTCGCTCGGTTTTCTTGACGTAAGTCCGAACCATTCCTAACACAGAAGAAAAGAAAGTAATTGTACCCTATAGGCCTACTGCTTAATAGCCTACTTGCATTGCTTAATTTATGAATCGCCATGGGGTAAAACGCCCAGTAGGCGTTTTACCCCAAACACATGATAGGCGTTTTGCCCCACACAGCATACCTCTATTGTCAAGATCACAACACCAAACCCTTGCATTATCGCTCACAAACAAAGTTCATAATCCACAAAGTACATATAAACCTGCTAAAATGCAAAGGCTCATTATCGGCACGGCGAATCTTGGCACAAATATGACAATGTGGTTGTAGTGAAATATTATAAGCAAGCAGGTTAAAAGGAAAAAATCGTGATTTCTTACTCACTCGTGAAAGAATCGGCACCCTTTCGAAATAACAATATTCGGTAGGTGGCATTGCCAGTTTCCGCTACAATGCGCTCTGAAATAATAAATGCCTGATGTATTTATGACCTATAGGCGTTATACCTCCAGTGGGCGTCTTGCCCCCACCTACCCTAACAAGACAAAATGAAATAGCTATCGCTTAAAAAACATGCGAGGCATCCTAATGGGACACGGTGGCCGATTGGTTAGAACGCTTGGCCTGTAACGCGGAGAGTACGGGTTCGAACCTCCAGTCAGGCAATTAATTATTGTGTAGGGACCTTGAGCATGCCCTTCACTCATAATTGCTCAGCGCTATCGATGTCCTGTCGTATGTTCGTGTGCACATCTGAACTTTGGAAGGAGGACAATATCAAAATACTGTTGTATTGTATAGCAATTTGTTATCATTTCAGTTGTTTGCGCTTTAAAGTGTGTGTTGTGCAATCGTATAGGGAGCCTTGTCTGGTGGAGCTGTGAGTCTGGTCTTGAATATTTGGCTGCAACTAGGATCGATGAGTATCCCAAATAAATATCCGTCTCTACCTTCCATCTCAGTCGACGGATGCATTGATCAACGGAACGCTACCATCTTTGCATCAGTGTATGGTGGCAATTGTACTGGAAGCAGGCAGCCACCAGTTACTGCTACTGGGACGCTGCCTAGAGTAAGTTTTCTGTACAATGGAAAGCATCTTTGTCTTTCTATTTCACTCTTCATCTGTCCATTTGCATGTGTCTGAGCATTTTCATTTCTCAACTGAACATTTTGCGCAAAATCTTATTTCTGACATAGTTTTAAAAGTGTGGAAAGTTTATCTTCATACGATGAACTTAGGCCTATATGATCTTACACGAAGGATTTTTTTGGGGAAGGATTTTCTATTGTACGTCCATTAACGTTCGCTCTAAAACTAGGAAATAATTTACATTTATTTTGAATGCGTTGTCAAATAAATGTTTCTTATACATTAACTCCCGTCCTTTATATGGAATATATGTAATGGGATTAGTTAAATCTTCCGTTTGAAGTTTCTTTAAAAGGCATACGTTCAAAGTATTTTTTAAGGTTTAGTGTGTCGCTTTTCTATTTTGTGTCCTATAAAGTTTTGTAAGTTATGTGACGATGATGATGATGATGACGATGACGATGACGATGATGATGATGATAATGATGGTGATGATGATGGTGATGATGATGACGATGATGATGATGATGATGATGATGATGATGATGATGATGATGATGATGATGATGATGATGATGATGATGATGATGATGATGATGATGATGATGATTATGATTTCTCTGCCCGAAGGTCCATTGGCTTTATGCCACCCGGGGATGAGATGAGTGAGGTTGTTTCCCATTGCCTTCCTCACAGACAATTGTGGGTGAGCAACTTGTCCAAGCTCGCTACGCAGGGGCTTGAGATAGATTCGAAGCTGCGACCCTCCGGTTACAAGGCACAGAACATGCCGCTACACCATCGCGTCCCTCGTAACTTATATGTATGGCACATTTTCTAAGTAAGTCGAGAAAGTTGGTAGGCTATGATATTTTGTGTCTTATGTCCGCAGTCGGAGTTCCATGGTCTGGAGAGGTTTTATTGTCTGTCCTACGTCTGGTACGTGCTCTTCGGAATGCTGACAACGCTGTCAGTCGGCATGGTCATGTCTCTGTTATTCAGTAGGTTAACCGTTAAGACATTCAACGCATTCTCTGCGGTTTCTTTAATTCTGGAGTTTCTCACATTATATGAACTATGTCAGGTGAAATCAGTCGCTACGTATTTGGGTCATTATCCGAAATGTTACAAATTTCGTCTCCGAAAAACAAAAATTTTTTTCCCCAAAATTGGTTGTAAGTGTTTTTTTTAGTCACGTACATAGTTAAATTTAACTAATTTGAAAGAAATCCACTATATTTGTAATCATAAGTTAATTTTTTTCCAGAATTTATAAAGTCAAAATGCCTCTTTTTTCATTACATTTCGACCGTTTTGTGTAATCATATTTAATCACAAAGACCTGAAATATTCCTCTGGTGCTTATAAAATGGCAATTTCCTAAAAGTAGATGATGCCAGCATTAAGTAGGAATACAACAGGCCTTTCCTTCACATAAAATATTAGTCTGGTGTCAAGAAATTGAGACATTTTTCGAAATTATTCAAAAAAAGAAATATTATTTTTAGCTTCAGAAAAAAATCTGTGCAGCATTAGCTATAACTGTATGTTATATGCATTAGATACAAGGTGAACAACATTCTGAGAGTTGCTAGTAAATTCTAATTACATGCAATTTATTTTTATATAAAATAATTCAAATAAAATACATGTAATTCACTCTTTGCAATGCGTCATTACCATCCGTGGCAAGATGCGATTGTCATGAGAAAATAGCAGAAATCTGATGTATTCGGATGGTAATGATGAAAAACAACCGCTGGATGGTAATGACAAAATGATGAAATTTATGACAGCCGTCAAATATTTTCACTTGAATTACTCTATCAGATAAGTAATTTGAATCAGTTCAACAAAAGCGGTAAATAAAATAAGTTATCAATGTTATAATCTACCTAAACCATGAAATACAACACGAGATGGTAATGAAACAGAAATTTACTTTTTTTGGAATTTGGAACAACAAACTTAAATTAAAAATAAAACATTATGAATTTCAACTCAAATCTGTGTGATTCCATTAATAGTTGACAATATCTTGTTCCTGATGTTTTTCTTTTAGTAAGTAAGCACGTTCTCTAAAAGTTATAGGCTTCCCAAAAATTGGGATGGCTATGATGCTTACTTCTATGGACAAGTATAAATAGGCCCAAAAAGAAATAAATGTCACGAAAATGAGTCTAAATGTTTAATTATTGCATATGCTAGCTAGTAATTAATCAAAATAATATACCTTTGTTACAGGTTGTAATGGAATAAATTTGCGTAAAACCTGAATTTAAAGCATTGTACACCGTCACGGACATTGGATGGTAATGATATTTTGTATACATTTAGTAATTTATTTCTAAATTTCCAAAATCTAGCAGCTAAAACAATGATGGGAAATGTTAATCTGCTCATTCTTTGAAGGATAGGCCAAAAAAATTTGAAGAAATTATCGAAAACACTCAAAAAACCAGCATGGGACATCAATTCTGCACTTTTCGGATAATGACCCATTTATGTGGCGTATGAGAAAATTGTATAGTACCTAATTGCCTAGTCATTCATGTATATAGCACCTCTTTATTTACATAACAACAGTGGCACTCTGATCGAGGCCTTTGCGTAAAGAAACCGCTATACTTTAGACGTTTCTCAGTTAATTAATAAAATAAATTAAATGACCAGCGGTTGAATGTCTGTTGTTTCTTGTGGACTGTTAGGAAAGAAAGTCTTGGAGGACGCCGTGGATGACCGTCTTCTCATGAGGTTCACGGACTGGACCTGCAAAAGTCAGAAGGATAAACATGATCTGTCTCGATCCGCAAAATTACGCAAAGATGCAAATGTAATATCACAGTAGTTTCCATTAGTGACGTGACATATACATATACCCTGCTGAGAACCGTTCGTTTGCTGATCAATTTGCTTTCAGACCATCCGGATCCACTTCTGCTGCTTTAATTACTATTTCTGACTTCATACTTAACTCGCTCAATTCAGAACCGTATGTCCGCCTCGTTGCCTTAGACTTTTCTAAGGCTTTTGATACTGTCAGACACTCTTTCCTGGCCGACCAACTGGCCCTCTTACCCATCCCCATCAATATTCATAATTGGATCCTCTCCCTCCTCAGTAACCGCAGCCATTGCACTAAGTTCCATGGTATCACATCGACCCTGGCCAGAATTAATGCAAGTATCATACAGGGCTCCGGCATGGGTCCTACCAATTTTGTTGTAGCCATGTCAGGTCTAAAACCTCTCTACCACTTTAATCGCATCTTCAAATATGCAGACGACTGCTATCTTCTCATACTAGCTTCTAATATCTCCACCACTGTTGCAGAACTTGATCACATAAATGCCTGGGCCCAGAGATGCAATCTTCATCTCAACCATTCTAAATCCAGCGACATTATCTTCACCAAGCCCAAGACGATCCTTAAATCCAATCCACCACCTATATGCGGAATCCCAAGGGTCTCTTCATTAAAAATATTAGGAATTGAAATAACCGATAAGTTTGGATTCTCTCCCTATATCCAAAAACTAAGCATAAAGGCTAAACAATCCCTTTACGCTCATCGTATCTTAGTTTCTCATGGGCTCTCGGGCCCAAGGCTTCATGATGTAATACGGGCTACCACTGTCAACCGTATGCTGTACTGTTCCCAGGTATGGTTAGGCTTTGCTAACAAGCAGGAACTTGATCATTTGGGCGCAATTATCCGTAAGTTGGTTCATCTCGGCTACCTCCCTCCTTCTTTTCCTACTTTTGATGAACTTTGCAAAAAAGCTGATCGTGATCTCTTTAAGAACATTCTCAAAAACCCTAGTCACCTCCTCCACGAACTTCTACCTCCTGTTCATAAGACCGGGTATGATTTGCGCCCACGTTCTCATAATCTGGTTCTCCCTAGATTTGACTCCCTTACCCGACGAGGTTTCCTGGGTAGAATGCTGTACAGCTAGGCTCTGTTGCTATTATTTTCATTTATAATTTAACGTCATTATTACTGTTATATTTTTCTGTCCTCTTTGTGTATAATTGTATGTAAAGCGCTGTGCGTTTGCTAGCGTTTAATAAAGAATATACTTACTTACTTACTTACTTACTTACTTAAATGACTGACTATAGCTATTCGAGCCGCGTGGTACTTACATTGACAAGTATGGCTTCTTGAGTCTCATTTGCAACGATAGTTATTTAAACAAGACCTTACAAAGCTGGTCAAGGTATAATGGTGCAACATAATTAAAATAAATGCACTTATGAATGAGTCAATATGCGAAAATCACGTAAGAAACTTCACAGTTTAAGAATAAGCGATAACGGCAAAAATGTAAATCCTGCATTTAAACAGCAAAATGTTATATAAGGCGCTGACAATTTCAAGCCTCAAAAGCGTTCATCAAAGCCAACAAGATTGTTGCAAAGTATTGGTGCTAAATATTCAATGTTTACATAATTATTTCCTCTGCCGTCAACGCGTTTATATTAATATTTATATTTAGACGTGTGTTAGTATTACAGGCATTAAATAAAACCTTGCATAAACCTTGAATATGTATCAGCATTAATGCTTCTCATTTGCTACCTGCACAGGTGGCAGTTGAGCCTGTTGCTTACGAGAAAAATATCGAGAAAGTCACGAAATCATCCATCTGACCCTAATGCATCGAGATCAAATGAACCCACAGACTTCATGAACACTGGACAGCTAAGAGGTTCTGGCTACAGTTTCTGCCAATTGACTGAGAATTGATAACTGCTATTGCAGTTCGTCTGTGTCAGAACATCGACAAATATAATTTGATTAATTAGGTCTTTGTATCAAATTTACAGGCTAATGAAATCTGTGGGTCAAACATAGGCGCACTTTTCGTGGGTTACGATGGGTACAGTACACGTTCCCCCAAACATGCCAATGGTTTATGGCCTGTCTTTTAAGTATTCATTCCTTCGAAAATGGACTTTAAATGACTTTTGTCTAATTCATTTTGTATGAGATGTTAAGGTGAATTCACAAATTTGCTCGAAGAATCTGATTAACCATTTATTATTATAATATTATAATTAAGTAGGGGAAAACTTGTATTATGGGCTACCGTGTAATATGGGCCTCGGCTGTTTTTCCAACCTATCATGTCTGCGAAGAGCTCTTACCGTGCGAAACGATCCGTCTACTTATTTCAACTTCATGTTGTGAATTTGAGCTGTTGGCAATAACTTCTGCACGAACGGTAGCAATTTTAAATTTTGGTACATATTGCTTATAAAATTGGTTCAACTTCAACAGCTGTTGTGTAGCTTAGGATTTCAACTATGCTATGCCGTGTGGTTTCAGAAGGTAGCAATTTCTTAATCAAATATAAAATAGCTTTGTTGGGTCTATAAAACATTCGACGGTCACGGTATAACGGATTTCCCGAAGCATACCATGTTTGTAATATGGGCCTGCGATGGAATGTGTATTAGGGCTAGCCAATATTACACATTCAATCACAGGTCCATGTATTATGGCCTGTGTAATATGGGCCAGCCCTTATTACACGAGCCATAATACATGGTAATTGTAGCTGATTTCACAAGTGCAATTTGTTTCATTTTATTTTCGTTTTACACACTCTTTGCGGACAGTTTCAATATGGAAGTTGTGACAAAGACTAGAGCCACCAAAACAATCGTATCTAAATCAACCTTGCTAAAGAAATGGACCAAAATAAAATCAAAATCAAAACAAAATACAAGTATACACTGTATACAGGAGACATCGAAAACGACCAGAGCATCCCTGATCTCACAATTTGTAGTGTGTGGGGGAGTCATACGAAGAGAACTGGGTGCAGTGCACAACATGTCAACGCTGGTCGCATGAAGACTGTGCAAATTTTAACCATCCTATGTTTTACTTCTGTGACAATTGCCAACCTTTGCCTAAAAATTTCTGACATAAATTTAATACCAGTAAACAGCTCGGAAACGTTGCAAATTGCATGAACTGAGCATATCAAGCTCTGAAATATGATAATTGCCTTAAAACTTTAATCATTTTCATCTTCTGTTGCAAAATCAGGCAGTTGTCTAACGCGTGTAACAGTATTGTTTTATCTCTACAATGGTGGCCCATATTACACACGTGGTGGTGTAATATGGGCCATTTTTGGTATTTTAAAAATAATTATTTAAAAATTTATTTACATCGATTAAGCAATCATTCCTTTACATTTGATCATAACTAATGCCAAGTAATGCATGGAATAAACAAACTATACACCCAATTGCTCCTGTACTAAATAATCTAACAATTTGTTAGGTGGCCCATAATACAAGCCTTTCCTCTAGCTTCTCTGCCCTCTGACGAAGAGCATCTGCGCACTATTTTTCTGTCTGTCTGTCTGTCTGTGTCTGTCTGTATGTCTGTCTGTCTGTCTGTCTGTCTGTCTGTCTGTCTGTCTGTCTGTCTCTCTCTGTCTCTCTGTCTCTCTCTCTCTGTCTCTCTCTGTCTCTGTCTCTGTCTCTGTCTCTGTCTCTCTCTCTCTCTCTCTCTCTCTCTCTCTCTGTCTCTCTGTCTCTCTCTCTCTGTCTCTCTCTGTCTCTGTCTCTGTCTCTGTCTCTGTCTCTGTCTCTGTCTCTGTCTCTGTCTCTGTCTCTCTCTCTCTCTCTCTCTCTCTCTCTCTCTCTCTCTCTCTCTCTCTCTCTCTCTCTCTCTCTCTCTCTCTCTCTCTCTCTCTCTCTCTCTCTCTCTCTCTCTCTCTCTCTCTCTCTCTCTCTCTCTCTCTCTCAACAAACATATATATAGAGACACGCAGAGAGATACTACATAAATATTCTCTATATACACATATACATATATATAGGTCTTGTGCCCTTCTTATATTAACAATACACCACATGATTTGTAACCCTCAATTGTGTTTTTGCAGTGTTACAAAATAAATAATTGATTAACGGACTGATTGATTGATTGATTGATTGATTGATTGATTGATTGATTGATTGATTGATTGAGTGATTGATTGATTGATTGATTGATTGATTGATTGATTGATTGATTGATTGATTGATTGATTGATTGATTGATTGATTGATATGCTGCATGTCGTTGAGCTAGAGAGAGAGAGTGAGAGACAGACAGACAGACAGAGACAGAGAGACAGAGACAGAGCGACAGAGAGAGACAGAGAGAGAGAGACACAGAGACAGAGACAGAGACAGAGAGACGTACTTCGCTATCACAGGAGACTCCTAGTAGGAAAACGTCGAGAGCATTACCCTTTTAACCTTCATAGTGTTCTTGGGCCATTTTTAAGTCATATCCTAAATGTTGACCTTCTGGCATGTCAAAAACCTAACTCTGAATTGAATCACTTTCAAGCTTCATCTTTCTCTAAACACCCAAAAATTGTTCCTCATACGGGAGCAAAACATATTTATCTCAGTTGACCTAATGCGATCTGTCAGCACCATTGTGCGATTAAACACGCTCAATTCGATCAGAGTTATCTTGTGTTTCTCCAAAATCCTACATGCTAAAGTCAATCTGAAATTATATTTGTATTCAGTTTAAAGCTCTCTATCATAATCACTAAATATTTCAGGAATTAAAACTATTTTAAATCAATCAATCAATCAAAAAATTGTTGAGTAGTGATAATAATTATATCTCTTTGGCGATAGCCTAAGTGATTCTAGCTTACCTAATAATTAAAATACCCGGCTGTCCAATTGCGGATTCATGCACTTCGACCGAGCACTAATAAGAGCTGTTAAGGACATTATTTTCAGGGCCTGGTTTGGTCCCCATCATTTTCATTTTCACTTTCATTTTCAGTTTCTCTTTCTTTCTTGGTGCCATCTTACTACTATGTAACAAATGGCAGCCCTAATTAAGCGGGACCTATGTCCCTTTTGGGCTTTCCCATTGTATCTCGAAAATGTAACATTCCGATTGGTGCCTAGTTTACTTTTGTATTGAATTCGGATCAATAAAATAAGTCGAATTGAAAAAGTTGAATTGAATTGAATTGAATTGAAAAGCGCTGATAGGAATTATAATTGTAATTAGTGACTTCAAGAACAGAACTCTGTTGTATAATGCACAAGGCGTCAACCTACAGTGTGTAATCTAGACGTCTTTGGGGAGGGGGGAAATTCCCCCCCCCCCAGGATTGATGTTTCCCCCCAGAGGCCAGCAATATTGTAATGTAGACACCTTTTGGGGTGGAAAATCCCCCAGGAAACTTGTTTCCCCCCCCCCACAAGAGGGGGACTAGATTACAGCCTGGTCAACCTATGGCGCACCAAAATCAAATGGTAATCAGGTCAATATCTAGAAGATCAGTCCATTTATACAGATAGGCAGGTTAGGATATAAAAAGTGTGTTAATGACGGTTGACATATGTCACAATCAATCAATCAACTGAGTATTTATACAACGCCCTTCAAGGGGCGCTATGTACACTGTGAACGGATAAAACCAGACCTCTGCAATAAATAGGGAAATAAACACCAAATATTGAAAATGTTATTGAGTCTAAAACTATTTTATTCCAAACTATAATCTCAGATAATAATGCGCTAAAGCAGTTAAAAATTGACGTGACCGTGACGTCATTTGTGAACGTATATCTCAGGCATGGGATGAATTTGATCAAGCTGTAATCGATTCAGCAATTAGTCAGTGGCGAGCGCGTCTTTGTGCGTGTGTTGAGGCCAAAGGAGGACATTTGAACACACATTATAACTAAAAAATAATAGTTATATGATTCATATCCTTTAAACTGAACTTCCACCACGTTTTATTAAAATATGCAAATTATTACAAAAATTTTCGTAGTAATAAGAGAGGTCTGGTTTTTTTCCGTTCACAGTGTATATAGCCTATATATATGTATATTGTTAGATATCTCTAGTTAAGGTTTGCTGGACGATGTAGAGGGTGTTAATATGGAACATTCTCTTTTAGTTCTGCTTGGCTAGTTTTCACTGAATGTAACGCCATCTGGCGGTCCTGTGAATGATATAAAAGAGACCATAGTAGGATGGTCGGGGAGCTTGGTGATTAGAATAGGATCTGACGAGATAACTTGTTATGTTAGGACACCAAGTCTCACGTGTTAGTTAAGTGTGAAGAACCGTACCTGGTTGCTTCTTTTCGTGTTCTGTGTAATGCCTGCGACCATATTCATTAAGGTGCAGAGCCAGTGTTAGTAAGTTTGTTTCTACCGAGTCGTTCTATTGTTGAAGACTGTTGGTGTTGGTTTTGTTCGATGTGGCTTCGAGCAGGTATAATTGTACCTTGACTTGTAAATATTAAAATACATTTATCATACCCTAGTGAGCCTTTCTAGTCATACTAGATACGTTAAAGAGGGACCTTCTAACACTATATATACACAATGTACATATATATATACATATATATATATATGTGGCGGACAGGCTACAAGGCTTGAATGCATATTATATCAATAACATCTGTCTTGTTGACGCGTTATCCAGCGACGTTATGCATCAGAGGGCACCAGCGGCCGATGCGTAGATGGTAGCGCTAGAGTGATATCATAATAGTCAATATTTAAGTTTTAGCTTATTTTTGCCATTTTATCGAGTTAGATTATTAATTAATATAATATTACACGCCTTCCGGTCCAATTTTATAAGGCCTAAAGCTAGGGCGGCGCTTAGTATCATTGGTAGATCTTTCTATCTTATAGACACCTGTATTTGAAAAGGTGTGCGTAGGCTAGTATATAAGGAACAAGCAACGGTATTGTGTGGCGAGGGATAGGCCTAAGCAAAGGCTGCCTCACGATGCATTGCCTTTTACGTAGTTGCGAAGTTGCGCTCTGCATATACGACACGGTGCTTTAGTGTCGTTGGTTAGGGGTTCAGTTACGAATGACTTTACGGACACGGCGTCCGGTACAAGGCTAATCAGTGCGCTCCCGAGTGACAGCCGCTCCAAACGCGGTCAGACCAGTGCTGGCAAACGCCGATTCAACGGGCCCACCCTGTTGTAGATCGCGAGAAGTACCGAGTCTGATCTTGGAAGGCTGATTTGGGGAAAGACCGATCGTGAGAGATAAAGGCTCACAGGTCTGTATCAGTAAAGTCCGGGGAAGGCGACCCCGGCGGTTCCGTTCGATAGTCCTGGAAAAGAATCCGGCGGTTCCGTTCGATACACACCCAGGTCTGTACAAAAGACGGGGAAGCAGACCCCGGTGGTTTCGTTCGATAAGACGGGGAAAGGTCCCGTTGGTGTCTGGTTTGATATATATCGCTAAAATACGGGGAAGCAGGCCCCGTTTGTGACTGTTTCGATATATGCGCGAAAGATCCCGTTGGTGTCCGGTACGAGTTACAGGGAAAGACCGATCGCGAGAAATAATGGCTCACAGGTCTGTAGCCTATCGGTAAAGTCCGGGGAAGGCGACCCCGGCGGTTCCGTTCGATAGATATACTGGAAAGATCCCGTTGGTGCCTGGTTCGCTTGTAACCGTTCGATAGTCCGTGGAAAGGCCCCGGTGTTGACCGTTTGAGATACACGGGCAAAGACCCGGTGTTGACCGTCTGAGATACACGGGCAAAGCCTCGGTGGTGGCCGTCAGGGTTATACAGGCAAAGACCCGGTGTTGACCGACTGATACACACGCGGAAAGACCGCGCTGCTGACCGTCTAATATATACGCGGTATGGCCCCGCTGTTTACCGTTTGATATACACGGGCAAAGACCCGGTGTTGACCGTTAGAGATACACGGGCAAAGACCCGGTTGGCGATAACTCAGTTCAAGTATCGTCCATAAAAAGATAACCAGTGCGATCCCGAGTTACAGCAAAACTAACCACTCTTGGGTGTTGGATTGACCGCCGATTCGACAGGGCTAGGGCCCACCCTGCTGTTAGATCGCGAGCCGGTCTGAATCCCGATTGTGGAAGTTTAACGGGCTGAGTAAACCTCGGGGAGAGACCGATCTTGAGTAACAAAGAGAACACAGGTCTGTATCGGCAAAGACGGGGAAGCAGACCCCGTTGGTGACCGCTCGACGTGTACGGGAAGAGTTACCAGGTTGATTCCGTTCGAAAGTACGGGGAAGCAGACCCCGTTGGTGACGTTCGATAAAGACGGGGGAAGACCCCGCCGGTGACCGTCGAAAGATCGGGGAAAGACACAGGTCTGTATGAAAACGGGGAAGGATTGACCCCGGTGGTGACAGTTCGATTTGTACGGGGAGGGTGACACCGTTGGTTCCGTTCGATAACATCGGGTAAACTACCCGCATTCTTTTAACTCGCGGGACTAACCGCAATCTCTCAATTCCCGGTCTAACCGAAAAAGCTCAACTACACATAAAAGCCTATACATATTAGAGTGTACAATAAACAATTATGCATTTATACGTCTTAACTCGCGGTCTATCGGCAAGTTTCTTCCTTTGGCTGTCTGACGTCCGTCACAGTTACTCCCGCGGTTTTCCCGCATATCTTCCTTTTGTCCTACCTAACTCGTGGTCTACCCGCAAAATCTAGACTCGCGGTCTACCCGCAAACTTCTCAGTTCGGGGAACTTCCCGAACAATCTGACCGTGGTTCGTTCAGGTGCGTGAAAGACGGAAAACTTCCCGCATGGGAAGTGAATACACAGGTCTGTGTGAGACAACGGAGTAACAGTACTGATAGTTACTCCACTGCTGCGGTTAGCAGATTCGCGTCTGAGTACTCAGAAATGTAACCCACGAGTCTGTGCGCTCCCGGGAAAACATAACCGTATAAAAGGTTATGTAAACCGGGCAGGGATACGCCGCAACGAGAAGATACAGCGGGCCAGATCCCTTGTGATTAGTACGATAGACCCAGTACGAAGAGAATAAATCAGACCAAGAGTTTGACGTCAAAGCTCGGGTCGGGTATTCGGGTACCAAGGTCCGGCAGAGATTAACATCAAAGCTCGGGTCGGGTATTCGGGTACCAAGGCCCGGCAGAGACACGTCCGCGTTATCCCAGCTGAAGTTCAGCTAGCTAGAGTCCCAAGGTGACGTCCCCAGATGAAATGTGCGAGAATCCCAAGTACGATGGGAAATGTTAAATCAGACTAAGAGAGTGATACGTAAAGTCCGGATAGTCGGGTACCTGGGTAGAACCATATTTGCTTGTCGCAACACACAGCTCTGAGAACTGACTGAAGTGCGAGGTTGGGCCCCCTCGTGCGTAGGTCGGAACGAAGTTCTGTGTGTAGATAGGAAGGTTATAAAGAGAAGACTTTCACTATCAGAGTGCCATGGATACCCTTAGCGTAATCTTTCGAAGCAGAATTTATCACTGTGTTGGTTAACAATTGCCAACACAGAAGAAGACGGGTAAGGAAACTTACTCCGTAAATGTTGTGCATGAAAAAATACGTGTGAGGCCGGTATGCCTGCACGGAAATGGAGCGAGAGACACGTGACGGTGGGAAGACAAGTTGTCTAATAGACCGGTGACTAGACGACATGACGCAGAGTTACCATTGACAGTTGCCCAATAGACCGGTGTCTAGGACGATGTGATACAGAGACTTATCGCATGTATTCCCGATAGGCTACTTAGAAAACGTTTGGTGTCCTTTATAAATGGCGATAGTTCAAGAGTCACGAGATGTAGAATGGTACGTCAAAGTTCAGATCAGGTGGAGAGTTTGAGGAAGCCCGTATCTAAGAAGGCACACAAAAGAGGAAGACATAACATAACATAACATAACATAACATTTTCTTTATTGAAACCAAAACATATAACAAGCAGCAGTACACACTGAAAACAATTCAAGATGGTCGCAAAGGTAGGCCCTGAAGGGAGGACTCCCGCTAGTAGGGACACCTACTTACTACTTGTATTGACATGGCGAGAACCAACTTGAGGCTTAAGCTTCCAATTAGTATTTCTAAACACGAATCTGGGTAAATGGAACCAAGGATTGCCGCCAATTAGGCAGTGGAGGAAAAACTAAGAGACTCCGCTCAACAAGGGGGGAGAGTAAATGATCTCATAACGCAATGCTTAACTAGTAGAAAAGAAAAAAAACAAAAGAAACTTAGGGACTCCGCTCATCAAGGGGGCGGAATAAAAAATTAATAACTGCAATTCTTAACTAGGAGGCATTGAGGCACGGTCAACGGCGGGTGAGAGGCACGGTCAACGGCGGGTAAGAGAACGAACCCTGTTCTCAGAGACGGCCATCCTCAGGACGTTGCCCATCCGGCGACCGCGGAAGAGGCAGAGTCAGACCACGAGACAGAACTGTATACTGTTGCCTTTCTTAAGCGGCCTATCCTGAATCTCCCCTGATAGTTACTATCAGGGGAGATTCAGGATAGGCCGCAGAGATAGAGAACAGCAATTTTACGTTGGAAGTAGACAAGGCAGTGACTCGGGTGGCTCCAGACGGGTAGTGGGCTGAAGTAGCCACGAAACCCGCCCGGCGCAAAGGGGGCAGGCGTCCGGGCGGGCGAACGCCACACACACACACACACACACACACACACACACACACACACACACACACACACACACACACACACACACACACATATATATATATATATATATATATCTTTTGAGAAGCTCCCAGCCCAACTCCGGCGAAAGAGAACTATCTTTAAAGCAGAGAAGAAAGCGGTGGACTAGACTTCGTTGAAACTCAGCCGGCATATTTATCAAAAAGCATGTGACTTTTGTGGTAACAGTTGAATTGAAGGCGTTAGCTAATAAAATGTTGTAGTCCATGGCCAAATGAACCATCGTTAATGTGGCCACTAAGAATTTTGGTTCAGGGCTAAATGAATCATCGCCAATATGACCACTCATAAATTTTAGTTCATGCACAAATGAATCATCGCTGAATTTCTTGTACATATAAGGCTGCCAAATACAATCAAACTGGGCTAAGTTAAACCTGATAATTTGGAATGTAACCGTCCACGGAACACCGGCCAAGACACCTGGAGTCAATTCAACTATCTATCCGTTATTGAAAGATTGCATTATAATAGAATATATTCGATTGCACTTACTTGGACCGGATGCAAATACATTGGATTAGATTGAACTTGACTGAATGTGAGTACGCTGCCTTTCATTTGCCTAATTCTAATTACGGGTGAACTCTGAACTACGACTAAAAGACTTCCATATCTCCTATTTTACATGAATTTCGTGCAGCACCGTCCTTTCTCAGTAATTAAAAGCGTCAACACTTGACCTCCTGTTTACTCTCTCTCTCCACTCCCCTCTCTCTTTTTCTCTGTTTTTCTCTCTCCCTCTTTCTCTGTCCCTCTCTGTCTATCTCTGTGTCTCTCACTCTGTCCCTGTTTGTCTGTCTCTCTGAAGAGTTCTGCAGTCGCTCGTGTCTTTTAGTTCTCAAGACTTACCTTTTTCCAGTTGCGTAATAACCATAGTAGCTCTGTCTTAGCGGATTGGTCTTCTGGATCTTGAGCAATTAGTCCAGTTCAAAATCTGTCTTATAGTTTACCCAGCACTGCATTTTAACCAGTCGACCAATCTATGTTCTATGCTGACCAATATACAACTACGAGTGCAAAACCTATTACACTCGATCAGTGGGGATTCAGTGCACACTCCTGATGTGCCCCGCATCCAAACATCGTTGGTCCCTACGTAGCTGGTTTAACGTTTTGGAATTCGCTGCCTCAGCAAGTTCTTTTCGTCAACTCTTTGTGTCCTTCAAATCTAGCCTTACAACTAATCTCTTTCAACTCGCATTCCCACTGCATCCATGCTTCTGCTTTCTCTGACATATCGGCTTTTCCAATGGATTACGACTATTAATTGAGAGTTCACTTAAAGTGACCACTCATTGTGATAACGACGTTATAGAAATCAACAGAGAAGACTTTGCTGGATGATACGCTTTTATTCTATTGAAGGAGGAAAGATAAGCGTACACAAGCTCCGCTCTTCCACACTAAGTCTTCAACTCGAGTCTATTAGGTCTTCTCATGTGTTACAAAATTCTCCTGAACCACTTTCCCACTGCATGTACGTACGCCCGAAGCAGTTACTGTGTAGGGACCTTGAGAAAGTCCTTCACGCACAATAGCTCGGCGCCAATGATGCTCTGTCCTATTGTCGTTTGTGCACTTCTGAACTTTGGAAAGAGATCATAATCATATACAGTAACTGGTTACTGTTGTTTATTCACTACACGACCCTTAATCACTGAAATTGCACAGAAAATTAATCACGCGACATTTAATCATGCTCACCTACATTTAAAATTAAACTTAAAGCTACTAACGAAAACAGAAGACAAGCAACATTGTTTATTTGTATTCTTATCGACATGCAATCATGTTAAAGATGAAGAACACCACTCCACTAGCCTACCACACAAAAGTGCTGCCTGCACACATCACAATCTAAATTAGGCCTGTCCTCGTTTTAAGATAGTTTGAAAATGTATGCTGCACAAAGTCATAGACTTCAAAATTTTCCTTGTCTTCTGTTTTAATTAGTTTAATAACATTAAATGTAGGCATGATTAAATGTCGCGTGATTAAGATTCCGTGTGATGTCAGTGATGAAGGGTCGCGTGATGAACAAGCAACAGTTACTGTACTTGATATGCTCTCCTTCCAAAGTTCAGAAGTGCACACACGACTATACGACAGAGATTTCGATGGCGCTGAGCTATTGTATATGAAGGACTTTCTCAAGGTCCCTACACAGTAACTGCCTCGGGCACCCTGAACTATCACTGGAAATATACTGGCGCCAACTGCCAAATGCGGCTCTTTGTGGTAGAGGCACCAATAACTAGAGAGAGCAGGTCCAGACCTCTTTCACGCTTTCGTTGCTTAGAAGTCGCTATCAATTAATGCTTGTATATTTCTAAAACGAAACATAACTAGTTTGAAGATTCAGTTAGATTAGATTCGCTGCTCTGCAACATAAATTAATGTGAAATTTCATGCGTATTTTTCACGCTTTAACAAAAGGCATTAATAAATGAGTATGATTACACAGGTGACAATATATCAATGGGGTTTCTCTGCTTGTAGCCTACCTCTCTATGGGGCTATCTCTAGACTCTCTAGCAACTGGACTCAGATCTTCTCTTTACATTCTGGCGACAACGCAACGCTCGTGAATAGGCTTGTGCCTTGCGCTTGCCTTTATATTAATGCTTTAGAAATTTGGAGCTTACAATAACGAATACTTACGTAGATACACAGTAAAGTAAACTCATCTAGTTACATTCGTGACTCATTTTCCCGCATAATTGATAATTAACTGACAACGTAGACTTGGTTTCAAGTTCGGGATTACAGTTAACTACGTAAATCGCTTTTTATAAGATTTTTTTAAATTTAAAATAATATCTATTTTCCAAATCAACTGTTTTTTCAGATAAACTTGCGTTAGTTGTGGGCTTAAGAAGATTTCTTAGGATAGAGCTTTTCATAAAAATAGTAGAAAGGTTAGAACGCTTGAACAGGAGAAATTCAAAGACGTATGCTACTGCATCCTAGTCTGCATATCGATGAATGTTCTCTTAACGTAATTTAGTATCTTTGTGTTTTTCGCATAAAGCCTCAATCGAAGGAATTCCGTTATTAAGTGAAGGTCCAGAGTTTATTAATTTGCTAATACTGATTGTCAAATAGGTTGAAGAAGCATTGCTCACAGCCGATAAATGTAGGCCTAACGGTCACAAGTCATGGTTACATTTATCGGCTCTAAAATTTTATCCAGCTATTAAATCGTGCATATCACAAAGACTAAAATAAATAGATGACAAATTTGTCTTTCTTGTGTATAAATCAGGATGGAATCGTCATTGAAATGGCCGGACTACTTGATCCTATTCAGTTTTCTGGTCATCTCGCTGGCCATTGGTCTGTATCATTCACTGACCGGTGGCAGACAGAAGACTACAGCGGAATTCATTATGGCTAACCGACGTCTTCAAGTCCTTCCCACAGCCATTTCGTTGCTCGTCTCCTACCAGTCAGCTATCATGGTGCTTGGAATGACCGCCGAGACGTACAGCTACGGCGTTCAGCAGATGATTCTCGGCGGACTTAGTTTTACAATCAATGCAATTCTTGTCGAGAGAATAGTCGTTCCGTGGCTCTATCCTCTAAAGTTAGTCAGTGTAAATGAGGTAAGTCGTTACTCGCTTTTTGCAAAGTAAAACGCTGTCTGTTTATTGGCTGGATCGAGAACTTAACCCTATGACGCACACCTGGGGTCTACTGGACCCCAGCTATGGAGGTTTCTTGATAACTACGTCGATGCAAATAGTAAATATCTGATATATTTCTAATTCCTCAGATATTCATCCCCCTACATTTGTGGATAACTTTGAAGATATTTATTTTTTTGGTTAAAGAGTAAAAAATTCAAATAGACACCTCGGGCATATTTAGCATACCTGGGGTCCAACAGACCCCACGCTGTAACATTGAGAGTCTCATGACGCATTGACTATTGCATAATCCCGGTTACATCAATAATGGAAAGACTTGTACTTCCATGGTACAAAACTGGAAGAAACATAACGATAGACAACTCGGCTTTGACCAGCAATCAAAATTTCAGACAGCACCTCAAGCCCGGTAAAAGCGCTGTTTAATCTGTCTGCGTACGTTTGAATAACTGATTATTGTTCATCACAATAAAAACTTCTTACAGTGAATATAACATCATACTATGATCTAAACATGTTGCATAACTGCATGCACTCTCTCAAACCTAAACTAGGATCATTCATTTCCATGTTCTATTAAAATTGTAGAACTGGGGGCCGTGTTACCGATGGGGTCCATTAGACCCCAGGTGTGCTAAATGTGTTGGATCGGAAGGTGTACATGTACGTCATAGGGTTAAGGCCTACTAATGATTTGATCGATATCAAACATATTATCACACAAGCGTGAGCAAAAGTTGCGTAATACATGATATTAAATTGTAGGAAAATTATGTGGGGGGTGTTTCGATATATTTTTGCAATAACAAAAAGGTAAGTAAAGTGACCTTGAGGAAATTTCTTGACAAACAAAAATGAAGCTTGTGGTATAATACGCCATGGCAGTACGCCTTCAAGACCCAATAACATGGTCTTATTGGACCCGTAGAATGATAGACTGGAAGTGTGGAAAGTAGCTGTATTTTTTTCTTGATCCTACCCGCCATCGAAAAGTCTTTCTTTTTTATGCCTAACCAACTGCGATGGGTTTGACAGTGCTTGACAGTTTTAATAATCTTAACAATTTCTGGGGAACTTCTTACTTTTTTTAGCGAAAACACCATTCTTCCTTAATTTTCAACAGGTTTGATGATGCTTAGGATGAAACCTTTAAAACTTAGATAATTTAGTGAGAACTGATATTTCTTTAATTTATCGTGCATCTGAGAAGATTGCACTACAAGTGAGCTTGAAATTAATCCTAAGAAGTTATACTGCGTCAAAAATTAATCTATCCTGCTATTCTGAGGAGAATATCTAAGAAGATCTAAAGAGAATGTTCAAATGGTCGAAGAACTGGCAGATGTTCTTTAATTTGGAGAAGAACTTAGTAATGCATATGGAAAACAAAGAGTTTTTCTTTGAAATGGGGTAAGGTATTTAAAGTAAGTGAGGAAAAGAGGAATTTGGTAGTGACCATGCAAAATGGTGCTACACTTTCAAGGCAATATGCTGAAGCCTCAAAGAAGACTAACTCAACATTATGTACGATAAGAAAGAAAATTATGTGCAAGAGAGACAAGGATACAATACTAAGGTTGCACAATTCACTGGTGAGACCACAGTTAGAATACTGCATGCAGACGTGGAATACATACCTGAAACATGACACTGAACAACTAGAAAAAGTGCAAAGAAGGGCCACAAAAATGATTTGGGGTTACAAAGATTTGAGCTATGAAGGGAGGATGAAAAGGTGTGGACTAGCAATATTAGAGAAAAGCAGGAGCCGAGGAGACCTGATTGAAGCCTATACAAGATTGTCACTGGAAAGCGGGCGGTGCTGTGGGAGTTTCTTCGAATTAGCACCAAACAAGGCGACTCGAAGACGTAGGTATAAATTATCGAAGAAACCTAGAGGAACATTAGGGCAGAAATTCTTCAGGGTAAAAGTTGTGGACTTGTGGAATAGTTTGGAAGATAGGCCTAGTACTGTCTCAGTGGACACTATCACATCTGTCAAGAGGAATCTAGGAGAGATAGGCCATTAAATATTACAGGTTAACTTGCAGTTTTTCTAACACAGACTGTAAATCTCCTAAGCAACTTAAAACCCTTGTTATGTCATGCTATGCAATTGGCGATGGGTTGGACACTGTTTAGTGTATATAAGATTTCTGTAGGCCAGAAAATTCCAGAGATTTCATCTGATGAGATCAATCAAGAAATTCTTTTAATTCCAGAGGTTTCAACTAAAGACAGGAGTCAAGAACCTCCAAACGTTCCACTTTAATCAAATTTCAAGTGAATCCGTAGAAAAAAATGTCAGAAAAGTTTCTGATATATAAAGATATTTATAAAGCCTAACGAATTTATAACGAAGAACAGGAAGTCTTTTATATCTGTATAAGTTTTGCTATTGTTTCGCTTTATAGCTTTTTGTAGCGTTATAGCAGCTGGTGGTTCATTATGCTTTAAATTATTGTTTCGCTTTATAGGTTTAGACTTTAGAGCGTAATAGCAGGTGGTGGTTCACTATGTATCGGTTTTGAATTATTTTTCAGTATTTCTATATGCGATTTGGTTCGAATTGGGTGAGACTTTGTGCCAGTTTTATGGGAATCTTAACTTCGGTGAGTACATCATTATTTGGGCTGAGACTGGAAAGGCATGCAATTGTTTACAAATTCGTGTTGAGAATTATGCTATATCATCACCATTTCTATTTTCAGGAACATTACTAAGCTCAATGATGATCGTAATAGCACTAACATTAATTAAAACATAATCGCAGGCTAAAATGTCTAATGCGCTACTTCAGGGCTAAGCGTAAGGAACCAGCTTATTCACGAGCGTTGCGTCGTGTCATTTCTATTTTCAGGAACATTACTAAGCTCAATGATGATCGTAATAGCATTAACCAGATTTGTCAAGGGAAGAAATATTATGAATGTACGGCTGCTAGGAGTGATGTTATAGGAGCTGTAATGATCAAATATGGAGGAGATGAGTTGCCCGATGTGCAGACCTGTAGGTAAAGGATTATGTACTCAGTCAGTAAGTACAATGGCCTAGAGGCTAGGATGCTGGACTTTCAATCGACCGGTCTGGACTCCACATCTCTGCCAAGGAGCCACGGCAACATTGAAATTTCAAAATTTCTGTTCCACTTCCACTTAGAGGAAACTCGACTCTAGAAGATTCTGTACTATATTAAGAAAAGAAACACAAATGATGTCAACTCTAATGCTAACTAAAGAGATAAGATAGCAGGGAACATAATTGATCAGTTAGAAATTGCGTAATGAACAGTGTTTCTTTGATTCATAAGCCTTTTCCTCCCAATCCTCCAACTTCTCCCTTCCTCATTCGTATCGTTAAGAAACCTGTGTCTCCTTTCAGATTATCTACATGGGAACATCGATGTATGCGCCTTCAGCGGCCTTGGAATCCGGTTTGTTGATTTCCGTTTACACGATGTAATATGGGCATAACGCTAATCCCAATGATCACTTTAAATAAATGAGTTTTAATGTAATGTATGACTGAAAGCCTATATATAATCTCATACCTAACGCCTTTGTATAGTTGAAAGTTATTTTTCAAATAGGCACAATTTATTTTATTCCGGATATTTCTATAGCGCCTCTCGAAGTCAACTACTACTCAGAGGCGCTCCCGACTACAGAATTGATACTGTGCCGGAATTTTCACGCCGAAGCGCCACGAGCAATTGCGAGTGAAGGACTTGCCCAAGGTCCGTATACGCAGCGGCTAGAGTGGTATTCGAACCTGCAACCCTCCGGTCACAAGGCGCCGAACTTACCACTGAGCCACCGCGCCCCACAATTGTGGAATTCATTCTGAGAAGTTGATAATAGGTAAAGAAAAGCATAATGAATTAGTCTGTCACATACATGCAATTTAGTTACTTTTACATCTATGGCTTAAAAATAAAGTAATGAAACCATAATATCTCGAATGATTATATCCAAAGGAGTGTTGCTTTGGGATGTGGTTCTGCTTAAAGGCGACCATTGGTTGAGGCCTTCGGCAATTTTTAAAACGGCGCTATACAAGTTACCATACTATAGCAGTTATATACACAAGGTAATAAAAAAAGTAGGCCATGTGTTCAACGTGTGCGTTTAGAATTTAAGTCGACGGCTGATGCATAGTCCAAACTTTAACCTAGTACTTGTGTGCATTTGATACAGTTACCGGGTTTCCACTGATGTTATCGATTCCTATAATGTCCGTGGTTTGTATTTCGTATACTGCTTTGGTAAGTGCAACTCAGCCTCATATAGGGTATACACGTAACTCGATTTTAAAAGTCTACCAAGTTTTTACAGTCTACGCCCAGTATATATTATTTTCTGCTATCTCACTGTTTCTATTCCCAGTCACTACTCATTTCAAGTTCTCCAGGCGATTCATGTGTCACACTGTACCTTGACTCTGGAACGATTAACATCTTGAATTTTGCTAATTTTCAGTTACTTCAGCGATATCGCCGCTTGCCCACCATCGCTTGCCTCACACCCCTTTAATTATAACACCTCAGACATTGTACTCCAAATTAAAACCTCATCGCTTCACCAATTTCTACCTTGATTTATCTTATCCTCCAAATATATATTTGATGAATCGATTTCGTGTACAGTAGGCTTACGCTTAGCTGGGGTTCAAGGTCATGTTCATGCCTAAAGGGTACACTAAGCCGAAACACGCAAACACGACGCCTACCGAATAAAATGTAGTGTTACCAACCAACAAGCAAAGATATTCAACCTGGATTTGACTAGTTAATAAAAAACGCAATAGTAAACTAATTGCATTGTATTCGATTGTGAAGGGTGGGATGCGAGCGGTGATATGGACAGACGTGTTCCAGTTTCTCACAATGGTTGGTGGAATGGTAGCTGTATGCATTCAGGTATTGTCAGAAACAGACCTTCATCGATAGGCCTATTGCCAATGATCACTGCGTTCTGTCATTGGTTTGAAAATCGTTCAGATCTAAACTTAAGACTCATCCTTTTAAACTTGCATGTCCACCGTAGGCCTGGTTTCTCCAATGGATTAGGAATTTTTATTTCAATTTCACTTGAGTAAAATAGCCTAATACTAGGATTAGAAGATACAGTGAATGCTTTGTCTACCAGCAACTGAGGATGTCTCAGTTGATGATCGCATCAAGTGAAATAGCAATAAAATAAAGTAAGATATCGGCCATTACTATGCCGAGGAAGTAAGAGAGATAACAGAGCTGAAAGAGATAAAAGCGCTAAGAGACCATCAATATGATGAAGGTGATATAATAGAAGTCGTTAGACTATTATCTAGTCTAATGACTTCTATAATCACCCTTATATAGTCATTCAATCGCCTCGCCTACAGCATTTTAGGTGTTCCATTGCTCCTGTTATAATAGATCGGCTTTCTTCAAGTACGAAGTTCATCCTATTTCACTTTAATTGTGAGCCCAATTAATTAGCATAGCCTAATAATATGATTAGAAGATACAGTGAATGCTGTCTACCAGCAACCACATAGACCTATATCACGCACCTCATATCGCCCATTACTACGCCGATGAAGTCAGAGTTATAAATGAGACTTATGTGTAGGTCTATATAATTATACGTAAACTAAGAGCTACACTCATTACATAACAGTCAAATCATGGACAAAGAAGCTTTGTAGTTAAAGGTAAGATAAAATGAGGTAACGTAAGGTATATTAAGGCAAGGTGAGTTGAGGTAAGATAAGGTATTATGTTCATCATTACACGCTGGTCCTCGTGTATGCCTATGATCATTCCTCGAGTTCATGCAATCTAAATTTTTGAGCCCAAGACATCCAGGTATAATTTCTGATTATATAGAAATTTTCCCATAACACAGTTTCTCTGCATAAAAAGCGGAATTTGAGGCAAAACTGAATCTTACGACTGTTTTGTTCTTTAGGGTATAATTGTTGTTGGAGGAATCGGCAATGTCATCAAATACGCTGAAAAGGAAGAACGTATGAATTTCGTCGAGTTAGTATATTCTGTATATAATTTGTTCATTGTCTCTGGAATGGAGTTCTGTAACGTTTTTCCATTGATAGACAAGTGCTCCATATGTTAAGCTTAGTTAGTCTTAACTTACAAAACACTCTCAGTTATAAATGCCATGGCTGTATATTTACCCACAATGATTGTTATAATGAGCTTTTATTGCCTTAAATAACCTTCTAGCTGATTTTAGCTTAGTCTGATGTGCCCTTGTTCGCAACTGACAAATTATAAATTTCAATCGGTAAATAAGAGAACAATAATTATCGTGTTATACGATCAGTGATGAGAGAATTCTCTTAATTGTATCGTATGATGATCTGCTTACAGAACTTCAGAAACGTCGCGAGATAGCAAAGTAACTAAGAGTAACTTCGAAGTTTTCATAATATTGGATACCTCAAATTTTGTGTTTAGTCATGTTTCGGATACATGACATCGTAATAACATCATAGTCAATGCTCTGTTTGGTAAGTGAGATGGTTGTCATGCGTGTTAGAATAACTTGCTGAAATCCAGAAGAAAGTTTACATAAAAGAGGCAAACGAAATATTGAGTTGATTATTATGTTTTCAGTTGGAATCCTGATCCGACGGTTCGTCATACGTTTTGGGGAATCGTGATTGGTGGCGCCTTTGGGTGGATTCCTTACTACGGTCTTTCTCAGGCTGCCGTTCAACGCTTCTCGGCTACACAAAGCCTCTCCAAAGCCAGAATGTAAGTATTATCAACAGTGTTACGTTCAGCACGCATAGGTTAAATGACTTCGTGCGTATGAGCTTTCAAGAGGCAATAATGATGCTTCATTAATGCTAGATAGAGACATACATATGTAGACATGCATACGTAGGTATGCGCATCTAAAAAAGCCGCACATGCAGAATCGTCTACACCATAGAAAGCTTGGAGCAAATGCTCCATCCACGTAATGGGGGGAAGATCTGTCAGTGCGTGTGCCACCATTAACGGGGGGGGGGGGAGGGGAGGTGGGAAGAAAAGAGGGACGGGGAAGTTGCTCCAATTACTTAGGGGGAATAGACGCCCCTGCGCACATGCGTGATGAAATTTTGTTCTTACAGAACTGTTCTGCTTAATATCCCGGGAGTCGTCTTCCTGGAAGTGCTAGCTGGATTTACTGGTTTGGCCGTTGTTGCCTACTACTCTCGAATCCAATGCGATCCTTTGGCAAATAAAGAGATCCACAACGAAAACCAAGTAAGCCATATATGTAATACATAACTCATATACAAGATATCGCAGTTCTATCATCATTGTGATGTTGGCCAATTATGCATTCGTGTACGTATACTTGCATGTATCGAACAACTTATTATAGGGGGCCCGTAGAGTAATGGATAACACACTGGCGTGAAGAGCTGAAGGTACCAAGATCGAACCCCGTAGACATCCATTAATTTAAGGTTAATTCTGCCTTCCACTCGCTAGGCGGTGGCGGTGGTTAAATGAATAGTAGACCGTGATTTGGCGCCGTATGTGGCTGCCGCATAAGCAGTTATATTCGACTCCTATAAAACTGTTATCATGTGCTTCTACTCAGTGCATATTTTAAGGGATTTGGACTACTGGGACAAAGTTGACCACGACAATGCATTTTAGAGCATTTGCTGCCAAAAGGAGCCCGTTTTATCCACTTTACCTGGGACAAATCTTCCAAACTACTGGGACAAATCTTAAAACTACTGGGACATTTGTCCCACTAGTTATACAGTTAAAATATGCACTGCTTCTACTTAATACATGTAGGCCTATGTAAGGCGCCCTGCGTGGCTGCCGTTTCTACTATATGTATGTTCACTGTACAGCGCAGTGCGTTTGCAGGCGCTTAATTAAAGAAAAGATTATTATTATTATTATTGTTATAACGCGTTCCTCAAAGGCGCTGATCGAAGAGAGGAGCTGCCTTTCACAGAGTTGCAGGGTGTGACCATGAAAGATAACTAGAATGACAGACGATCTTCCAAGTGCTTTGTCCGCGAGGAGTGCCGGCTTGAAGCGGATACCCTCACAGACAGGAAGCCAGTTTAGAGAACGAAAAGCAGGTGTGATATGGTTTCGGTACGAAAGTCTAAAACATCTTGCAGCCTGATGCATTACTCTAATTGCATCCAGGGAGACTACAGAGCATAGAGTTGCAGTAGTGCAATATAAAATATCCTATGTCGGTGCGGTTCCGACCAACGAGGCCCCCCACAGAATAGAATCTTTTATTTTATTCTCTCTTCGACTGGGATGTATTAGAGCGTGTTCCTCGCGTAATTTGTATTTGTCCTTGTTTCGAAACATAGTAATATGCCCGCCGATGTTAAAAAAGCAGATGATCACATTTGTCGCATTGGTTATTTAAAGACTGGACCTGCTTTGAAATTCTAGCTTAGGACCCTTGCGTACATGCTATGTTCATCAGTGTAGACCTTACTGCACTGATAACAGAATATACTTCTGCGGCATTTAGCATTGGTGTTTCGTTGAAAAAGGCAGCGCTGGTGTTGCATTGTTTCACTGGGTTGTAGTGAACCCTTATTTCCGCTTTGGAGGACGTTTCGGTATTTTGCCTCGTTACCGGGTACCGGTAATGAGGCAAAATACCGAAACGTCCTCCAAAGCGGAAATTAAGTTTAGCAGACTTTAGTAGCCTAACATCTGCTGCTCTTTAGCAGACTTAAGTAGCCTAACATCTGCTGTTACTACTCGTGGGTCATCTCTGGTGATAAGAGACTATTATCATAAAACTCCAATCGATTTGACACCGTGCATTGGGTTCCAGTACTGTTGGCCATCTATGAAAAAAATTCAAAATATCCAGAAACCATTTTTTCCCATTCAAATGCTGTTCTTACGTTTTAGAACAGGTTTTGTTCAATTAGGTTGTTAATCTGTTGGCAGTTACTTCCTCACTTTGTGATGACGCTATTTGCAACCTCTCCTGGTTTCGCTGGTTTGTTTCTCGCAACACTTTATGGAGGAGCTCTAAGGTAAGATGACTATTCAACTACTACAGTTACTACTATGACTACCTGTACTAGGCGTCGATGAAACTATTCGAGCACTTACGTTTTGGAATCCTATCGTTTCAGTCGCCTCTTTCATCAATGCCTCTTTTAGGTTCGTCCACCTCTCTTCTGTCGGAAGTCGGAAGGAATTGACAACATCCCAATAGAAATACTCAGAAATCTTGGAGAGAAGGCAATGAGCGAGGTGGTGCAACTATGCCGGGACATCTACAACACGGGAGAATGGCCAAAGGACTTCCTGCAGACAATAATTATACCAATACAGAAGAAGCAGAATGCAACAAATTGCGAAGACCATCGCACGATAAGCCTTCTGACACATGCATCAAAAATCCTGCTAAGAATTATAACAAAGAGACTGCAGACAAAGGCGGAAGCAGAAAATTGCTTGGGAGAGGACCAATATGGGTTTAGAAAGGGAAAGGGGACAAGAGATGCGATAGCAGCATTGAGGATAATAGCAGAAAGAAGCATCCAACATGACCAAGACATATATATCTGCTTCGTCGACTATGAAAAAGCTTTCGACAGAGTAGACTGGAGAAAGCTAATGGGAATACTGAGAAGAAAAGGGGTGGATTGGAGAGAAAGAAGATTGATAGGTAATCTATACATGGGACAAAGAGTGAAAATAAGAGTTGATGGAGAGTACTCAGAACCAGGAAAAATAGGAAGAGGGGTAAGACAAGGATGCCCACTGTCACCAATCCTATTCAACATCTATATAGAAGAGATCATAAGAGAAACGCTAGACGATATGGAGGAGGGGATAAAGGTAGGAGGAAGAAGGGTGAAGGCATTGAGATTTGCAGATGACCAGGCGATGCTGGCAACTAGCCAGGAGGGCTTACAAAGGATGATGGATCGTCTAAATACGGTATCACTGGAATATGAAATGAAAATAAACGTAAAGAAGACAAAGGTAATGAAGATAAACAAGAGAAGCGGTATAATACCACAAACAATAAAGATCACACTAAACGGACAAGAAATAGAACAGGTGGAGAAGTTTTGCTATCTAGGAAGTGTGATCACAGAAGATGCAAGATGCCACGAGGAAATAAAAAGAAGAATATCCATGGGAAAAGATGCATTTTACAAAAGAGGAGAGCTGATGAGAGGAACCTTAAGCAAGAATCTAAAGAAGAGAATGGTGAAGACACTGGTGTGGAGTGTGGTGCTGTACGGCTCCGAGACATGGACAATGAGGAAGGACGACATAAAAAGATTGGAGGCCTTCGAGATGTGGGTGTGGCGCAGAATGGAGAGAGTTAGCTGGGTGGAACGGAGGACGAACGAGGAAATCCTGCAAATGGTAGAAGAACAAAGATCACTCATAAGTACTATACGCGGACGACAAAGGAAATGGATCGGGCACATCCTAAGGAGTGAGACACTGCTAAGAGACATCATGGAGGGAAGGATGGAGGGGAGAAAGACGCGAGGAAGACCGAGGGCAATGCTGCTAGACTGGATGATGACAAAAGAAGAAGGATACAGTGGACTGAAGAGAAGAGCACAAGACAGAGAACGATGGCGTCATTGGTCATACGAACCTGCCAATGGGCAGAGAACATAAAGAAGAAGAAGACGTGTACAAGTATTTCCGAAATTGGAATAGTGAAAATTCAATTATCGCCATCACAGCTGTATAGGCTAATACCCGATTAGTTAGGAATCATCGTGATTGTCTGTGGGCTGAGAGCCGATCTCCTGAAATTGGCTTGTCTTTGTGTTTTTTTGTGATTTCCTTTACCAGTCTTGTGCGTCGTTAAACGTTTTGTCATGGTCACTCGAAGGATAATAAGGTGTCAATATTCACGACAATCTAAACACATCCCGTGTTTAGATTGTCCTGGATATTGACAGGATGGTGAAAAATGTTTTTAGGCTAAGAGTGTAACAAGTTCGATTGTTACTTTTGGATTAAACGCGTTGGCTCATGTCATCATCATCATATTCGTGTTCTTTCAAAGAGAAAGAACAAACGCGACGCTGGAAAGTCAATTTGCGCAATTTGCGAGAAACGCCGTCAAAAGACAAGGAGAAATATAACGGAACAACATTAGTTCATTGCAGAAGGTCTATCCGGGGGAGGGGGGCAAAAAATTAGACATACATACCAACTATCTTCTGGGAGAGGAATCAGTTTACCAACCGACCACCAAACACTTTTTGTGAATTCATCTCCCCAAAAAGTGGATGACCTTTTTAAAGTCATTAACCTCCTTCATGTCTTCAGTCTACAGCTACGGGGGCCACGTCCTGTGGTACATTTTACTCATCCACGCCTACGGGGAGGGGGGCCACGCCTGTGTAAACATCATGTAAACATCATAAAACGCCTGTGTAAATAAAACAAAATATCAAATGGGGGGCCATGGCCCGATTGGCCCCCTGGATCCGCCTCTGGTTCATTGCTTGTTTATAGTCTGTGCTGCGTTAGCTCTCATATTTTTAAGTCCTTATCTAACTTTGAAAGTATTTTTATTTTCAAATTTATGATGAATGAATGTTTGACAGTTCTGTATCGTCTTCTCTAAGCGGATCAGCAGCAAACTGTTGGGAGGATATTCTGAAAGGGATATTCACTCGCCTTTCTGAATCAAGGAAAGCCATCGTCAACCGGGTATTAGGTACCGCTTGCTAGAATTAATACAATTCTAAATAAGAATTATTTCTTGTCATGTTTCTTGATGTGTAGCCACCCATATTACGTTATTGCCCCCTAGTTGTAAAATATTCAATCACATAAATGAATCCTTTATGTAAAATCATTTGCAGAGATAGACGGGTCTTGATCGTAACAAAAAATTACTTGGGTAAAATATCAGTCCGCCAAGTTTACTGCCAGTTCGTGTATCTTTCACGCCTGCTGAATTCGCCATTTGTTAATTTATAAATAGACCAATTTTATAAGTTGTTTCTCATGACGCTTGTGAGTCTGTGAGCTTCTGAAGTTCAGGTAACTTACACGGATCCCTAAACAACTAGTCAAAGCTTCTGATTATGTAGAATATGTATGTGAAACTACAAATAAGTGGGCCTATATACAATATTATGTTAATTAAATTTCAAACTCATATTTACACTTTTTTCATGATTTGTAGTCTTAATCTTCGGCACCCTGGCAGCATCAGTGGCATTCCTTGCAGCAGTTTTGCCTGGTCCAATTACACAGGTAGGCGCATTTGCATACGCATAATATAATTATCGTTCAAAGTTTTCGAAGAAATTCACAAGCATAAATATGCCTATGTGAATTTATTGAACCTGAAATCACATTCATGGTTACCCATCTGCTTAAAATCAACAACTGACCCGGCCATGGCATCCAATATTGAGACCCACGCCTACCCTATTCCATAGGCATCTGTACAATGCCGCTTCATCGATAGACCTCGGTGTGATTACATGTCTCTCTTTGCAATATGTTGTCTCTGTCTGGTGACGAACTCAGCGGTGCTAAGCTGGTCTGACCTGGATCTGTCTCATTGCTGGATGAAAGCCGATTTTTTTCACAACTGTCAGTTCCTTTCCACTATTCTAGTCCGACTAGCCCCAGGTACACAACATGCTCTACTCTCTGGTTGTTCTCGTCCTTTGCAACACAAGCAGCATGTTCGAAGACGCACAATCTTTGTTTGTGGCCTGTGGTAGAGCCTTATAACTTCGCAGTTCTCCTCAACGCGAAGTTGCTGACATGATCCTCCTGTGTACAACGACTCCAGACTCCAAATTCTGTGACTGTAGTTTTAACTTTGACAGTGGCCCGTATCCTAACTTTGTCAAGCACAGGAGTGGCGTGATCAAACCTGCGAATTCCTGTAACCAGTCGGGCCAACGAGTTTTGGATAGTTTTACAGTTTGGCAGTATTAGACTCTGAACTATAACATTGAATTACAGTGGTCAAGTTTTACTCTAAGTACTCTACAAGCGACTGTCTGCATTAGTAACGCTGGCAGGAACCATTGAACATGGCGCAGGTTCTCGATCTCATTCAATCCTAGCTGTAGATTTCTTTGCTCTGCTGTACAGGGTTAAGTGGCTGGTTGTTTCCCAGGTCTGAACTTCCACGGTGCAGTATAGAAGCTGCTGTGTAGTCGGTCCTACGACATAGAGTACATTGTCTAGTATTCTGCAACATGATCTCCTTAGACTTTTGTAACTTCTATCCGTAAGCAATTAAAACAGTCTGTGTGATCCTTGATGTCTCTCGTTAGGTGGGGAACGCCTCCGACGAGTCCTTCTTGAATGAGCGTTAAGCTTATGTAGGCCTAAGTCTGTGATCACAGTTAGAACACAAGATAATTGCAATGCATGCGGAAGTTCGATGCTTTGCAGACAGAGATGGAGAAATGTTATTTGAGAGTTGAGCGTCATCTCAGGGTTCTTAAATGTGGAGGATATAATGGTTTAATGAGATGTCCGCACCCACCGTATTGACTCTTCTAGGCTCTCAACGGCTTTCTTCAATGAAGAAGTGCCAAGTACTTCAGACTCCAAATTCTTTTACTGTATTTTAAACTTTGACATTGGTCCGTTGTCAAAAGAATGAGCCGTAATAGATCTTCCTACTTCAGCAGAGGTGTGACAGAAGCAAATCTTTAGCAATCCGAAAACTTTTCCCTGCTGAAGATAAGTTGCATAAGAAAACGCTTATTTTGAGCGAAAAAGGCTGCATACGACTTTAACAACGACATTGAAGAACTTTTAGACTTTATCAGAAGAGTTTGGGGTATAGTAGCTGTGTGTTAGTTTGTGTAAGTTATGTTATATTATTTTGTAACTCAGATATCATGGGCCTTGATTGGTTCAGTGATTGGGCCACTCCTTGGCATCTTCGTCTTGGGTGGAATATCAAGAATCGCCAACTGGAAGGTTTGAATCTATACGAGCGTTTCATTTGTGTTATTCACAAGCTTTATTACTGGATCTCGTATGACGAATAGACTAGTTCAAAAGTTCCAGCAACTGATTGTGCTTTAAACCGCACATAATTATCCTGTTCAATCATAGTACTAAGGGCTTCGATAGAGCTGAATTTGGCTTGAATTAGTTGATAAATAAGCCACTCAGGGATTTGGTATGATAAATTGCTATCGGTTTCAAAAGGTGTTAGCAATCTGCTAGCATTTCAATTGCGTTTTTAAACACGTTTGCTGTGAATTTGCACAGGGAGCTTTGACTGGCGGACTTGTGAGTCTGCTTTTGAGTATTTGGCTACAACTAGGATCGATGAGTGTCCCAAATAAATATCCGACTCTGCCACGCATCTCAGTCGACTGTTGCATTGATCATCAAAACTCTACCGTCTTTGGATCAATGAATGGTGACAACTGTACTGGAACCAGCCAGCCAACAAACACTTCCCTTGGAACGCTGCCTAGTGTAAGTTCACGTGCAATGGCGTTACAGCATGTCTGTCTGTTTATCTCCGTCTGTCTATCTATCTATCTCTGTTTGTTTGTTTATCTCTGTCTGTCTGTTTATCTCCGTCTGTCTATCTATCTCTGTTTGTTTGTTTATCTCTGTCTGTTTATCTCTGCCCGTCGGTTTGTCTCTGTATGTCTGTCTGTCTGTCTGTTTATCTCTGTCTGTCTGTTTATATTTGTCTGTCTGTTTATCTATGTCTGTCTGCTTGTCTCTGTCGATCCGTTTGCCTTCTTGTATCTATGCATGTTTCTGAGCATTTCTAAAGCGCCTCCTAGGAACCTCACTAAAGCGCTTTTCGTTACTTAGAATCAACGGCTAGACTGTGTCTAGGACTCTGGCACCGAAACCATATCAAGCCTGCTCTTCGTTTTCTACACTGGCTTCCTGTCTGTAAGCATATCCGATTCAAGCTGGTACCCCTCATGCACAAAGCACCTGCAAATCATCTGCTATCCTACTTATCTTCCATGGTCACACTGCAACTCTCTGAAAGGTTGTTCCTCTCTTCGATCAGCATCCGCTGGAAAGTATGTTGTTCCTGGTACACGTCTTGTCTTTGGCCGGCGTTCATTTGCAGTTGTCGGTCCCTCCAACTGGAACTCTCTACCTCCTCATGTTTCCAACTCTCTTAGCGAAACTGTCTTTCGCTCTAAACTGAAAACTTACCTCTTCCCGTCGGTTTTATGGCGTTTAGTTGTTGCCGGGCTTTAATGTGCACTTCTGAACTTTGTAAGGAGGACATTATCAAATAGAGTTCTATTGCATAGTTTAAAGTTAAAGCAACATTCGTGTCGACAGTGGTCGGATAGCTGCCAGATAGACGGCAGTTCTGATTTTTCTGGAACTTATGAAGATACACTGTCGCAACTAACACATAAGGTTTATGTGTTCTTTTGTGTTGTATGTCTGCAGACGGAGTTCCATGGTCTGGAGAGGTTTTACTGTCTGTCCTACATGTGGTATACGCTCTTCGGAATGCTGATAACGGTGTCAGTTGGGATGATCGTTTCTCTTATATTCAGTACGTTTTCACTTTCTACAAAGCACTTTCAACGCACGCTCAGCTGTGCTAACCGCTAGCTCCCCGATAAGATATCGAGGCTCTGAGTTTTTAACCTTCTAAATTTTCTCACATTATACTTGTGTACTAATTTGTGTACAAACTTACCTTATATAATCAACTGTATCATATAAAATCAGCAGCAGCTGGTCAGTGAAGGGATGGTAGGTAGGGCAACTAATTCCGAAAGCGACAGCGAGAGTCAGCGCAAAGGATTACTCATTTTTAATAGTACTAAGCCAGTGTTTTTTGAGGTACCAAAGTACATACAGGTGTATGTACATTGTACATACACGTCAAAGCGTAAGTCCACATACAAATCGAAATACCAAAGAACCAAGGAACAACAAATGAAACAAAGATTGACACATCTCACACAAGATAAAGTAATTGTAAGCAGATTGTAAAAAGTCAGTAGGCCTATAATTATATTTAACACACTTGTTTACATGTCTATGTGAAGACTTCTCAAAAGCGTGATCCTCGTGTGGAAAGATCATCCTGCTGCAGTGTAAACACGGCAATTAAGTCTAACTATAGAACTCAGGACGCCTTTTAATCAATGTCCCAAAGTGATACTCATATGCATATGCGTAGCTACATTGAGGCAAGAGGAGGCATTTGCCTCCTCTTGGTTTTGTGGATTTTTAAATTTTCCATGGGTTATAGCCCTGCGTCCTCAAGTACACCCCAGCGGAGGTGGATTTTGCCTCCTCTTGATTTGAAGAAGAAAGTAAGTCTTCGAATGTGTTAATGACTAAAAAAAAAGGTCATGAACTTTTTTCGTAACATAAATGGAATTTTTTTCTGCCGCCTTTCGGTCGCTTAAAAAATTCCCCCTCACCTCTGAAACAAGATCGCCGCCACTGCATACAAGTTTTGACAAGCAGTAGTTGCCTCCTCTTGAAATGAAGTCTGGCTACGCCCCTGCTCATATACGGACCATTACGAGAAGGATTGGACTGGATTCACCACATATCATTACAATCCACGAAAGGTCACGTGTTAAAGATCGAATCCAGCTCGTCATTGATTAGCTTCTCTGCACGTAGCAATGACACTGATTATCGTACAGATTTACTTGACCGCAGTGATGATCGAACGCATTGCGATCAAATCGTCTACACGAAGAGAATTCTGTGCTTTAAACATTTCTCAGTTTTTTTTTTATTCCGGATATTTCTATAGCGCCTCTCGAAGTCAACTACTACTCAGAGGCGCTCCCGACTACAGCATTTGATACTGTGCCGGAATTTTCACGCCGAAGCGCCACGAGCAATTGCGAGTGAAGGACTTGCCCAAGGTCCGTACGCAGCGGCTAGAGTGGGATTCGAACCTGCAACCCTCCGGTCACAAGGCGCCGAACTTACCACTGAGCCACCACGCCCCACTATAATAAATTAAATGACCAGCAGTTGAATGTCTGTTGCTTCTTGCGGATTGTTAGGAGACAAAGTCTTGGAGGATGCCGTGGATGATCGTCTTCTTATGAGGTTCACGAACTGCGGCTGCAGAGGTCAGAAGGAGACGGATGATCAGTCTCAACTCGAAAAGCCAAGTGAACATGCAGAGGTAATAATGCAGTTTTCCAGTAATAACTTGACATGATATTATTGTGGGGCGTGGTGGCTCAGTGGTAAGTTCGGCGCCTTGTTGCAGGTTCGAATCCCACTCTAGCCGCTGCGTACGGACCTTGGGCAAGTCCTTCACTCGCAATTGCTCGTGGCGCTTCGGCGTGAAAATTCCGGCACAGTATCAAATGCTGTAGTCGGGAGCGCCTCTGAGTAGTAGTTGACTTCGAGAGGCGCTATATGAATATCCGGAATAAATAAATAACCGACTGTTCGAGCCGCCTATAACTTGCATTTGCAAGCATGGCTTCTGGAGCTGAACTGTAAATATTAAATGGCACCACAAGGTATAAAATAAATTAAAATTATGGTATTTAAATGAATTACTGTAAACAACCTCACAGTTTTAGAATCAGCGTTAACGGGAAAATGCAGACGATACATTTAAAACAGCAAAACAGTACCATATAAATATTATGAAGAGCCTAAAGTGCCAAGCCATGGCCATCTGCAGCAGCAGCGAAAAGGTTGTGAAGTCTTGGTGCTAAGAATTTGATGCTTAAATGTTTCATTATGTTGCATTGCCGTTAGCATTTTATGTTTTTGATTATGATAGGATGCGTGTTAGTATTAGCCTACAAGCATACAAATAAAACCTTGCATGTGCCTATATATGTCAGTGTTTGTGCTCTGCATTTTTACCTGCACAGGTGGCGAATGAGCTTCATTCACACGAATATCGAAGGAACAACGAAATCATTCCTCTGACCCTAACTGCATCTAGATCTAATGAAGACACGGACTTAACGAACATCGCAAATGACACTCGACCGCTGAGAGGTGCTGGCTACAGTTCTTGCCAAATGACTGATTAGTGCTAACTATTACTTCAGTTCTGCAATCTCAGAGCATCGACAAAGCGATTGATTAGTGAATTAATCAACGCTACTGATTAATGAAACCCTTGCTTCTGGAAGGAGTACTTTGAATTAACATGCCCATTAAGTATGAGCTTGGCATACGCAGTATTAATAAATGTCCAAATTAGATTTACGAAATTGGCTTGTTGCTATTAGAACGATCCCAAGCTTTAACATAGGACCCACATCTGATTTTAAGTTACGACATGACAAAGTCATATATGACCCAAGGTCAGAGGTCACTGACGACGGGATCAATGATTATTTGATTGGGCCCGGCAGTCCAGGAGGTCGGATTTAGTCAAAACAGGTTTGTGCAACCCAGACCATATAATCATATATAATAGAAAGCCAGCAATACTATAGTCACGGTGACTTTTGCATTCAGAAACGAAGGATTGTTGCGCTAATAAAGCGGTAGTTAGTAAATATATTTTATACCATTATCCGTACCATCAAAATATAATCGAGGTAAGTTGTTGTTGAACTACTGTTACTGTTAAATTACTGTTTGATGGTTACCTACAACTAAGACATAGCCGGGTACTCAGGCCCGGCCCTAGGGCAAGGCGAACGAGGCAGCCGCCTTGGGCCCCGCGCTTTCAGGGGCCCCGCGCTGCTGGCTATAATTTTTTTCCTGCGATGATATTGAACACTGACAACGCAAAAATACTGGCAATCAAAACATCTCAGTCGATCTAGCAACTGCCATTAACAGCATGGAAGATACTTGCAAATGGTTGAAATTTTACAGATAAATTTTACAGTCTTGAAATGGCAATAGTAACTGCAAAGGAAATTGGCACAGCCTTAGAAGTAGAACCAGTTTTCAAAGAGACGAGAGTGCGCAAAAGGAAAAAGCTATTTACATAAAAAATTATGAAGCTGAGGGTGAAGGATTTTCATATCTACAAGAAAAGTTGATATGGCAATCAAGTCGATGGAAGCCGCTTTGAACAACAGAGAATGCATTAGGCCTATGAGGCGTTTAATATATTATTATTGGATTTCTTTACAAATTTCACGAGTTACAAAAGCTGACCTACTGATTTGCAGTATGAATCTGAAGAAAAAACTTACACCCGGCGAAACTATAGGCATCTTGATGGTTTCATGCTTGCTGAAGAATTCTATAAGCTTAATTCTTGCAGAGATCTACAATGATCCTGTTAAGATTTATCAATTTCTTACAATAAACAAGCGATATATATATAGGCTATAGTAACTTTCCTATGGGCCTAACACGCACATCGTGAATGGGTTGATGCCCTGCGCTTGGCCTTCAAGTGGCGCTTTAGAAGTTTAAGGATTACATTGCACTTCGAATACTTCTGACTGTTCCTGTCACTGTAGCTTCTGGAGAAAGAAGCTTCTCGAAGTTAAAACTTATCAAAACCTACATGCGATCAACGATGCCTCAAGAACGGCTCACTAACTTAGCTATTTTGTCAATTGAGAATGATGTTGTTAACGATCTGGACTAGCCTATGGTGAAATCATTGCGGATTTTGCATCCATCAAACCTCGCAAGATTTGCTTGTGAATAGACACATCTAAGAAGATAGAACCCGGGCTATTGGCCATAGTGACTAACAAACTTTCAATTAGAAGCATGCTAAAATATTTAAATTAATAACATCATTTTTCAGTTGTCAGATATACAACTACGGGTAATTAAAAAAACATAGCTTTGCTTTCATAGTAAAATGTTACTATTAAGAGCCTGATTAGTATTTTGGGTTAACCCATTTAATTTCGATTTTGCATTATTTTAGTACGTATGCTAGGGCCTATTGCCGATACCGTGTTCGCAGGTAATAAACCCCGCAATGCCATTTTTCTTTGGGGCCCCGCTCATCGCTTGCTGCCTTGGGCCCCGCACAGCCTAGGGCCGGGCCTGCGGGTACTGACCCGGATAACCGGAAATTCCGGATATTGAACACCCGGAAGACTTCCGGACCCGGAGCTGAAAGGTCATCCGGTTCCGGGCGGGTAAATGTCAACTTACAGTAACATAATATAATGACATCAGGAACAGTAAGTTGCCTTCGCGACGGCCTTTGGCTGTCCATGATCTGCCGGCGTTTTCTTTTGATTTTTGAGAGCTCCATCAAGTCCCTCTCCCCTCCTCCTTTCGCCTATGACAATTTCCTTTGATTGTTAAGAACTCCATCAAGTCCCTCTCCCCTCCTCCTTTCGCCTATGCACCGACAATTTCCTTTGATTATAGAGAGCTCCAGCAAGTTCCTCTCCCTCCTCCTTTCACCTATACGCGGACAATTCTCTTTTAATTTTTGATTATTGAAAACGCCATCTAGTCCCTCTCTCCAACCCTTTTCGATCATTGCAGTTGTTTTCCTTGTTTATTAAAATGTTCTGAAGTTGATTCGTAGAGGGTAGAATGGAGTTATTTTTTCGCGACATTGTGTTCGGATTAGAGATTTGAGATCAGTTTTAGTTTTAATACCCGGACCCGATACCCGGCAGGTTTTTATTCAAACTACCCGGACCCGGTTGAAAAACGGCACCCGACTATGCTCTACCCACAACTCGCTCCAGTCATCTCAACCATCGTGACTTACAATTGTATACTTCTTTCCCTCACTAACATCTCTGCGCACACCTCTAACCTCGTATTCAAAATTTGTCAATCGAACCATAGCTCAAGCTTCTCCACCACTTTGGAACCAACTCCCACCAATCTGACTCATCCTGTTAACCCACCTGCTCTGTACCCCTTGCTCAAATTCCGATAGGTCTGTCACTCGAAGCTAAACACAATTTAAACATCGAGACTTTGATTACCTAGCGGCACAGTTGGCAGCCGCCCTAATGTATAGACTATAGAGGGCCTCCATCCGACTGTTCCTAGACTATCTGGAAGGGATAGCATGGAAGAGAGACAGAGAAACAGAGAGAGAAGGTTAGGAGGGAAAGGAAGGGACCAAGACTATCTTATGCCAAGGAGCCTTAATAGCTCTTGTCCTAAACAAATCCTCTTAGCCTAAGCAAATCTTATCCTGACTCCTACTCTTATCCTTAGCTGTCGGGCTGCTCAAAATGCTATACAAAGCATCTAAATCGATTGGCAGTTTATCCATCTGCGTTACCTTTGGATCTCGACCGAGAACCTCACCTCACTTTATCTGCCTACGATTACAACATTGGTTTGATGTGTTGATACCAAAGTTTTTTGTTCTGGACTACGGACTTTTGAACCCTGTACAGTTGCGTGAATCTCGTTTACTAATTCCAAAGAGAAGTGAGTTAATCCAAGATGTATATTTTGAAGGGACGGTATCCTGTGATATATTTTAAGATGATAGAAGTTAGTTTCAAGATAGCAAAGACCGGGTTATCTTCAATATCGCCAGAAGAAACTTTGAAAATTAGCAAATGACACATAAATCCATTAAGTTTTGGAGTTGGATATCATATCGATTTGGAGAATTATTGGAATGCGATAAAGATAAGGATCGATTCAAGAAGAAACAAGCAGATATTTCTATACATTGCTGACTCGACAAGGTAACAAGAATAAGCTACATATATATATGGTGAAAAAGTCCATCAAGTTAGTTCCGAAAGTGCTGTTATTTACCTACCCCAGCCGTTTAATGCGCAAATTAGGGTAATCCAATATTAAGTAAGAACTTAGAATAAAGTAGAGCTGTCTAAAAAAATATGCTCGACACAGGATAATATCGAAGGCAGCTTTGTACTCCGCGATCACAAACCTTTAATAGGAAAACGTCGGGGTATTGCGTCCTTTCATCTTCGTGTTGTTATTGTTCTTGAGTAATTTTTAAAAATTCATAATCTAAATTTAATTTATATCATAGGCTATATGTAAATTCAAATCCGACATTTTTTCTGGCATGTCATAAATCTAACTCATTCAGGGGCGCGTTTACACGTAGGCGCACTAGGCGCGCGCTTAGGGCCCCAAATCTCGGAGGGCCCCAAACGATGGAAACTTTTTTCCAATTATAGAATTATCCAGTACAATTTGTGATGAATTTGTCACAATAATGGGGACAATTTAAGAGCTCAATTTATTCAAGAAGTAAAAATGGCCAAGTATTTCGCACTGATTGTTGATTCAACACCCGATGTCAATTTTTTGTTAAAATCATTAAATCAAATGACTTCACATTCCTTGAAAATAGCTTATATAACTAATCATAATTAGGCCTACAGTAACAGTGTCAATAACACTCAAAAAACGGCTTCAAGTTCAACTTCGTGGGTTTCGCACATGATTGGCTAAGCACCACCAGAGTCTCAGACTCTCAGTCTACAAGTTCTGAAGGACCCCAAAAATCTTTGCGCCTAGGGCCCCGTTTTCTGTAAACGCGCCTCTGCTCTTATTCGAAGCACTCTCGTGCTTTCATTATTTTCTAAACTACTTAAAATAAAATTGACAAAATACCCAAATAGTTGTTCCTTATACGAGTAAATGTTTCAGCTTCCGATTCCTCACTAGTGGATATCACTGATATATAACAGCTTATATCTCGCACGAAAGGCTTTCTAAAAAGGATTCCCAACGGGAATTACTCAAACAAGTCTGACAATTTGTAAACCTGAACCAGAGAAGAAAAATGTAAAATGAAAAATGTAATTTTGTTGTTGCAAGACAGGCATGCGAGGCTACGAATGGAGAGGATGAACAAATTGAACATCTCTATGCCATAGCCTAAGTAAGCTCAACCGACCCATTCTAACTAACCGGCTGTCTAACTGCGGACTAATGGCACTTGAAGCGCCTCTGAACGGTTCACCCTACTAGAGGCGCTTTAAAAATTATTAAATGCAGTACAATAATGCACTACGACGAAACGCCAATAAAAGTTTTTAAGCGCTAGGGCATAGGCCCGTGCTGTCCAACACGCGGCCCGCGAGCTGATGTTAAGTGACCCGCCCGAGCTGAATACCAACCGCATATAAAAAAAATTGCAAGCACATTTCAAAGCAAGATATCTCACTAAAAACGTGCTTGAAACTTTATTGATATACTTTTTGGCGCTGAGCTATTGTAAAGCATGCCATACATACACTGTCTCGGGCTAACACGGGCCCAACACGGGGACCTTAAATGGCGTGGCACCCATTCAAACGGGCAGCGGTGGTGAAGGTCTCACCATATCAATTCATTGAAAAATGAGAAGGGTCGAGGCCATATACAGTCGCCATAGAAAATCGCGTACATTTACATTTACATTGGTTATTACATAATTATTGCCATTTATAATAAATGTTAATACACTTAGAAATTTTGAATAAATTTTAGTCGTTGCATTTGAGTTTTCTGGTGCGGCCCTCGGCTTTAATAATATTTGTTTCAGTGGCCCGAGTTGTCGAAAAGGTTGGACAGCACTGGCATAGGCTATAATAACAATTCAGCCACTGTTCATCACAGAAACTTAGCCAGAAACATTCATCAACATCCATGTGACTTTGTGGTAACAACTGGACTGAAAGGCGCAAGTCATGAAGTTGGTTCATGGTCAAAAGCCAGTATGTTTAGGTCTCAAATAAATATACTTAGATAGGCCTACTTGTATCCTAATTTATTCCTGGTCGCAAGTCCCCTTCGATAGGCTGCATATTGTATCATTTTCGTCTCTCGGGCTAGGTCGTCCACCACCCATGCAGAACAGAAGTTTTGCTATTGGCAGGGAGAACCCAAGATCAAACAAACCAGACTTGAAGCACTTGCGGAACAGGGGAGGTCACAGACTGATTAGCTCACTTATAATTTAAAAAAAGACTATTCCAGTATACAGAGCCAAAAATAGCAAAAGGCTACGTTTAAGCAATACAAATGAGAGAATTATCATTGCCTACTTGAGTACTGCAACTTAGGCCTACTTTTAAAAATATTAGTTGACTAGTGTGATATTGTTATCTTTCATATGTTTTACACATACTGTAATAATAGCATACAAAATAGAAAATGTCACTTGTCTTCTGTTTTGCTTATTTTAATTTCTAATATCGGCGTGATTACATGTCGCGTGATTGAAGCGTCTGTGTGATTGGATGTCGGTGATGAAGTAGGGGAGCTAGGGGCGAGATGGATCCCTGGGGTATGATGGATCCCTTCAATTTAACCTATCTATGGTGTCGACATCTACCGAATGTGTTTGAAATACTTTAACACCGTTGACGACTTGGTTCTTTGTCTACAAGTGCGAACCGAAACGACAGTTTTTCGTTTTTTATGAAGAAAAATCGATTTTTGACCTATCTGATCTTATTTTCAGTTGAGGGTTATTTCCTAAGTATTCAATTACGCTTTGTGAAAGGTTTTTGACAAAAGCATATTTTGTTAGAAGTCCCTTTTGTGTTTGAAGAACGAATTCAGTATTGGCGTGATGCACAGCGGATATTAGTTTTCATTAGTGAAAAGTTTATACCTTCTGCATGGGGCGAGTTGGATCAGCCACCGACGGGGCAAAACGGACCCTGTGATCCATCTTGCCCCAATGGGTGTGTGTGAATTCTACTTGTGGTAGGCCTATGACAATTTTCATTCGACATCAAATTCTTTACTACATTAATAGCTGTTATAACAGACGCCCTATATATACGAATGGTACCAGCCCGCTATTTCGGGGTCCGCTATACCGGGGGTCCGCTATTCCGGGGTCCACATTCTAGATGTCCGCTCTATATGCCCTATATACATACCTACATACATGCAGAGATACATACATACATGCATGCATACATACATGCATGCATGCATACATACATGCATACATACATACATACATACATACATACATACATACATACATACATACATAAATACATACATGTAGGCATGTATGTATGTATCTCTGTATCTCTGTATATGTGTGTGCATGTATGTGTGTAGGTATGTATACAGGGCACATATAGCGGACCCCCGGAATAGAGGACCCCAAGAATAGTGGATCCAAACCATGAGAATAGCTTGCAAGTTTACCATAATGAAAAGAAAAGTGACGGATTACAGTGGTCCATCTTGCCCCAATGACGGATTACAGTGGTCCATCTTGCCCCAGCATTGGGGCAAGATGGACCATAATTACAAAAAAATTAATTAGAAAATTCTCCTCCCCCAAAAGGAATCCAATCAAATTAGTGTTGCCCATAGCTATGTTACCTCGTAGGCTAGGAGTAGAACAAAAAGTTTTCTTTTGTTGCACATTTACGGCCTTTTAAAACCGAAAATTCCTTAAGAGATCCATCTCGCCCCTAGTTCCCCTACGTGTCGCGTGCTGAATAATTATCACATGATTATCACAAACCTGAGGAAACTTGAAAAATAGGCGCATCTCAGATTATGAGCAATTTGCGTAGTAATAAATAGGGTCCGGCCAAATGATGCCTTGTCAATCCGCCAAGTCCTAGGTTTGTGGACTTTTGAATTTGAAAGTCTTGGTGAAGCGTCGTTAGCTCTCCGGCAACCGTCAACAATTTTGAAGCACTGAATAAGTTGCAAGCATAGGCTACTAAATTAATAGCACACGTCAGCGGTCTCGGCTCCTTATAAATGATACGCGTATACAAATGGTAACAGTTGTAGAAGCAGATAGAAAACAGAAAAAAAGAAGTAAGGGAGCGGTCGTTTTCGGTGAATTAGAAAAAGACAGAGACAAACAGACAGAGACAGACAGAGGCAGAGACAGAGGCAGAGACAGAGAGACAGAGAAACAGCCAGAGACAGAAAGAGAGAGACAGACAGAGACAGACATATAACAGTTTCAATTTCCAATATAGAGCAAGAAGATTCGATTGGGCGAGGCAAAGTTGATCAAATTACTAAAAGATTAATCGCTGAATAGATATGGCCGAACAATAGGACAGCTGTTTTAGGTTTGAAGCTGAGATACCATGATGCATCATCTGTTAAATAGAATATTAGGATGAGAAGGAGAAATTAGGAGCAGGACGAGCTAATAGAAAATTGGTACCACCATTTGTTTTCATGATGGAATCTGAGATACCTGGTTTAGTCAGGAATCGACATGTAGCTTAGGTCCAATAACAAAGCTGGCAGAATCTAGCATGAGAGAAGCAGTCAGACTATCAGTTTGGGCTATCTAGAAAGTGTCTGACCTTAGACACAAATGGGTTCAACATGAGTAGCCGACGCCTATAAGCCCATAATGCGCACAAATATCGGGTATCGTTAGTTCTCTTTAGTGGGCTTCTGACTTCAAACCCAAATGGCTTCAGTGTCGTTAGTCTCTCTTAGTTACACAAACACAGCAAAAAATAGTTAAGAAATTATTCTAAGGTTATGGCAAATACCACATGCCTGCCAATATACTGATAATTACTGATGACCATTACTATGAACATTTGCAGGAAAGTTACCCATATGTAAAAAATATACTTACTTACTTACTTACTTATATACTAGTTGAACTTTAGTCTGACTTTCGATAGATGATGTCTTCATGCAGTTCGGTCTATAGATAAGTTTTCAAACTGATTTTGAATCAAATGGATTTTTTCGGTATGCCTAGATCCAGAATTTTATTGGACTGACGTAGGCCTACTACGAAGCATTGTAACATTTATCTGATGTAAAGCTTTACCCAGTTACTAAAGTCATTTATTTTACAATGATAAAATTGAACAGTTTATAATTTTTATAAATCAGGATGCAGTCGTCATTGAAATGGCCGGACTACTTGATCCTGGTCAGTTTTCTGGTCATCTCGCTGGCCATTGGTCTGTATCATTCACTGACCGGTGGCAGACAGAAGACTACAGCGGAATTCTTTGTGGCTAACCGACGTCTTCAAGTCCTTCCCACAGCCATTTCGTTGCTCGTCTCCTACCAGTCAGCCATCTTGGTGCTCGTAATGACCGCCGAGACTTACAGCTACGGTCCTCAGCTGATGATCCTGAGCGGGTCCGGCTTTATTGTGAAGAAACGGACTGTTGTATTCCCATTTACTGCTAGTATAATCAACTTGTAATAAATTGCCATTTTCTAAGCACCAGAGAAATATTTCAAGTCTCTTTGATTAAACATAATTAAACAAAAAAGCGCATTGTAATGACAAAAGAGGAGATTTTACTTTATAAAATCTGAAAAATAATTAACTTACGATTACAAATATTTTGGATTTCTTTCAAATTAGTTAAATTTTATTATGTACATGACTGAAGAAAACGCAACAACTCTTGGGGATAAATTTCTTTTCTCATGGCCACATTTGTGACATTTCGGATAATGACCCATATATGTTGATGTTTGTAAAATCTCGAACTGTTTACATGTAGGCCTATGTATGCATCTGGCTATTTGCACAACGCCTTTTAAGAACCCCACACGGGAGCTTGGGATCGGGTTGCTTGGGCGTGCCAGCGCACTGTATGCTATAGGCATGTGTCTGGATGTCTGTAAAAGCTCATCTTATGCACAGCTTAAAAGCGCTGAAAACATGGCTGGTTTAAGGAACCAAAAGAAGCACCTTAACGTAGCTATAAAAAATCGGTAGGCCTAGATGTAATTATTAAGAAACTTTGGGACGCCCACTTGTTTCGCGTTAACCGGGTACAGTCTGAATCAGTCGGCACACCGAACCGATTCGATACAATTGAAAAATTCTAAACATATTCAGACTGACACCGATCGTTCCAGACTGAAATTTTCGCTTGTTTTGTGCAGACTGAGTCAGGCGACCAACTGAGTATCGTACACCGAAGCGTTCCGATTCAACTCGAAGAAGTTATCTGCCTATTGAACCTTCGCCTGTGGGTCCCAAAGTTTATTCGATGACGTACTACTATGGTTTTTAAACTATGAAACATTACTAACAGGTTGATTGACATGCTGATCTCCAGCACAACTTCACCAAGCTTCTAAATTGCTAAATTTAATATTTGATAAATCAGGATGGAATCGTCATTGAAATGGCCGGACTACTTGATCCTGGTCAGTTTTCTGGTCATCTCGCTGGCCATTGGTCTGTATCATTCACTGACCGGTGGCAGACAGAAGACAACAGCGGAATTCCTTATGGCTAACCGACGTCTTCAGGTCCTTCCCACAGCCATTTCGTTGCTCGTCTCCTTCCAGTCAGCCATCTTGGTGCTCGGAATGACTGCTGAGATGTATAGCTATGGAGCTCAGCTGACGATCCTGAGCGGGTCCGGCTTTATTATCGGTGCCATTATTGTCGAGAGAATATTCGTTCCGTGGCTCTATCCACTAAAGTTGGTCAGTGTAAATGAGGTAGGTCGTTACATGCTTTCATGAAGCTAAATTCTCTCTGCATTTTAGCTCGTTTATCAATGTAGGGCCTACTCATAATTTGGTCGCATACGAAAAATCTGTATGACACAACGCAAGATTTATCAGCCTAATCCGTGAAATTGAATCGTAGAAAATTTTATGGTGTAAGAGAACCTTGCGTATATCGTATGAAAGAATTAAGCTTAGGGCCTACATGATAAAGAATGTGTATATATCGTCAATTGAAATTACTTTTTCAAATTATTGTTTCGGAAATTGCATACATAGTGGAGGAATTATAAGAAATTCGACTCAACTAATTAGCAGGAAGTAGAGACTTGGCACAATTGTTAAGTAAGCCATACTGATGAAAATATCAAAAGTCCCCATAAATCCAGGCTGTGGTCAAGCCGCCATCTTGGAAAATGGCGGCCTAAATACGGATTTTCGACAATAACTTCAGAACCGTCGCAGCTACTAAAATATACAAAAGAGATGAAATACTCTTCATTAAAAGGGGAACATTTCTTGCATGTAACGTGTTTTTGTAGGATTAAAAATAAAAAAGTTACATAGGATTAAATAAATATAATTCTGCATTTCAGTGCGACATACAAAGTGCAAATAGGTTTTATGGCTTTTTAGCAGAAAAGCATTACTCGACTCAACAAATTAGCAGGAAGTGGAGACTTGGCACAGTTGTTAAGTAAGGCCTACTGCAGACAAAAATATCAAATTTCCCCTTAAATCCAAGCCGCCATCTTGGAAAATGGCGGCCTAATTACCGTTTTACGGTAATAACTTCAGAACCATCACAGCTACTAAAGCATAGAAAAGAGCAAAAATAATCTTCAGAATCTGCTTTTGTGTTTTCAGATATATTATGACTCACAATGAAATGCTCAATATGTGTAGCAGGTATTGATGAGGGAGGCGAGGTATTCGTGGAAATGGGACTTTAAGACTGTCATTCAAGCAAGCAAAGATAGAGGGGATGATAAATACAAGGTATTTGAAGGACTAGAAAGAGTACCATTGCACAAAACATGTCGGAGAAACTACACAAAGAAGAATAGCATAGCCACAGCAAGTGGAAAACTATCACAGCCATCAACTTCTCTTACATGTCCAGTGCTTAGGTCAGAAACTAAGAGAATCGACCTTCAAGATGACTGTTTAATCTGCGGAGAGAAAGCATGTTTCCCTGAAGACTTCCCCCAAAAAAAGCCTCACCGTGCATAATGTGGCTAACCTTCAGTTACGTTGAAAAAATTATTACAATTTGTGAACAACGCAGTGATGAGTGGGGACTGGGGACATGAAGTTTAGCCTACTTTCGTGCTGCAAATACCATTGATCCAGTATATGGGTCGACTGTTATCATTTTGACTTCTACAGCAGATTTAAGCGCGTTCAACAGAAAGATTCAGCAGGCCGTCCAGAAGATTCAGTTGCTTCATCAACTTTCAAAAAGCTTTTGGAATATATTGACACTAACGATGAGTTCCAGTATAGTTTGAGTGAGCTGAAAGAAATTTTGGTCGAAGACCAAGTGTCTGGTACTCTTTTTCTTCTAGTCCTTCAAATATCTTATCCTATCTTTGCTTGCTTGAATTATAGTCTTGAGTCCTCTTTCCACGAATACCTCGTCTACCTCATCGGTGTACTGACATAATCCCCCGGACGCCTGATTGCCCGCCTTCCACGCTACTCTCATATCTAGACGTTTACGTCTGAGCACTTACATTGGCTGCCGCTCACTGCGCGTTTCCAGTTTAAAATCCTGTTCCTTACCTCTCGAACGTTCCAAGGTCATGCTCCTCGTTATCTCTATGATCTTATCTGTCGACCTCTTTCGGCTGCTTCTGGTCGTCCTCTCCGTTCTTTAGAGCGACATGACCTCTTGGTCTCTCGGACCCGGACTTCTATGGCTCAACACCGTGCCTATGCCTCTGTTGGCCCATCCCTCTGGAATGATCTTCCTTCCTTGACTCGTTCTCAGATCCTAACTGGGGGCATATCTGCTACTTCTCGCTGTCTTAAGACTTTTCTTTTCTCACGGAGTTCCTCGCACTGGGAGTGACTCTGATTAGGTTGTACTGCGAGAGGCGTTTTATAAATTTGTAAATACAACACAATAAATACAATACAATAATCCCCGGACAGAATCCCCCATTCCAGGACATAATCTTCCAGGCTAGGATATAATTGCCTCAACCTTAGCCAATTGAGGGGAATTTTGTCCGGGGGATTATGTCCTACCCAAAATCGGGGATTTTGTCCGGGGATTATGTTCGGGGAATTATGTCCGGGGGACTATATGTCCGGGGATTACGTCCTGGACTCCTGGGGATTATGTTCTACAATCCCTCATCAATACCTGCTTCACATTCTGAGCATTTCATTGTGAATCATAATTTATCTGAAAACAAGCAAACACAAAAGCAGATTCTGAAGATTATTTTTGCTCTTTTCTATGCTTTAGTAGCTGTGATGGTTCTGAAGTTATTACCGTAAAACGGTAATTAGGCCGCCATTTTCCAAGATGGCGGCTTGGATTTAAGGGGAAATTTGATATTTTTGTCTGCAGTAGGCCTTACTTAACAACTGTGCCAAGTCTCCACTTCCTGCTAATTTGTTGAGTCGAGTAATGCTTTTCTGCTAAAAAGCCATAAAACCTATTTGCACTTTGTATGTCGCACTGAAATGCAGAATTATATTTATTTAATCCTATGTAACTTTTTTATTTTTAATCCTACAAAAACACGTTACATACAAGAAATGTCCCCCTTTTAATGAAGAGTATTTCATCTCTTTTGTATATTTTAGTAGCTGTGACGGTTCTGAAGTTATTGTCGAAAATCCGTATTTAGGCCGCCATTTTCCAAGATGGCGGCTTGACCACAGCCTGGATTTATGGGGACTTTTGATATTTTCATTAGTATGGCTTACTTAACAATTGTGCCAAGTCTCTACTTCCTGCTAATTTGTTGAGTCGATTAATGTTTTTTCTGCTAAAAATCCTCTACTAACAGAATATAGGCAAATTGGCAATAATGGTCCATATCATGTTATGAAACTGTTCACATATTTCTTAAGCTTGCGTTGAAAATATTACGAGTTAGAAAGTCGATGTTATATTGGAACTCTTCTAGCAACATAGTGCAGCAGCTGGATAAAATCTTATACCGATTTGAAATGCAAACAGCTGCTCAAAGACTGCAGTATGGTTTGCCTTAAAAATTCAGCTCCTACGCCGCCAAGCCCCACATAGAATGGCTTTACTGCTATCTGCAGAATTGAATATAGACTTGAATTATTGAAGGCAGACCTACAGTATTATCATCTTGCCCCTATCTGCCATCTTAACCTCTTTCTTTCTTAGACCTTAAAATTGGTGATGAGTTTATCAGCCGTCCTAATGTAAGCACTTAGTGATAGCTCATTTCTTTAATATCTTACGGGTTCGATAATGCTCATGATGAAGCCTTTATAGTTCAAACGCTTAGTGAGAACTTAACTTCATCCTTGATTGATGGTGCGTCTAAAATAACTGTGCTACAAGGGAACGCATAACAGTCTCTTCCAATTAATCTCTGATTCCTACAGCGTCGCTGGAGTAAGTTTTCTCTTCTGGTTTTAAGACGAAGATGAGAATAATTGACAATGAAGTGGACACATTAAAAAATATTCCGGTACTAATTTAATCGTCATGCAAGCCAATTCCACAGCGTGAGTCCGTTCGAACGCCAGCAAGTAGGCCTGAATAGGTAAGCTTACCGACGGAATCAACCTACGGAGGAAATTAGTCCAAGTAAAGAGAGTTCCACAGTTTAGGGCGAACGCGCGCCTGTCAAGAGCTGTACTTGTCTAAGGAATTGTCACATTGAGAAAGTTAGAATACCTGGTCAAGTAGAGAGAGGTCTTTTGAGTCAGTACTCCATGGGGGAGGTCCATAGAGTAGTGGTAACATCACTGGCGTGAAGAGCAGTAGGTATAGCGGCAGGGCTTATTCTAAGAAATTTCTCAGCTGCACATGAGGAGCGAATTAGGGGGTCAGAAGGCTGTGCCCAGTGGGGTCCAGGGGCAAAGTCCTTTATCAAGGGGTTCGCTCCCTGAAGCTAATAAGATATGGCATTTCAAACAGTGAATTTGCCTCATTTTTGGCAATGTTTTAGCGCATATTAATATTTAAATTTTATGGCTACCAGGTGGACATAATTAATTAAGTCTGTTCAAAGACGATTTATAAAACGGTATCCTGGCCTAAATCCTAAGGAATAAGTAAAACAGAGTTCATCTGTTCTCCGGTGGCAAGACATATGGACGAATGACAGTTGAATGTAACTGTCGCAGACTGGTGCCTTTAAACAATCGCCAGTGTTCGGAAGCGAAGTATAGAGTTGTTGCAAAGACAGAAAGGGAGATGTGAGAAGAATCGTTTAAGCTTTCCCATTCAAACGCTTTCGGCTGCAGTTTCATACTGAAGGCATTCATACGCTTACGCCTGATCAAAAACAGACTGAGCCTCAGCGCACAAATATAGTGATTCTGAGAGAAATTCAGCCCTGCACTGCTATGATCCGAATACGATTCTGCACCCTAGTAAAATAAGGCAATCGCTTTGTTATATGTGACAAAATGTGTGCATTAAGTTGTGTGTCATGTGCGTCTGCATCTGTTTCTGGTGATATACAATGACGAAACACAATCCCGTGAATGTCAAAGCTTGCGTTGTAGTAAGTTGACACACATCTGGTACATTTAAAAGGATGCATGAATTGGCACATAGCCGGATCGACTGACAGTTCAAACCCAACAGAAAACAAAAGATTTGTTTTAGTTTATTGTTGCTGCCTTAGGGTTTGCACTGGCGACTCAGCACCGATAGAGGACGCTGAGATGGAGATCAATGGAAGACCAAAGGCAAATTCGAAATTGGGTCTGTTAATAATTACGATGGGCGGGTTTCCAAGACAGCAGCTTCTCTGTTCTAACCCATCTGACAGCATTACACGGACGTTCAATAGCATCTGCAACTTGTCCACTGTTTCTCCAGCTTCTTTCCATAAATCTAACTCCTACTTCAGCCTTTTTCGTTTCTTATTCTCCTTCTTTTCACTAAACTGATCTTTCTAATTCAGCAATTTTTTTCTCTTTTTAATTCTCCTTCTTCTCTTTCGTCTCCTCCTCCTTCTCCTCCTGCTCCTGCTCCTTCTCCTTCTTCATTTTCTTTTCTGCTACTCCTTCTTTTTCTGTTCCTTATTCTGCTTCTTCATTTTCTACTTCTCTTTTTCAGTCTTCTTCTTGTCCTCCTCCTCGTCCTCCTGCACCTTCTGCTTCTACCTTGCTTGTGTGGCTGCAAAGACGATCGCATAGAACGAAAGACACACCAAAGCAGTAAAACAAAGTTGCTTTATGGGGATATTTACGGTTTCTGGAAGCGAACAGGCAGAACGCGACGAATCTTTCGCTCAAGATAACACCGCCACTGTTGCAGTACCACAAGCATTTTGATCTCTGAAGTTAATTATGCCCGCCTAGGTGTGGAATAGCTTGGGAAGTTGGGAGACGCTCTACGCATTTGCGATTTTTCTTGTATAGGCCTATACCTTGCCAAGTTGCAGCCAGAAAAGCAAGGAAGCCCTTTGGTCCGACTTATTCGTAACTGTTTCGTTTTTAACTATTTTATGTTACAAACTGCCAAATGCAATTACTGCTTGCGTTTAATCTCATTTGACTAATCGTTATTTGGCTTATTTCGGACTCGGCGAACCAACAGCTTGGTTTAAATATTCCATTATTAGCTACTTTCATTAGTTTATAGGCCTACCAGTGCTGTCCAACACGCGGCCCGCCGGCTGATTTTAAATGGCCCGCCCGAGCTGAATACCAACGGCAAATAACAAAATTTCAAGCACAATTCAAAGCCAAATATCTCACTAAAAACGTGCCTGAACGTTTATGAAATACCTTTTGGCGCTGAACTATTATAAATTATGCCAAACATACATGCTATTATTCACTGATTATTACATAATTATTGCCATAATAAATTTTAATACAGTTAGTAATTTTCAATAACTTTAAGTCGTTGCTTTTGAGTTTACTGGGCCCTCGGCTTCAAGAATAATAGTTGTGGTGGCCCGCGGTGCCAAAAAGGTTGGACAGCACTGGTTTATACAATTAGGTCTACAAAATGTAACTGCACAACATCTTAATTTTAACTGCACAAATTTCTTTCCCAACTACACAGTTTGCGTCCAGTTGCACGTTAGAATAAGACCTGGGTAGCGGGATCGCTTCCCGCAACCCTCTCAAAGGTCCACTCAGGTTATCATTCTCGAGATGGCGCGTTGTTAAAAATGAGATGTGGGACGTGATGGGCGCCTTATATGGCTGCCGTATACAGTTAAATTCGACTCCTGTAATTACTTGTGATCATCCGTTCATACTGATTTGTAATCATACTGCGTAAATGTCAGTTTGAAAATATTAAACGAAGATTATTATAATTATTATTATTATTTTAGCATTGACATTGATAATAAGATTGACTGAAATGTATTGCTGTATTCAATTGTGGGGCGTGGTGGCTCAGTGGTAAGTTCGGCGCCTTGTGACCGGAGGGTTGCAGGTTCGAATCCCACTCTAGCCGCTGCGTACGGACCTTGGGCAAGTCCTTCACTCGCAATTGCTCATGGCGCTTCGGCGTGAAAATTCCGGCACAGTATCAAATGCTGTAGTCGGGAGCGCCTCTGAGCAGTAGTAGACTTCGAGAGGCGCTATAGAAATATCCGAAATAAATAAATAAATAAATAAAATTAGCCAGTCTTGAATGCTATTTGCTAAGCTATGGCACCAAATACAATGATTTTAAGATCTGTGATAGATGTAATAGGCCTAATGTTGTAATTTTAATAGAAAATAGAGTTGAAGATCTGGATGAGGAGGAACATACTATCGAATAAAATTTTGAGCTAAGAACAATCTGCGTTGCGCTGGTGTTTAGCCGTTTTGAATCACTGAAGCACTTTGTAAAGTCGTGTACCAAGAGAAAAATATGGACAGGAATTCGTGCACCAAGAGAAAAATAAGGACACGAAGTCGTGTACCAAGAGAAATAAGGACATGAAGTCGTGTACCAAGAGAAAAATAAGGACATGAAGTCGTGTACCAAGAGAAAAATATGGACAGGAAGTCGTGCACCAAGAGAAAAATAAGGACACGAAGTCGTGTACCAAGAGAAATAAGGACATGAAGTCGTGTACCAAGAGAAAAATAAGGACATGAAGTCGTGTACCAAGAGAAAAATATGGACAGGAAGTCGTGCACCAAGAGAAAAATAAGGACACGAAGTCGTGTACCAAGAGAAATAAGGACATGAAGTCGTGTACCAAGAGAAAAATAAGCGCATAAACAAATAATAAGGTCGTAAATTCTGCTGATGCAGCGATGCTGATGCTGCTAATTCTATCGTGCAACTGCTATTCTGCCTATCCGATGTTAGTTTTAAATTCAAAGTTGGTTGGTTTTTATTAAGTTGAGTGAAGTCTGTTTTAATGCGAGTCATTGGCTTTAAAGATGATATCAGCAACGTTTAGAGTCAAATGGAACCAAACTTGCTGGTTTGTGACACCAGTGTCTATTGGATTTCGCTAGATATCCCTGTGACTATCGCTCTCATAAAGTTTAGACTCAAAGTCGGTTCAGACGTTTGCGATTTATATAGAAACTTTCAAACCTAAAGAAGCTGTTTTCATAAGGCCTATCGCTGTTAAGAACAGGCTATCTATGTGTGCTGTACTGCTTTTGTAATTGTTGGGGAGCAGAATGGGTATAGGCGCTTTTGGCTCATATATATACATATATATATACATATATATATACATATATATTCATTCATTTTTGAAATCTTGAATGACGCATCGCATTAAGGCACAGAAAACTGTCATTATACAGGCTAATTGATGTCTATATATCGGTTTTGAGTTATATTTTTCAGTATTTCTATTTGCGATTTGGTTCGAACTCGGTGAGATTTTGTGCCAGTTTTATTGGAATCTTATCTGCGGTGGGTACATCAATTCTTTGGAAAATAGAAAAGAAATATATTTATATATGATTTGAAAATTAAGATATAATTAAGATCGGCAATTTTGATTTCTATACGTGAGCACCTTACTCGAATATTTTAGATGTGATGTACTGGTTGCAATGCCGTGCTCGATTAGGACCAGTTTTACTGCGGACGATAACAATCTTTTAAAACAGTTGATGGCATGTGCCTCTGAGTAGATTCCTTGAAGAGACGCTATATAAATCTTGTAGAATCTTGTAGATAGAAAAGCCTACCAGAAACCACATGAACACAGTGCAGTCGTGTCAGAAGACATCGACTGTGTCGTTTAAGATAATGGCATAACAGGAGCAGCAGAGCACGTTTCAAAATTTAACTTCACAAAGCTCAGCAATTATGTTGATAATGACCAATGCCTATCAGTGTACTGTAGAATTGTTCAAGAGTATACAGTCAAGGTGTGAAGGGCACTTTTTCCGCTTGGCCTTGGTCGGGAGTGCCTCTGAGTATAGACCTAGAAGGGGCGCAATATAAATTTCGATTGATTGATTGAGACGGTCCAAATCGACAAAAATCGACCAAGTCGATCGTTTATTTGCCAAGTCGATCGAGTCGACGAGAGGTCGACTAGTCGACAAAGTTGATCGAGTCGATCGTCGGTCAAGCCAAGTCGATCGTAGCCCTCGACTCGATCGACCACGGGGTATACGTGACGGGCATGTTACTTTGAGTCACCAATAGTCAAGAATTAGTACTTTATATTTGTCTTATTTTCCAACTTATTCATCTGTTCTTGGTTGCGGTGTGCCAACCAGTTTTGCTCAATAAACGAATATACTACTACCAGTGAAGCAAGTCAGTCGCAGTTAACATAGTTCTAGCAGTAGTTGACTTTTTTAGCAGTTCGACCAAAACTTGACTCTAGCAGACTTTTTTTACAAAATGTCCGTGAGCAATATTCAGAAAAGAATCAGAAACCATGATAACTCTAAAACATGAATACATCATCGTGTTACACGTTTCAGCACGTTGCTCCGGATTTTCTCTTATTCGACGTTCTTAGTTGGATTTACCTGCTAATTTTTTGCTAGCAACAGCTTGCTAAGCTCGACTTTCTATTGCTGACCGAGAAATTCCCAGCTTACACCTACTCTTCCACCCACTCAATCTCTTCTAAGGGCATTCCTGTTTCCCGGGGCTTCTGTGCCAAGAGCGCCTCCGAATAGTCATTCTACGAGAGGCGCTCTATACATTTCCAGAAACGATACGATAGAGAGAGGGGAAAGGTAAAGGAATGTTTAGAAACACCTTTTAACTTTGTTCCGGTGATTCAGATACCTTTCGCTCCAAATCTCCGAACTTCTATTCACCTTACTTATGTCGTTTAAGAAACTGCGTGTACTTTATTTCAGATTAATTATATGGGAATCTCGATGTATGCACCGTCAGCGGCCTTGGAATCCGGTTGGTTGACTTCAATTTACACAAAACGACACAAGCTTAGAACTAATGTCTATTATTGTTTGAATTTAAAATTGTTTGAATTTAATGCATGACTTTTATCTAGCGCCTCTTTACATCTGACAGAGGTGATATTTTAACGGACTGTGCAGATAGATAGGGCCAAAACTGTGCAATTCATTTAAGAAAGTTTTTAATAGTAAAAGAAGTTTAGAATTGATGTGGATTGTCAGAGAAACTATGTTGTATTCTCATTGGATTGTCAATATAACTAAATTATAAGTGAAATAGCTACAGTTGCACAGATGGCTACATAACAAATTAATAAGAATATCATAATTAGTCTAGTAATTTAAAAAGGTTTGTTGTTTTGGAATGTGGTTCTGCTTGCAAGCGACTATGACGACCTCCTTGTTATTCGCATTCTGTCTGATTTCATGTGAATGAAATTACGTTGGTTTTTATGATGCTCGATGTCGTGTAGTGTGTGTGTGTGTGTGTGTGTGTGTGTGTGTGTGTGTGTGTGTGTGTGTGTGTGTGTAGGTGTGTGTGTGTGTGTGTGTGTGTGTGTGTGTGTGTGTGTGTAGGTGTGTGTGTGTGTGTGTGTGTGTGTGTGTGTGTGTGTGTGTGTGTGTGTGTGTGTGTGTGTGTGTGTGTGTGTGTGTGTGTGTGTGTGTGTGTGTGTGTGTGTGTGTGTGTGTGTGTGTGTGTGTGTGTGTGTGTGTGTGTGTGTGTGTGTGTGTGTGTGTGTGTGTGTGTGTGTATTTTAATTAAGCTTTAGCTAATTAATTACCAGCATCTAAAGAAAATCAGCATCATAAGATGTAATAATATTTAGATAGAACAAACAAGAGGCCTTAAGAACATCCAAAAGGGAGGTTTGAATTAGGTATTGAATTATACTAGTAGTTTAGACAGATAGGCCTATTGGTGAGGTAAGATCTGTGTACAACACTGTACATAGATGATTGAGTAGCACTTAGAGTTCTATATCTTAACTCTACTGGAGTTATCTAATAGTTGAACATGTCTGGCAGTTTTTTTATTAAGGAATTTATATCTCACATCAGAGTAACATCAATTGTCATATCTACCAAATAATACGAACACTAGAGTATTTGCTCGTCATATTATGACGGCAGTGTATATAGGCCTATATGTATCGTTGGTTAAAATGCTCTGATAGCCGTCGTCAAGACCGCAGTACTGACGTCACAAACGGTTTCTGTTTCACAATAGAACAGAAACCGTTTGTGACGTAGCGTTTATCGACAGACACACGCTCTATGGATATTATATGTATAGATAAGATTCAATGCCAGAATGTAGCAGTGACCATCGACTGATTCCTGTTGCATTACGAAAATGGTGAAAATTATGGTGTACATGTATATCTATGCCAAAATATACCAGATTAGAATAGGTAAAATAAACATTAGATTATTGAGAAGGAGGCAAATTCAAGCCTAGTGTTCAACGTGAGTGGTTAGAATTTACGTCGAATACACGAATAATATTTTACTTTTATACACTTGATACAGTTACCGGGTTTCCACTGATGTTGTCGATTCCTCTAATGTCCGTGGTTTGTGTGGCGTACACTGCTTTGGTAAGTACATTCTCATCATACATACAAAACATTTCAATGTCAGTACGTATTTTGATTTATTGCAGCCTTCACCGAGTGGGGCCCTATAAATCAATTAAAATACGCTGTTGTAGAAGGTTAAGGGATAGAACGGACGGTGGTGTGGATGGGCGTTGCGGTGCGCCTACTGGCATACTGACTAGAACCCACCTCCTCAGTCCTCCTTTCATTGTTCCTGTTCTTGCTCTCGCTGACACAACGAATGAAGTTCTATTGTCTAAAGGCGGCTGAGTAGGCCTATACACCGATCCAATCCAACTAATTCATGTCGAATCGGAACGGTTCAGTATACGATATTCAGTTGGCCGACTGATTCCGACAAAACAAAACAAGCCAAAACTCAATCTGGATTGATTGGTTTCGGTTGAACATGTTCAGAATTTTGCAATCTGATCAGATCTGAAGGAATCTACTTGATGTGCCGACTGACTCCGAGTGTAGGGGTCTGTCCGACTGATCCGATACAAGTGGGCGTGTTTGAGCGCCGTCATATATATGCATGACGTCACGACGCACTCTAGCGGCATTTTTCTTATAAATGCACCTGTTTAGATACCTTACACGGCTATAATGAACGTTTGTGAGTGGTTCGTAAAACTGGCTTTCCAAATTACCGACTTCATTGAATTGGTTCGTAAACAGAACCAATTCAATCCGACCCAACCAGACTTAAATAATTTTAACCGATCGGCTGCCTATAGGCGAATTAAACAACTGCAGCGTAGGCACCTATACCAACTGGTCCGAGTAGTCGGTCGCACCCGATCTTATTGGCTCCATGTACGGCAGGTGTTACCGCAGCTGGGCCTTTGGTAACGTTGGTGCCCGAAGGTAAACAAAGCCGAAAGAAGTAATGAATAATAATTGATGTCGGTTTATCATTCAGCAATATTTGGGCGGATGTGACTGCTTCATGATCTATCACTCATAGTAAACTAATTGAATTTTATTGGATTGATATGAAGGGTGGAATGCGAGCAGTGATATGGACAGATGTGTTTCAATTTTTCGCAATGATTGGAGGAATGCTAGCTGTATGCATTCAGGTAAAGTCCGACACAGATATTTGTTTATATTAGTTCATTAAGATTTTCGGTTTGAAGTTTGAAGTCGAATTAAATCAAATCAAATATTCGTTTATTCATTAAACCAGTTGGTAAAAAGTGCAAATGACTGGCTTTGTTGGTTTTAATACAGCAGTGATCAATTAAGTCTCGTTGAAGCTTACTTGTTAATTTGTTATGTATGAGTGTTCGCCCTGTTATACAATATGCAGGTCTGGATCTAATCATAGACAAACCCATATTCTTATCGGGTAAATTTGTACCATATAACTGAAGCTTATAACTATTAAAACAGTTTTTAAAGAGGTATTCCAAAACAAGTCGGCGAGGCAAACTGTGTCAAAATGCAGAATATAGCCTATCAGCTTCAGTCCATCCTAAACTGTGTTGTTCGGATAGCGGCCAATCCTGCTTTGTAGTGTGTCTATCCTATTTTCTTACTAATGCATTTTAGCACTATAACAATACAATCATAGGCCTAGTTCATAAGTCGAAAGGTTGTGTGCCCTTAGGCATCTAGGCATGTCTTTTCTGATTATACGTACATAGGCTATATAATATATAGGCTTAATGTATTTTTAATGAATATAGGCTTAATGTATTTTTCTCAATAGTTGAATTGAAAACAATGTCAATGTCAAGATGTTTTATTCCTAGGGTACAATTGCTGTTGGAGGAATTGGCAGTGTCTTAGAATACGCTGGAAAGGAAGGGCGCATGAATTTGGTTGAGTTAGTATATTCTGTGGAGATTTTGTTCTTTGTGTTTGTTGCCTTTTCTATGAAACGGAGTTCTAAAATGGAGTTCTAAAATGTTTTTCTTTTGATATACCCTTTCTTAAAGATAAGCTGCAAGACATTCTCACTCGGGCCTCTGTATAACTTTTCAGGACTTTTGTTATTCTTAACGATAACTGTTATGCAGTGCTTTTCAGCCGAAACGGAACGGCGTTCAGGTACCTTTTTTCAGCTGCTATTGCTAAAAATAATTTATTTATTTTAATAATAAAAACAATAATTAATTATTTTAATTTAATTTCAGTGAACTGCTTTCAGTGTTTATTGAGACCCAACCCAACCCCCAACCCCGTTTTTCTCGGGAATTTAATCCTTCCATTATTGTTCGGTCTCGGAATCTATTGTGCAGTTCCGGAACCTTTTTTCTAGAAAAGCACTGCTATTATCACATTTTACAGTTTTAACCCAGCAATCAGTTGTTTTAACTTGATGTACTGTGCCGTTGCTCACGTGTGTCCAAGAATGACTTTCAATCTGTGAAGAGCAGATCAGTTATCGCATCTATTTATTTATTCCGGATATTTCTATAGCGCCTCTCGAAGTCAACTACTACTCAGAGGCGCTCCCGACTACAGCATTTGATACTGTGCCGGAATTTTCACGCCGAAGCGCCACGAGCAACTGCGAGTGAAGGACTTGCCCAAGGTCCGTACGCAGCGGCTAGAGTGGGATTCGAACCTGCAACCCTCCGGTCACAAGGCGCCGAACTTACCACTGAGCCACCACGCCCCACGCATCATATAATTATGACCAGTGGGGAAAACTTCTCTAAAGTTCTAAACTATCCTATATTGACCTTTGTGCCGCAAGAAGAAGTATTCCGCAACGTGAGGGAATTTTTAGGGGAGCAGTTTTCAAACATTTTGGACCAGAGACCCTTATTTTGCTAGGCATAGCTCACGGTCCCAAGTATTTAAAAAGTTAAATTGATCACTTAAAATTTAGTAAAAATAACAGGCAGACTATTTCCACAATACAAGCTTGCTTATGACTATGAGGACTATTATAATAAAAAAAGTAACACTGAATAAATGGTTATTAACTTCCTGCAATAATTTGAGAACAATTTCCTGCAATAATGTGAAAAACCATGCTAAAACCATGCATTGTTGATCATTAAGGAATATTTTCAGAACGCTCTGGCGGACCACCGCCATATCCTTCGCGGACCCCTCTTGGTCCGCGGACCACAGTTTGAAAAACTCTGGTTTAGAGACAGAATCACACGCCTAAATGTAAAAAGTATCAACCACTTTTATTCATATGTAGGCCTATAATAGCCTACTCTTGCAAGCAACTGGAAGTAACTGGAAGTAACATCCATGGCCTACACCTCACTTGGCAATGCTGGTTACTACATGTTAGCCATTTATGTATTTTTTTAAATTGACTAAGTATCCTCGGAAGAGAGATTAGAATCTCAGGTCAATAAAAATGAGATCAGTTATTCTACCTGGGTGATTCACAGAAAAACAGATACAAATCAACCTTCTGCGACCTTCGACACACTTGAATTCGAACTGTCATTCGAACTGTCAGAGACCAATTTGCCAGTTAACACGATAGATCACAGAACATAACTGCCACAGAGTGTCAGACATTTGTCTTCCGGATTCCATAATTATAGCAGAAAACCTAGAACAAACGACGAGGTTACCGCTGTAAGAATTATGACTGTGGAGATATAAATGGTCACTTATAACAGTGCCAAAAACGAGCTCTTCCCTGTAGTCTGATTCCATAAACTGGACATCGAGATCACGTTTCAAGAACTTATTGTTGTAGAAATGTAAATGAAAACTTCAAACGTCACGGTAAGTGACGTCACGTCACGTGTTCCGCAAGAGGTCATTGCAAGAGGGTGTCAGAAACATGTTAAGTGAATTCGCTCACTCAAACACCTGACACCAAAATCGTCCTTCTAAGAATATTATTATAAGAGAAATAGTTGAGCCACTGCAAGGTCAACTGTGACGTCAAAAGTTTGAGTCATCCCACACGGCGTTACGCAAGATGAACTTCGCGAAACAGAAACTACTTTAAAGGCAAACCATATATATATAGGAAAGTTCCCAAAGAAATTTTGAATATTTCTCTTCGTCTAGGGCTAAAGTTTTTTTACATTAAAAACCTCTATGGGGGTAAACTTTCTCCCAATGTTGCGGCATGAAGGACAAAAATTAGAATTATAATTTGTTTAAGAACTTTAAGATACGTCCAGAATAACCCCAGATATCCTCATTTTATTTCATATGTCAAATGATCAAATACCGCACTCCATATGCCCATTTAAATTCCCGTAAGTTTTCAATCAATATTACAGGGCCTCAAGTTTGGAATGCTCTCCCCCCCTCGCTCCAGCAGACTGGGACCCTGCAGGGATTCAAAAGAAAATTACGACAATACTTAATTGATAATGTTAATTCTTGATTCTATTACTATTCTCCATGCCTAGTTAAGATTAGTTAAGTCATTATTATTATTATTATTGTTACTCTGCGTGTATTATAAAGTGTTCGGCCTTTAACCTTCTCCTTGCGGAGGAGGCCTCCGTGGAAATCTGACATCATGCAGATAATAAGACTAATTATTATCTGTAGCACCCAAGCGGGCCTAAAGTTTCCTTAAATAATGCGTTGCAAATAGGTGTCCCTATTAGCGGGAGTTTCTCCCTTCAGGGCCTACCCTTGAGGCCATTCTAATTTACGTGTTTCTCAACTATGTTATTACCATGTACATTGATGGTTTCAATAAACAATGATTTGATTTGATGTGATTTGATTTGATTTGATCGTAATCGTAGCCGTAAATTGAAAATTTCTAGTGCTTCTTTGAAGCTTAGCTTGATCGTAATCGTAGCCGTAAATTGAAAATTTCTAGTGCTTCTTTGAAGCTTAGCGCGGGTCATCAGCTTAATCACAAACGCTGGGTCATGTTAAAGGGGTTGTTCAGAGCTATCAGGTGAAGAGCCGAACTCGCTTGTCAGTGCGACCATTAAGAGAATGCAGAGAAGCTGTAAAGGTGGATTTCGTTGAGGATGAGTAAGACCGGAAGACGGATCACCGGATGGATCAGGATAGAATTTCTGCAAGAGGTTAGACTTTAATCTGGATTGGATAATCTGTGGGTGACAGTTACTGACAAATAGAGGAGCCTGCAGCACATGATGGTGGGCGAGTGGCGGTTTTGGTGCAGGAACTGAATATCCGAAATTCAGGGACAAGTTCGCTCCAGAGTCGAGATGGTACATTGCTGAAAAAACCTGAAACACCAGCAGACATTTACATTAAAGAGGCAACCGATTAACTGAGTTGTTCATTAGGCAAACATGAAATGTTTTCAGCTGGAGTCCCAATCCAACGGTACGTCATACGTTTTGGGGGATCCTGTTTGGTGGCGCCTCTATGTGGGTTTTTGGCAACGGTCTGTCTCAGATTGCTGTTCAACGCTACTCGGCAACCCAAAGCCTTTTCAAAGCCAGACTGTAAGTATTATTACTAGTTTTATTCGTCAAAACTGATAAATATCTACAAGCACGTGTACGTATACGCGCACAATAATAATAATAATAATAATAATAATAATAATAATAATAATAATAATAATAATAATAATAATAATAATAATAATAATAATAATGTGAGATCATAAACACCCACAAAGTTGATTTGCCACCACCGCTGGACAGTTTCGCCATTACATCCTCTTGTGATGCATTCCTCCTTTGTGAACCTCTCTCTGCTGGTGGAGCTCTCGATGTTGCTCTGGAGATGCGTTGTGCAGAGCTTTCACTTGGTATTTCTCGATTGTCTTCAGTAGCTAAACATGATGCCCTAATCTTATTCCGCAGCTCTCTCAGTTCACCTATTTTGCTTCATACTCTTCGCTGTTTCCCATGTATGGGGAACCCAAAGCTACTCCAGTTTGACCAGATAATGCGCACGGGTCTCATTAAAACACTTAATCTGGCCATTGCTGACAGCAACTGGGTTCAAGCCACTCTACCAGTTAGGAATGGAGGTCTTGGCATCCGTCGTGTGTCCTCGCTGGCATTACCCGCCTTTCTGGCTTCCGCCGCAGGTACCGCAACTTTGCAAGCCTCCATTTTGTCCAACACTGATGCGCCCCTAGATCGGGCTCTCATAATGGCCCAAGATCAGTGGCTAACTGAATCGGGTGCTCCACTCCCCGAAGAAACCCTCTCCCATAAGCAGTGTGCCTGGGACACCCTCTCATTATGAAAGACATGGCAGCTTTAGAGGCCTCGATAACAACAGATTACCACCAGGCCAGGCTGAAGGCAGTCGCCTCACCGCACGCAGGTGATTGGCTACTAGCGCTCCCCATAAGCGCTTGTGGACTGAGGCTAAATGACGAAGCAGTCCGTATCGAAACAGGACTGCCCCTCGGGGTGGATTTATGTGCTCCTCACGAATGCCCTTGTGGAGCGACGGTCCAAGAGGACGGCTCACATGGGATGTCATGCAGCCTCGGGCCAGGTCGCACTGCCAGACATGCTCTACTAAACGACATCATCTGGCGTGGCCTCACCAAAGCTGGCTTTCCAGCCACAAAGGAGCCCACTGGACTTGTCAGGTCTGATGGGAGACGTCCTGATGGGGTAACTCTTATCCCATGGGAGGGTGGTAAATGCCTTGCATGGGACGCCACTGTTATTGACACCCTGGCAGAATCATACCGCACCAGATCAGCTGAGGTTGCAGGGGCTGCTGCCGAGATAGCAGCGGACAGAAAAACATCCAAATATACTGCCATTTTTGTCATCATATTGCTTTGGGCCCTTGGCCTTTGAAACTCTGGGTCCAATAAATCACGAAGGCCTCGCACTGATCAACCTCCTCGGCTACCGCCTGGCCCAAATATCAGGAGACAATAGAGAGACTACTTTCCTTTATCAGCGTTTATCTATGGCAATCCAACGCTTTAATGCTGGCGCTTTTGTTAGCACCTTTTGCACCGATAAAACCATCTGCGAAGACTAGCCATTCCAGAACAATGCCCCCTAATTTTTGAACTCCCGAGGGATCATATGTACCTCGAGGGAAAAAAATAATAATAATAATAATAATTATAATAATTATAATAATAATAATATTCGTTTATTCATTCAAACTGACAAGTAGGCCTACGCAGTAAGATTACATGTACATGATATAGTAGTGTGTCGGGGCGACCCCTAGCGGTGGCGGTCGTCAAACGCCGGGATGAGGACTGCCGGTCGTACATTTCCTGAGGATTCGAACCCCTGCGTTCAGGACCATAATAGGTGGGTAGCAACCCAGACAGGCGTTTACTACGTCTAGGCATAGTGACATTAGGCGGTTCCTCTAAGGGCAATGACGTCATCATTTCTATTTCATCACCAGGGCATGACCTGTGGGTGTCCGTGGTTTCCGAGTAGGAAACAAACATAGGATTTCTCCTATACTCAGGGTCTATGGTGTCCCCACCCTCTTCTTCTACTTCATCATATCTTTTGTCGTCTACCTCCTCTTCTTCCTCTACTTCCTCATCTTTTGGGACTAACTTCACTTCTGGTGGTGGGGGGCTATGGAGATTAGGCGACTAGGCCTTGAGACTGTGGATTGCCTCTTCTTCGTCTTCTACTTCTTCACTTAAGGTCTGTATAAACCAACTATCGGCTGCTAACTGTGGGAAACGTTGGAGCAGACTGTGTCTAAACTCAGTTCTATCCAACAAAGAAGCAAGAAAAGAATCTGGTTGATTGGCCATGTGATAAGATTTAATAAAACATAAAGGTGTCACTTTGACTTACAAATTATATTTACAATATTGGCCCTATTTCACTATGTTTCTTTTCAGTTCAATTAACTCTTATATAGCTCCAGTCCTTACAATTAAACAAAATCTTAATTCAGTTATCTGTAATTACACAACTTCAATTCCAATGGAAATACTACACATGACCTTTCAACTCTATTACACACAACATCTCCACTTAGCTAAGGTCAAAGGTCAAATCTCAAAAAGGGGTCTAAATCACCACAATTCACATTTACTCACATCGACAACTTATCCAAGTTAATACACAGTCAGTCTAAGTTACTACTATGTATCTTAAAACACAAATAATTCCAATCTAGGTCACCAAACAATCAAACATTAACTACGCTTAAGATGGCGGCAGTGGATTCTACATCTATCGTGGGCTTGGGAAGTGGAAAATCTTAATGGACCTTCGCTTTACCAATTTCGACTAATTTTGACCTTTAAATCGATCTACAGGTGGGTAAAACAATCGAACATGAAACCGTTACCCTCAACCTATAAAACTTCAATTTCTAAAAGGTATTTTTATCGAAATTGTACGAAACAGAAACATCAACGACCAACGTGATCATCAGCCTTCCCTCAACACAAAAACTGCATACGTCATAAAACTGAGTGCAGAAACAGCGATGAGCTAAAAATAGCCATTACGTAATGCTCTTCCTATAGCGCATATATTAAGTGCAAACAGTGCATACAGAGACGTTGTGACGACCGAATCGTTACATTATCTTCCCCTCTGGACAAAATTTGGGAACCAGTGACCAAATTTTGGTTACCATCTGAGTGATCTCTCCTTATCAAATACATCAAAATATTAAAACAACTTAGTACAAGCTAATACCTGCTTCAATTCACAAAGTCAGAAAGTTAACTAACAAGGCAAAACTTGGACAAGGATGATAGACTATACTTATCATTTACCCAAGATCTTCTCTAAACCTGACGGGACATCTAATATCTCTTCTAGGCCTTGAAATCGGTTGGTCAACACTGTCACTTTCATTTACCAGGGTTCCCACATCTACCTCTTCCGGGACATTACTTTGGACAGCATCCCAATCCTTAGGAATCTCCCCATGGTACCTCTTAAGTTTATCAATATAAACCAACTTAGGTTGAGCCCTCTTTGATTTCTGAATCTGGAATAGCACCGGACTAACTTGGGACATAACCCTATAAGGCCCAACATAAAATTTCGACCACTTCTCCTTTACTCCAACCCTTTTCCTGGGATAATGGTACATCACCCAATCACCAATCTTAAATTGTACAGGCTTAACCCTTAAATTATATCTGGCGGCTCGGGCTGTGACAAGGCGCTGTGTAAATTCTCTTACATGTGAATATGCAACTTTAATTTGCTTTTCTTTTGCAGCAACAAAATCATCAATCGACAAAGCAACAAAATCATTTGCATAACAATTTCCCAAAACTAGATCAAGTGGTAAGACATTTTCTCTTCCAAGAAAAAGGCGACAAGGGCTATAACCGGTGGATTCGTGCTCAGTAGCGCGATAAGCGGACATGACGAGGGGAAGATGCTGATCCCAGTCACGCTGAGTTTGCGACACAACCTTTCCCAGAAGAGAATTGAGAGTGCGGTGGAACCGTTCCACTGTTCCGTTCGTACTTGGTTTGTAGGGAGTTGTCCGGATCTTGTCGATTCCTAGAAGTCGGCAAAGTTCCTGGAACAAGATCGCCTCGAAGCAGGGACCTTGGTCTGTAAGCAATTGACGGGGACAGCCGAATCTGGAAAAGAATTGGTCCACCAAAACTCGCGCGACGGTGACTGCATCTTGTGAGCGAATGGGAAAAGCTTCTGCCCATCTGGAAAAATGGTCAATCACGGTAAGTATGTACTTATGTCCTTTACTGGATACTGGATGTGGTCCGGTGATGTCGACACCGATACATTCTAACGGTTCACCGACCATCATCATCTGCAACTGGCCTTGGTGTGGTGGTTTTCCTCTGAAGTACTGTGTGCAGGCTGAACAACGTCGTAGAAACATTCGAACATCTTCTCTCCATCCAGGCCAGTAGGCTCTCTTCTGGACATGCGCAAGAGTTCGTCTAATTCCGAGATGACCACCTGTCATCCCCTCATGAGCAAGTTGGATCAGAATGGAACGTCGATTGGGTGGTGGGATGAGCTGATTCCACTTTACATTTTCACCGTCTGCATCTAACCACTCTCGAAACAACACATTGTTCTGTAGTTTCAATTGCGGCCATTGAGACACAAGAGACTTGATCACTCCACTTAACGAACGTACATCATTATAAGTCGGAGCCAATTCAGAGTCAAGCTTCTTTTGGATGACCCAATTCAGGTCAGCATCCATCCTCTGTTCATCTCGAAGTTCATCCAAACTCAATTCAGAAGGGAAGTTCGGCAACTCTGGTTGTGGATCACGTTGTCGTCGAACAGCATCAACTCTGTGAGGACGTCTGGACATGGCATCTGCGTTTGTATGGGCCGTCCCTGATCGATGTCTAATTTCAAACTGGAATTCTTCAACAGTGGCAAGCCAACGTGCTTGTTGTCCAATGGGAACTGCAGTTCTTCTGAGCCACTGTAACGCTGAGTGGTCAGTTCTTAGGACGAACGGTCTTCCTAACAGGTATTGACGAAACGTGTTTAGAAAATACACAATAGCAAGCAGTTCACGTTTTGTGACGTCGTAATTTCTCTCTGCTGGTGAGCAAACACGGCTACCATAACAAATCACGCGTTCACAATCGTTCTGCATCTGTGACAACACTGCTCCGATCGCCTCACCGGAAGCATCGGTGTCCAGCACAAAAGTTCCTTCATCAGAGGGCAGTGCTAGGACAGGTGCTTCAGTTAACTTCATCTTCAATTGGCTGAAGGCAGCTTCACATTCATCAGTCCAGTGGAAGCCGATCCCTTTCTTGGTTAAGGCATGTAAGGGACGAGCAATGTGAGCAAACTCTGGGACGAACTTTCTGTAGTACGAGCATAATCCGAGGAATGCCCGGACTTCTCTTACTTTCTTTGGAGTAAGCCAACTTCTGACGGCTTCAACCTTTTCTGGATCTGTAGCCACTCCTTTCTCACTCACGACGTGGCCAAGAAATAGGACTTCTTTCTGGAGCAAGTGACATTGCGATGGCTTCAACTTCAATCCAACGGACGTTAGTCTCTCCAACACTTTGGTCAAACGTTCAAGGTGAGTTTCAAGGTCAGCCGCAAATACGATAATGTCATCAAGGTAAATCAAGCAGATGTCAAAGTTCAATCCAGCCATGACGAGATTCATCATGCGGGAAAAGGAGGCTGGACTGTTACAGAGGCCAAATGGTAAAACCCGAAACTGGAAACTCCCACGGCGGGTGACGAATCCAGTCTTATGGCGGTCACGTGGGTGAACAGCCATTTGGAAATATCCGGCCCGGAGGTCAAAGGTGCTGAACCATCGTGCTCCTGTTAAGGCGTCTAAACTTTCACTTATCAGCGGCAGTGGATAAGCGTCCTTTCTGGTCTTGGCGTTGACTGCTCTGTAATCAACACAGAATCGTGGTGTTCCATCTTTCTTTCGGACCATTACGACATTACTTGACCAATCGGACATGGACGGTTCAATTACATTCTGGTTTAACATCTCTTCAACTTGAGCATCTATGACTGGGAGTAGTGTCCATGGCTGACGACGTAATGGCTGACGTACAGGAGCTTCATCACCTGTTTCTATTTCATGCTGGAGGACGTCGGTGAAACCTAAGTCCCATTCAGAGAGAGAAAATGCTTTTCTGTTCGAAGGATGAGGGAGCGTAACTGTTCTTTGACTTCTTCAGGTACATCTTCATCGACTTCCGTCCACAAAGGCGCGAGCACTGACTCTTCGTTCACGTCCGACATCTCACGAAAGACTTCAGTGACGGCTGCACAACCTGAAGACATCTGGTCTGTGACACTTGGACTCATTACAGTGACACCCTCGACTAGGCATTGGACACCTTTCTTAATGCAAATGTCCTTCTTCGTCGGATTCAGGACACGGACTGCGAGATCTATGGCACGATCTGGCAATAGCGTTCCAGCCACAACTAATCCTGAGTTTAGCACCCGTGGTTGAGTTGCCCATGACGATGAGTCTTTCTGGAGATTTGGCAGTATGGCGTAGGCAGCAACGTTCATCTCTGACAAGGCATGGATTTTCACATCGACGGCGGTGGCAATTCTTCGACATTTCCCAGTCCTTGGTTGGCTTGATAATGGAAATACATAGTCTTGGATTTTAATCCAACGGTCAGCAAAGTTCCACTGTGCACCATGCTTCTCAAGCCATTCGAGTCCGAGAATCAACTCTGACAATTGTTCGCTTACGAGACAAGGGACAATGAATTGAAATTCTGCTGCTTGGCAACGAAGCTGGACTTCTCCAAGGACTTTTATCTCAGTCCCGTTAGCTGCTCGAAGAAGTTGCTGTGATCCAGTGACTTCTCTTTTATCGACCATTGACGCCGGAACAAGAGAGAGTTCACTTCCGGTGTCCACTAAAGCAAGAATGGATCTCCCGTGGACTTTGAGCGGTAGGTAGGCCGTTGTACTACCGGCGACAAGACGGACATTGGACGGTTCTTGATCGATCGGTTGACTTCAGGCTCGACTTCCGGGCTCCTCTGTTGACGCTCTGGAGAGTTACGGGCGTAGTGACCGTCTTGACCACACTCATAACACTGACCTGTCAAACGACGGAAGTTCCTGTTACCTGGTCTCGGTCCACTTGACTGTTCCGGTCGAGGCCCAGCTGACCAACCAGACGGTGCAGTTGTTTTCACAAACGTTTGGTCTAGTAAACGTGGTATTTGTGGTTTCTGCAACGCTAGAGCCTTCTCTAGCCGCTCTATACGACGACGTTGTGGTTCCAACTCTTCACGTAGCATTCGACGGAGTATCTCTGAGGAAGGTTCTGTTTCTCTTACAGCTTTCACTCTGTTTGGCCGACGTTCCTGATGATCATTCAGGTCTTCTTCCGCCTGACGGTATCCATCCAGACGAACAGCCAGTTTAAACGCCTGGTCAAGGGTCGTGACCTCACGTTCTCGGATCTTCAGAGCAAGTCGTTTGTCTTTCAGGGCATCCAGAAAAGCCCTGACAGCAATGGTTTCAGAATGAACTGACGTCGGTCCAGGATAAGCCAAGGTTAGCAAACATCTAATGTCCTGAACTAAAGAACTGAGGTCCTCTCCATCTCGTTGCTTTCGTGTTCCAAGTTGTGCCTGGTACAGGGCGGCCTGATCTGCACTCCCGTATCTGGAACAAAGTTTCTGCACCAAGTCTCTCCATGTCAACACCGATTCTGAATCAAAGTCCCAAAGAATCTGGTCCGCAGGCTCAGTCAATGAACAGGATAACTGGTTCAAACGTTCGTCATCGTCCCAGGAGTTATTCTTTGCACATATCTCAAACTTTCTTAAAAAGGCATCGATGGAACTGGTTCCGTTGTAAAAACCCAGCTTAATGAACTGTCTCGCTTTTGCAGGTGGTGGGGCAGTTGAAGTGGCCTTTCCTTTGGTCTCTGTACTGACTGACGTGGTGGACGGGGTCCAGCGGATCATTGGAGTTAGGAGGTTCCGGTTCCTTCTTTGAATTGGTAGATGTACCTGCTCTAGTTACGACAGAAGACGTTGGCACGGTGGACTGCACCTCTTTCACCGTTGTCATCGTCTTCTTCACTTTTCCAGGTTGACGATCCGTGGACAAAGGATGCTCCCTTTTCACTTCTCTTGTGGAAGTTTCATCGTGTAATTCACCTCGTCGTTCGAAGGCTTTCATCAACGCCTGTACTCTCACCTGTACCAGATTATCTATCTCTCTCAGTAAGTTGACAGGTTCTGTGGCATTTCTCCGCTGATACGATTCAGCAACCGGAATATAGTCTGACATACCAGCACCCTGACCTTGAGATGACGGTAGCAACGGCTGACGGCGACCATCATCTCTCTGATGCGGTGGATATTCGTTCAGCGGCCATGACATCTCATTGGCATGACTGAATGGCAAGTCATACCTGACGCTGACGAAGTCACGTGACTCTGGAGCCGTAAACACCGGACATGTTTCACCTTGCAGATAATGGCTGCGGCAACATACTGTCGAAGCTTGGCGTTGACGGACACCGTGACTTGACGATGGTGGAGCTGACAGTTGTTCTTCCATTCTGGTGGCTGTGATGGTTGGATGCGGAAGTGTGGTGGATGAAGACAATGTAGCGTCATGATCATACTGGAGGTGTGAGGTGTGGCTTGGCAACGGTAAATTCTGAGGAATTCTTTGTTTCAGGGTAACAAACGTAGCTGGTGGGTACTGAATAGCAATGGACGATGGTTGCGTGGCACGATAGGCGTAGTCATGACGTGGAGCGTAGTACTGGAATGATGAACTTGGATCGAGGCGTTTTGACTCGACGGGCAGGACTGACGAATGTGATGCGACGGTGAACGAAGACGGCCTGACCCCTTGGTGGGACGTCGTAGGTGGCATCTGTGGGTGAGACCAGACGTATGTGGGTTCTGCAGTGAGAGGCATGACGCTTGACGTTGACTTTTCTTTAGGTTTCACGGCACGACGCACAAGAGGACGTGGCGAGAATGGATCGACGATGGGAAAGGTTGTGTCTCGATGGTCGACGACCTCAGCGTGAGCGGGATGCGCATCTGGAACACTGAGCACGAAGGGTGAGTGAATGACCCGATCCTTGGATGTGGCAAGCCTTGACGTCGAATCTGAAACTAGACAAACTGGATTAGTTTCTTCATCATCAACAATAGGACTAAACGAATCTCTAGTCCTCGCACGTGGACTAAGATCAATGGCATAAGGTTGTTCAACCTCTATTGCGTCAATGTCTAACAATACAGTACGGGGCTCAGCATCTAAAAGCTGACCATTCTCAAAGGCAATCAAACCTCTAGTTCCACGATCATAATCATCTCTACCCTGATCATCTACATATTCTGATCTATCACTTTGCGACAACCTATGCTGTAAATAACCATCAATTTCAATTACACCAGGCATGTCCATGTTAGCACGGTCCTGTGTGCCTGTGAACTGAAAATGGGCTGGAGGAGGTGATTCATCCGGGGAGGAAGGTTGGAACGGACTTAACGGACGTCCTGACATAACCGGAAATGCAACCGGAAGTACCCCACTTCTGGTACCAAATGTGGCGGGGCGACCCCTAGCGGTGGCGGTCGTCAAACGCCGGGATGAGGACTGCCGGTCGTACATTTCCTGAGGATTCGAACCCCTGCGTTCAGGACCATAATAGGTGGGTAGCAACCCAGACAGGCGTTTACTACGTCTAGGCATAGTGACATTAGGCGGTTCCTCTAAGGGCAATGACGTCATCATTTCTATTTCATCACCAGGGCATGACCTGTGGGTGTCCGTGGTTTCCGAGTAGGAAACAAACATAGGATTTCTCCTATACTCAGGGTCTATGGTGTCCCCACCCTCTTCTTCTACTTCATCATCTCTTTTGTCGTCTACCTCCTCTTCTTCCTCTACTTCCTCATCTTTTGGGACTAACTTCACTTCTGGTGGTGGGGGGCTATGGAGATTAGGCGACTGGGCCTTGAGACTGTGGATTGCCTCTTCTTCGTCTTCTACTTCTTCACTTAAGGTCTGTATAAACCAACTATCGGCTGCTAACTGTGGGAAACGTTGGAGCAGACTGTGTCTAAACTCAGTTCTATCCAACAAAGAAGCAAGAAAAGAATCTGGTTGATTGGCCATGTGATAAGATTTAATAAAACATAAAGGTGTCACTTTGACTTACAAATTATATTTACAATATTGGCCCTATTTCACTATGTTTCTTTTCAGTTCAATTAACTCTTATATAGCTCCAGTCCTTACAATTAAACAAAATCTTAATTCAGTTATCTGTAATTACACAACTTCAATTCCAATGGAAATACTACACATGACCTTTCAACTCTATTACACACAACATCTCCACTTAGCTAAGGTCAAAGGTCAAATCTCAAAAAGGGGTCTAAATCACCACAATTCACATTTACTCACATCGACAACTTATCCAAGTTAATACACAGTCAGTCTAAGTTACTACTATGTATCTTAAAACACAAATAATTCCAATCTAGGTCACCAAACAATCAAACATTAACTACGCTTAAGATGGCGGCAGTGATTCTACATCTATCGTGGGCTTGGGAAGTGGAAAATCTTAATGGACCTTCGCTTTACCAATTTCGACTAATTTTGACCTTTAAATCGATCTACAGGTGGGTAAAACAATCGAACATGAAACCGTTACCCTCAACCTATAAAACTTCAATTTCTAAAAGGTATTTTTATCGAAATTGTACGAAACAGAAACATCAGCGACCAACGTGATCATCAGCCTTCCCTCAACACAAAAACTGCATACGTCATAAAACTGAGTGCAGAAACAGCGATGAGCTAAAAATAGCCATTACGTAATGCTCTTCCTATAGCGCATATATTAAGTGCAAACAGTGCATACAGAGACGTTGTGACGACCGAATCGTTACAGTAGCAACAGATGATAACAAGTTTACCAAGAGTCGAATTTAGCTGTATGACTGCCTGCAAGGCGCCCATCTGTTCTACTGCTCATTTTACCGCCGCCACATAGGGAATGGAAGGCTGAGTCTACTTTAAGGGGCTAGCGGCTATCGAACCCGCATCCTTCTGATCTTCGTGCCATGCGTATTACCATTTAACCATCTCCCCTCCCCGTACATGCATAAACAGTAATACTAAATAATCCGAAAACGTCTAGAGCAGCACCACTGTAATAATGCTTAAGGCAACATTCGGTGATCGCTCCTATGCAAAATCGTTACGCAAGCCAAAGTCTTGGTCGACAGTCACGGTCGAAAGCCATGAAGAGAATTCGAGAAGCACGGAAACTGTCTGCGGAGAAAATGAATCACGAAGAGATGAATCTTAGTGGAGACCTGAAGACGCGTACTGACTGTTTACCCGAAAAATTTCAGGACTAGCGAGATAGAAATGGCGAGCCTGCTGAGAACTGGCCTTGACCACGGTATAGTCAAACTGAGAAACCAGAAGAGCTGATCGAATGGAGAGACGTGGTTTGAGTCAGCATAGACCGAAGATAGTAAGATTGGCTGAAGTATAGTTATCCAATTATCCAGCCTTTTAAGTTATTCAGTTAGCTATGGACAGCCAATGCAGCCATCTACATGTATTTGTCTAAGCTGAAAGTCGTCTCCAGTGCAGTAACTCCGTAATCTCGTCTCCATCAAAGTCCTGCGAGCTCGATCCTCTAGCGCCTTCTCTTGTGCAGAAATTTGTGGAGGATCTTCTTTCATTCCTTACGCTCCTCTGCAAGATGGTATTATACCAATTCCCAAAAGCACTCCAGTCTTCTTCCTTCTTTGAGGCGTGAAGGGCTTAATCGAAGTACTACTGATTGCCTCTTGACTCATCTGCTTTCGGATATATAGGCCTATATATGACGTCATGGAGAGGTCCAAAATTACCCTCTGGCTCGATTTGATTTCAGTGCGGCCTTTGATACGGTCGATCATAAAAGGTGTTACTTTTCTATCGTATTTAATCACGTTAACGGTGTTTTTCTCGTCAACGCCAACAATTTTCTAGGTAGGCCTACACATGTATAAATATCATCGTCAAGAGTGATCAAACGACATCTGTAGCTTAAAAATGAACCAAACACAACAGAAAATGATAGCCACAATACTTTTTGCCGCTTCTCACCGAATTTTCTACTCATCTTTTATATATGTTCCATACTGTCGCGCCAGTAGACAAGTCCGGAAATGAAAATGAGTCACCGTGCAGTCGCTGACGTCACTCATTGCGCGAAACGTCTTCCAACCCTCAGCAGATCAGAAACAGAGAACTCGTCCATGTTGCCTCATAGGAATTGCTCCGCAGACGCATGGCGCTGGTCAGCCAATCCAATTGCCTTCTAGATAGTATCTAGAATCCGTGGCCAATCGTATTCAAGTCAGCAGTGCGATTAGTCAATTACATTACTCGCCTCTGAGTAGGTCTCTTGAAGAGGCGCTATATAAATTTCCAGAATGAATTACGTTAGGGCCACTTCCGATACGCATATGTTTATGTTTATTGCGTCCAAACAAAGGACAAGTCATAACAGAAACATATCAAACACTGCGCAACAGGAAGCCAGGAAAAAGCTAAAAGCTTATACCACCCTGACCCCTAGTACCTGATTCACATTTCAGTCAACGTTTAGAGTGTCATACAGATCTAAACTAAATTATACTGATGAGATGCAGTTGCGACCAAACAGTTTTAACAGTATACCTTAGTCAAATAATTATCAAAGTCAAGAAACAGAGTAATCAGAACCAAAGTATACAAACAAAGGCAATTTTGATGAGGAGAAAAAATTATGACAAAACATGACAAATCATGACAGATTATACAATATAAAAATGAAAAACAAGAAATGAAGAAAAAATATAATATGGAAGAAACACAAGAGGAAAGAAAGAAAAGAAAATAGAACAAAAGGGAGGTCTATTAAACATAATGTTACTGTAACATAATGTTACTTTGCGGGCCTACTTAAAACTATCTGATAGAGCGGAAAATTTACATTCACACATACATAAAGACAGTTATATACATGGGCCCTATATATAATTACATGCATGCATAAACACACACGTACTAGCGTACATGCGTACTTATATACGTACATTCGCACATACATATGGTCATACATTTGTGCACTGTTGCCTTTCATTTTGCGCAGCATACATTTGTAAACTGTCTTAAAGCTGCATCACTTTTGGTAAGGTACTGGAAGTGTGCTTTAACGAGTGTTTTCTTTCATAATCCACAGACAATCAAGATGAAATCGATTTCTTTCAGAACTATCCTCCTTAAACTCCCAGGAGAATTCTTCATTGAGTTTTTGGCGGGATTTACTGGCTTGGTAGTTGTTGCATATTATTCTCAAATTCAATGCGATCCTTTGGCAAATAAAGAAATCTATAACGAAAATCAAGTAAGTAATATATATATATAATATATATATATAATTAATATATATATATATATATATTTGCGTGTATATATATTAGGACTATTGCTAATGTTGTTGTTGTTATGTATTTATCTTTGTTTTTAAACATAATTAAAATGTAAGAAAAGTAATTGATCATTTTTGTCGCATTGGTCTAAAACAGCTTTGAATTAATATATGTATTAGTTCTATTGGAACATATCAGTTTTAATAGACAGCAAGGTGCGACCGTACGTACGGTACGTAGGCCTACGTTATTTTTTCTGTAACGCACGTACGGTACGCGTACGTTATTATGCCGTACGTTACCGTACGTCCACACCAGTTCATGACGATACTAAAATACATAACATTATGCACAAGAAAAGTCAATAATAGTTGGTGATTGACGGTCGTAAAAAATTTTAACTATCACATCATGCTGTTCAATAATCTCTACTTTCAAACTTTCATATTCCAAATTGCTAAAATTCTGTCTAATGTATAATATGAAGACAATTAAGAATTTACGGCACACTTTATAGGATGGTCAGTGCCAGTGGTCATTTTGTTGGTAATAAATTTCGGTACCGTTCGTAAATAATTAGGCATTCGCACGGGGAGACCAATACTGTAGAGCTAGACCGATCACGTTTGACGCGTACGGTACGCGTACGTTATAAGACTCTAGTTATATTGAGGTTCTTTGTGAATGATCAGGTAAACTTGTGGCATTTTAACGTACGCGTACGGTACGCGTACGTTATTTTTTTCGATACCCCCGGTAACGTACGTACGGTAGGCGTACGTTATTCCGGTAAGTAACGTACGGTCGCACTATGATAAACAGCATTAACTATGAGATATTAACTCATACAATGTCCTATTAACCTACCTAGCTCCTTGTAATAATGATATTTACATTATTATAACTTAGATAACCATGGGCGTCCGAAGGCTGATGCAGGAGGCATTTGCCAATGTCTTATCGCTCGACAGGATATTGTATTAACTATCCCTGTCACGCAACTAACTGATCGTTTTCTTGAATTTCTCTCATAAATTCATCCGATCATGAGTTAATACTCGTAACGTCTCGACGGACCTTCGTCTCCTCAACGTCCAGTACTCAGCTCTCTTTCTGTAGTTCCAGAAATTCTCACCGCGCAGGCACAGCAGACGATAATTTAACAGTCCGTTGAAGTTAAACTCCTCCAATCAGCAAACGACACCTTGTGCCATATAACCTCGAACCACCGTAAATATCCCCGAACTTAATCTTAATCTTAATCTAATGGATTAATGGAGCCTTGGTTTAATCTAGTTTAATAATCAATTAGGCTGGTCTTAGATGCTGGTCAATTACGTATAATTATAACTGATAATAACCATTATCTAAATCGACACTTAAAATCTTTACCTATCTCACATTATAACTCAAATATCCTATAGACTTAGATAAGAGTACGCTGAGTGGGGATGGGATATCGCTACACTACTACTGTAGCCTTGGCTTGCTAACACAAAAACAAGTGCCCGTCAGACCAAATCTAAATTGCCAAACTCACTTAAACTATTACAGACTTCGCTTCTCGCCAGATGGCTCCAGTCTTAACACACCTGCTAAACGCTGTCAAACATAACCGACCTAAAACTCCTTCTGGAGTCTGGCCAGAATTTAATAGACTTAACAATCCATTTCAAGTGGCCATATAAAGCAATGTCTACATATATTTCTCACGTTCCTTCTCTTAGCCTAAAATGGTGGAGACAAGTCTATGACCGCTTTTACACATGGATTAGTGCGATCTGGTGCAAGTGGTAGGGAATGAGAACTTGTTATTCTTTAAAAAATCATATCATATCTTCCACTGCCCTAACACTTCTCCGGCCTTCCGTCACCTCTTCGCTAGAACGTGCAAATAGCCATAGCTATTAGCTATCCCGCCTCTCTGGAATAAACTCTGCCAGTATACGACAAATATCTAAATCATCCTCATCCTACGAACTCACCAACACCTCACCTCTGGCTATCTCTCCACAGATCTTTCACTTAACACTGAAAACACTGCTCTTTCACAAATCTATCTGTATACCTTAGTTGGAATCCATGTGTACTGATAGTTAAGTTCTTTAGTTAAGAGTTCTATCATTGTTTCTTTTACCTGCTGATCATATAACTTGATCGATGTTACCGTTAAAAGAATTGATTGTGCTGCCATTTACTTGTATTACGATAAATGTTAACTAGGTGGCCCTACTAAGCGGGATCAAGATCCCTTTTGGGTCTCCTCTTGTTGCAAAAGTTCAAACTTTTATGTTGTATTTTCCTTGTACTTCAAATGGCTTCAATAAAAGGATTGATTGATTGATTGATTGATTGATTGATTGATTGATTGATTGATTGATTGATTGATTGATTGATTGATTGATTGATTGATTGATTGACTGATTGACTGATTGACTGATTGACTGATTGACTGATTGACTGATTGATTGATTGATTGATTGATTGATTGATTGATTGATTGATTGATTGATTGATTGATTGATTGATCCTGATTCCTCATCCTCCACTTGCCTCCCTCGCCGCTTCAATTCTAAACACCATCCACCGTTTGCATGCCTTACTCTTTGGACATCGCCTATCGATTTTGTTTACACTGATCGCGGGTGAATAAGCTGGTTCCGGCGACTTGACTTTGAGGGCTTTGAAGAAATCTCGAGATAACGATTTCGAATATATCTTCTTCTGGGCGTGGCTTAAACTAGAACTGTTCTATGTGAACGAGCTATTTTTGGTTGCTGCACTTATTACGATTACGTTTACTTAGATTTTGAAACTCTGTCCCTGTGCCTCGTCCTTTGTGCTCAGTCGCTTATGTCATTTCATTCTGAGCCTAAGACTTACCTTTTTAAATTGCTTATCCACCATAGGCTGCCTCTCTGTCTTAGTAGAATGAGCTTCGGGATATTAACCTGATAATGGCTTCGTTTGTTGCCTTGTATATTTAACACCGAAGCGATAGAAGTCACTTCTATTATTACTAGAGTACATTGGACAAAGCTTGCTATTTTCTCATTGCCTTATTAACGTGCGCTGACCCTGCTGATCTTTCTTGTAGGCCCCTATCTCATGTTCTATGGTCATTGGTCAGACGCCATATTATTTAACTCCGTTGGATATGTACAGAGGCGTCTACTCCATAGAAACCTTGGAGCAAATGCTCCATCACAAAATAGGGGAGGGGAAGATCTGTCAGTGTATGTGCCATCATTATTGGGGGAAGGAAGGGGAAGGGGAAGAGGATGGAGGAGGGGATGGGAAGTTGCTCCAATGACTTCGGGGTATAGACGCCCGTGGATATGTATTATGTAACCATTTGTTTTCCCACTATTCCAAAACGTTCAAAAGGACATGAAATGGGATTTTTTTGCATAAATTCTGTTGTAAAGTTTCAGAACAGATTTTGTTCAATCGGGTTCAATCAGTCAATCAATCAATCAATCAATTTTCATTTATTCAGCAAACAGTTGTCACAGACGCAACTATGACACTTAATGGGTTGTCAATTTGTTTGCAGTTACTTCCTCATTTTGTGATGACCCTATTTGCGAATAATCCTGGTTTCGCTGGTTTGTTTCTGGCAACGCTTTATGGAGGAGCCTTAAGGTAGCACGACTAATTCAACTATGACTATTACTGGTCTTTCGATTCGTTGGATCCACTCGAGCACTTACATAATTATATTCATTAAGTGGAGTAGTGAAAATTCAATTACTGCTATCGCAGCCATACGATACTGGGTAGGTTTAGATATCATAGAAACTTGTGTGGTGGGTGCCGATTGCTTCCGATCGCCATTAGACTTTTTTATGTCCTTTCCTTTGAATTCCCTTACCAGTGCTGTGCGTCATCAAACCTTTGTCAGCAGGAGGAAGACCCAAGCGATGCGGGGACTCAAGACATGCTAAGACGGGAAGTGGTAGAGTATCGTGGATATTGACCAGAATGGTGAAAGAATGTCAACAGGATAAGAATGTGAACAGTTTTGGTCTGACTTCTTACTGAAATATTCCAAGAAAAGGACAAGAAGAGACAAAAGTCCACATGTGACCATGCGTGAGCACACATTCGTAAAGTCAAAACAAGTTTATTTGCGAGAAACGGTCTCAGACGGCAAGTAGAAATAAAATGGATCCAAACTAGTTCGTTAATTTATTTTCATGATGTACAGGTAATCAAATTTGAGTCTTTGCATAGATATTCCCTACAAATATTTATTTTCAATTTTATTGTGATAGCTTGTAAAAAACCTTATTTTGCATCCTAATTTGTACAATTCGCGTTGGTTATTAAGCCTATATTAGTGGCCTAGTCGTGTAATTGTTCGTCTTAACCAGATGATGAACTTTAACTCACATTTTGTCAAAAGTAGCCAATGTTTTGAATGAATGCTTGACAGTTCTGTATCGTCTGCTCTGAGCGGGTCAGCAGCAATGTGCTGGGAGGATATTCTTAAAGGGATATTCACACAAATGTCTGAACCAAGGAAAGCCATCGTCAACCGGATATTAGGTACCTTTTGTTAAAATTATTAGAATGCCAAATAAGAGATATTTCCTGCCCTGTTTTCTAATGTGCATTTACCTTCATTGCATCAGCGCCTGAAGTTACGATATATACGATCACGTATGTGGTCGTACATATTGTAACATATACAATATTCGCAATCACTTATGTAATTGTATTTTTTGTGACATATCTTATGCATTGGCTCAGGCCTTAGTTCGTCCGCTGCATGAAAATCCGTTTTGTCGATCATGGCGACCTGTCAACTTGCAGACCCATACGAAATTTGAATATTTATTTAATGGATAGTTGTGAATCACACGAAAACTTTTCTATCGTCCAATTCTCTAATATGTCCACCATTTCTGCCTGCATACCGTTAGTTTCATTCGACGGAATCCACTTGTTACATGGTTTTCTGTTAATTGATCTGGATTTTGAAACTCATGTAGCTGTCTGTTCTGCTCAGTCGCTTATGTCATTTCGTTCTCAACTCAAGATTTAACCTTTTTCAAACTGTTATCTACCATAGGCTGCATCTCGTCTTAGTGCTGTTAATGAAATTATGTGCCTTATGAATAAAGTGACAGAGAGCACTCGTTCCTTTTAACTACGGTCTAGTTTATTCTTCTTCTAGGATCAAGCCCATTCATTTTACCTGGTTGGTTTCTGATGCTGCTTTTTTTTATTTCCGCATTTGTTGATCTGCTACTATATAATGCCAGTAACATTAGTAATTCCGTTCTGTGTTTACGCTGAGTCGTGTAGAACTTCTTCAACCTCATGTCATACGTTGTTTGTATATCTCCTTTTGTTGCTTCTTTGGCTGGTGATATTTAAAAAAACATAGTCCAGCTAGATTTCACAGTAAGTTGAATTAAATATTTGTTTCCTGAGAAATATGGCTGCAGTTTTACATGATTTTCTATGTGAGTAATTTTGTGAGCATTCTTGAGCCATGAATAATGCGTCAATTTGTGAACGCATAGCCCCTGTGCTTGGAACTTTCTACTTCATCTTCAAGTCGTGGGTTGCCTTTGTATATCTGCCTCTGTGGTTTCTTTTGGCTGACGGGATCCTCCTCAGCAAAGGGTTCTTTCAAATTTGGTCTCGTGGTTTATAAAGCATTTTAACACTGGCCAGCCACAAGGCTTCAAATCAGTCCTTGTTCCCGGTACTTATCATAATTTAATGAGGTCATCTGATTATCTTTCCGAGTCGTAGTAAGAACTGTAGCATTCATTCATTTGTCTTTGTAATTTATTGATTGCAGTCTTAGTCTTCGGCGTCATAGCCACTGCAGCAGCATTTCTTGTGTCAGTTTTGCCTGGTCCTATTCTACAGGTACGCATATAATATACGTATTTTATATATCGGTAAATACGTGTAAGAAATGCTACATATATGCAGATTTGTTTACCACAAAATGACACCTACATTTACCCATCTGCGTACGCCCACAGACAAACGTTCTTAAATTCAAACAATGACCCAGCTATGGCATCTTGTGCAATGGCCTACGCCTACCCTATTCCATAGGCATCCGCATAATTGGGCTTCGGAAAGAGACCTTTTCGTAACGAGGTTTCACTCTTTTGAGATATATAAGCAGTTTATCTTTGCGTTGTGTTCTCTCTCTCTCTCTCTCTCTCTCTCTCTCTCTCTCTCTCTCTCTCTCTCTCTCTCTCTCTCTCTCTCTCTCTCTCTCTCTCTCTCTCTCTCTCTCTCTCTCTCTCTCTATTTCTCTGTTTCTGTCTGTCTGTCTCTTTCTCTCTCTTATGACGAACTCAGTTTAGTGGAACTGTGTACAGTACAGTGAACAGTACACGATGACTTGCCAGTTTGTCCTTTGCCTTCCTGCATGTCGTATGAAGGCCTATATTCATTGCTGTCAGGTCTTTTTCCAAAACTCTAATCCAAGCAGTCCTAGATCATCCATGTAGTCTTCTCGAATCCACGAGGAGCTTGTACATTTCGGCCCACAACGTTCTCCAGGATTAGCCTATAGAGTCCTCATCTTCCGGAACACGTGTGACAAGCGCTAAGAATCGCAGTCTGCGTTTCCAGACTGTTGCAGAGACGGGTTCTCCTCAAGTTCGCGAAGTTGCTTTATTTGATCGGAGAAGCGATTCAGCAGGATCTTCTTGAGATACTACATGTTCAAAAGTGTCGAACTTCTTAATGAAGGCCTTCTATTTTCGTCCACGTCTTGAAACTATTGAGGTATACTAGACACGTGTCTGTATGCGAATTCAGCAACGACGTTATCGTTGTAATCGTAATCATAATCGCAAACTTACGATGATGGCTATACAACGACGTTGAGACTTTTTAAGATGAGCTGAAATGTGTTACAATGCGTTGTCGCTGTACGATTTCTGTTACCTTCTGTTAAAACTCAGATAACATATACGCTGTTTGGTTCCGTGATCTCGCCACTCTTTGGCGTCTTCGTGTTGGGTGGAATATCAAGACTCGCCAATTGGAAGGTTAGAACTTAAACAGATATTTCATAACTGTATTTCGTAGGATGAATAGATTGTTTCATGGGTTCCAGCAACTGATCATGTTTTAGAGCGCACATAATTATCCTTTCCATTGTGAGCTAAGAGCCACGATGGAGCTGATGTTGGCACGAATTAGATGACTGATGAGGCATTTGGAAGTTTGACAAGATAAAATAGCTACTGTTTACAGAAAATATGCAAGATGCTCTTAGAGCAATCTTTTAGCATTGATTTTTTGCGCTTTATAATTTTAAATGTTCATTGCGGTGTTGTATAGGGCGCCTTGACTGGTGGAGCTGTGACTCTGATCTTAAATATTTGGATGCAAGTAGGATCGATGAGTGTCCCAAATAAATATCCGCCTCTGCCACCCATCTCGGTCGACTGTTGCATTGATCATCGGAACTCTACCACCTTTCCATCAGTGTATGGTGGCAATTGTACTGGAACCAGCCAGCCAACAAATACTTCCTCTAAAACGCTGTCGAGGGTAAGTCCTTTTAGGGTAACTTGGGGCAATATGGACCACTTAACATTAATGAGTCCTTTTACCCAATGGCGCTACAATGTGTCAGCATTTCTGTATATGTGTATGTGTGAGCATATAGGACCTTATTACGTGGTTCTGAAAGAGCAAAAAGGTTTGTTGTATACAATCGATGTAGATGACTTCTATTGCGTGACCATTAAACGTTCACTGCTAAACTAGGAAATTATTTGCAGTTATTTTGCTTTAGGTGCCAAAGTGTTTGACATCGTGGGCCACCGAAAACATTTTTCTTGAAGCCGAGGGCCACACCAGCAAACTCAAAAGCAACGACTAAAATTTAGGCCTATTGAAAATTATTAACTGAGGAGAACCGTACGTTTTAAAACTATAAAGAAGTTTAATGCGTCGTGGGAACTGGATTTTGTGTTCACGTTGTCAACTGATAAGCCAAGTTACGAACGAATACCTATGACTTTGCCTTTTACTTTATCTTTTACACAAATTGCAAAAATTTAGCGAGTTCGGGCGGGTCATTTAAAATCAGCCCGCGGACCGCATAGTGGACAGCACGGGCCTAGACATATAAACTCGCCAATGCAGAGTATTAGGCTTAGTTAACCCTTCCGTTTGATGGATCCCACAAATGCATACATGCAAAAGTACATAACTTGATATTTACTTTGTCTTTTCTACTGTGTATCAAATACACGTTTATTTTAGTTCTGCAGCTTAATTATATACACCGTCATAGCTATAAGAAAACGAAGGTTAACATCTTAATCTGTGTTGTATCTCTGCAGGCGGAGTTCCGTGGTCTGGAGAGATTTTACTGTCTCTCCTACATGTGGTACATGATCTTCGGAATACTGACAACGTTGTTTGTTGGGACGATCGTGTCTCTGATATTCAGTAGGTTATCACTTTCTACAAAGCAATTTCAACGCTCGCCATATAGTTGTGGTAATCAAGGCCCCACATTCCCTTGTGTGATGTTATATTACACATGAGAAAACCTTTACGCTGACTGCCAGTACTGGGTTTCCTCACGTTGTAATAGTACTAAACCAGCGTTATTTGGAGGTACTGAAAAGGCGCTATATTAAGTGTCATGATAGATGTATAGTACATGCATGTACATATATGTATACAAGTTCATTAAGTTCACATGGTTCTAATGAGATCAAAATTGAGAGCTAAATGTATATAATTTCGTTTATTGTGAATCAAAAGTTGACAAACCGCAACATCTTACAGAAAGAGTATACTACAAAACAACATTAACGAGAGGAAGAAAATTATCTAGATGCTGGAATATGTCGGAACAAGACTCTAGGTATAAAGTGGTTAAGGATTAGCAAATTCCGAAAGTTTTGGAGCTATGCGGCTATGCTGCTAATTACTCAGTGCGATGTGTAGAGACTCCCAAGTTCACCATCACCTACCAGACTTGTCCATAAAATGAGTGATCCCTGTGAGGAAATGTCATCCGTTTGAGGCGTAAAAACTACGAAAGCGGTCCAACCATAGGACTCAGGAAACCGTTCTAATATCCCAACTTGGTTCTCATATATACTGGCCACTGATGGAGGTCTGACTGGTAACATCAGGTATCATGGTATTCCACGGACGATGACGTATTTTAAATCAAACTTTAGTTCAATGTCTGCTTGTTTTTTGCACGTTGTTAGGAGACAAAGTCTTGGAGGATGCCGTGGAAGACCGTCTTCTTATGAGGTTCACGGACTGCAGCTGCAGAAGTCAGAAGGAGACTGGAGATCAATTTCAATCCGAAAAGCCAAGCAGAGATCCAAATGTAATGATACAGTTTCCAGTAGTAACGTGACACGACAACTGACTGACTACACGAGCTTCTAATACTTCCAAAGACAAGCATGACTACTAGAGCCTCAACTGCAACAACCATTAACGTTAAGCGTACCCGTATAATGCCTAGCGTTCATCATTAAAAATAACGCCACATAAGAATAAATACATCAATAAAATAATCAGTGTCATAGGCCCTTACTTATTAAAAAAACCTTCACATACTGTGAGAAGATCCAATATCTTGACAGCTTACTACTGGGTGCGGGACATGTAACCGACTTGTTAGAAATCTTGCCTTGCAACGTTGAGGATGCGCTTTCAAGTCTCACCTCAGACGGTTACTATGTATACGGACCTTGAGCCAGTCCTTCACTTACAATTATCCAGCGCCATCTATTGCTAGTGGCGTTTAATAAATGCAGATAATAACTATAATAAGAATATTAAATACAATAATAATTATTTTATACTGATAATAACAAGAATTTCAAGAATAAGAATAATGAGAATAGAATTTTACAAGACTAATAAAAATTTGAATATTAATGATAAGAAAGTCATAATAACAGGATTAAGCCAAATTTTTTAACTCCTAAGGATTACGCTAACCTCGGGTTAAATAATAATAATAATAATGATAATAATAATAATAATAATAATAATAATAATAATAATAATAATAATAATAATAATAATAATAATAATAATAATAATAATATGAATTATAATAATATGAATTATAATGTGAATAATATGAATATGAATATGAATAATAATATGAATAATATAATGAATAGTAATATTAATAGGCCTAACAATATGAATAGTGGTGCCAAATAGTTGCTGGCTACATGCGTCATTTGTATTGCATTGCCTTAACCTTTCAGTTTGCATAATTATACATAGACGCATGTTAGTACTACAACCGTTGTATATTTTCATCTTGCATATGCACTGCGTTTCTCTACCTGTGCAGGTGGGGATTGAGCTTCCTGCATGGGAGAAGAATATCGAGGAAGCAACGAAATCATCCATCTGACCCTAACTGCATCTAGATCTAATGGACGCCGGGACTTCATGAACATCGCAAAAAACACTCGACAGCCAAAGATTTTGCCAAATGTCGGATTAATGCTAACTGATGCTTCAGTTCTGCGGTGTCAGAACATTAAAAAACGATTAATTAATTGGGCTTTAACCGGACCTTACTGACTAGTAAAACCTTTGGATCAAGCATAGACATACTTTTCTTAAGGGGTGCGAGTGTAACCGTCACCCGACTTTTTGGACTGGGGTAAACAATGCCCATAATGTTTAGTATGAGTTTGGTATCATTTAATAAATGTTCAAATTAGGTTAACAAACTGACTTTTTCCTATTAACATACGTGTGATCTGGATTTAATACCCGACAAGAAGGGAATCAGAGATCTCTGATGTCTGAATCCGTAAATGGTCCCAGCAGTTCTCAGTGTCTCATAGTCTTGCTTTTGTTAAAACTGGTTGAATCGGTCCAGACTATATGATATCAGAGTTAATGTACCTTGCTTCCGCATATCAAGGTGAGCTCATCGGGTTTTCTTCTGCATCGGACCTTCCTTTGGTCACAGCTTGTTTCTATAATGGTGGCCTACGTACTGTTTCAATGGATTCGGTTCACGACGCGTTTTCCTGCAGGTACTCTAAAGCGCTGTATTCAGTGCTCGAAATGGACCGGAACGCCGTTCCGGTTCGTCAAAATGAATTAGCGTTCCGTTCCGGTTCGTCAAATGAATTATTGTGGAAAATACTATGAAATTAACGTGAATGCTCCCATATCTTTGACTAGCGTTCCGTTTCGTAAAATTTTCCATTTTGAGCACTGGCTGTATTGCTGTTTTACTGCATCATACGTATTTTATTGTTTTTCTCGGAGGTAGGCCTTCATCGCTAAAGACTATAAGTAATTATCAAGCATCATCATAATCATCATCATCATAAACATCAGCAGCAGCATCAGCAGCAGCATTAGCTGCATCTTCATTACAGGAGTGGCAGTATCAGATTACCCCTCCCTCACCTTACCCCACACATTCATACTTACGAAGTTATTGTGATCAGCATTCAGCAATTTGTCACACCACTTTGAGCCTGCAATTTCTCAAGTTTTTGTTATTGTTACTTTTGTTGAGTTAAATAGTGGACTATATTTTAATTCAGAAGTTGTAATTCTGTAACCCTAATGAATACTCTTGCAATTTAAAATAAAGTCTGTGACTCTTTTATTTGTTTAGATATTGAGACAAGCTTTCAATCTTGTATATTTCACACGTTTTTTCAATTACTGTATCATGAGTAATAAGCATAAGAATTTGTCATTTTTACTAAATCAGAGAGAGGGCAATTTGAACAGTGTAGGGGCAATATAAATCAGGTTCGGGTATCCCCTGTGGGTAATATGAAATCGATTTAAGATAACCGGGAGGTAACTTGAAGGGGGGTTAGCTTAAGGCAGAGGTTTCAAAACTGTTTGGACCAGGGACCCTATTTGCTAGGCATAGATCGCGGACGCCAGTATCTAAAAGTAAAAATTTACTTAAAATCTAATCATATAGATAAACAGACAGACAGACAGACAGACAGACAGACAGACAGACAGACAGACAGACAGACAGACAGACAGACAGACAGACAGACAGACAGACAGACAGACAAACTGGTTGAATCGGTCCAGACTATATGATATCAGAGTTTAGCAATTCAATTTTTCAATTCAACATTAGCTTCGTTTTGGTGAAACCTGTCGTGTTATGGGTGGCTACCTTGCCTATAGCGCTTGCAGACACCAATTGAGAAACCCCAGATTTTGAAGATCTTACAAGTCAGCGACTGTAAGTTGACTTTGTCGGTGGGACAAATCAGGCTGGTTGATTCGATGCGTGAGGTGTGACCATTATTCGTTTTTCTTCTAGTTTATTCTCGTCGTTTCTTCGCGGTTGGTCCATGACTTGAAAAGCTTGAATCGGTCCTTAACCGCCCCGGCCGAATGAGTCAATATACTCACATAACTAAATTCGAATATATGCGAGAAAAGCTTGCATGCATCAAGGAACTGTCTATTTCAGTAATAAGTCAACCCAAGCACGTTTACACGTTCCTTGCTTCCGCATATCAAGGTGAGCTCATCGGGTTTTCTTCTGCATCGGACCTTCCTTTGGTCACAGCTTGTTTCAATAGTGGCCTGCGTACTGTTTCAATGGATTCGGCTCACTACGCGTTTTCGTGCAGTCAGCGCTTTGATAGGTACTCTAAAACTCTAAATTGCTGTTTTACTGCATCATACGTATTTTATTGTTTTTCTCGGAGGTAGGCCTTCATCTCTAAAGACTATAAATAATTATCAAGCATCATCATAATCATCATCATCATAAACATCAGCAGCAGCATCAGCAGCAGCATTAGCTGCATCTCCATCATTACAGGAGTGGCAGTATCAGATTACCCCTCCCTCACCTTACCCCACGGTAACTTGAAATCGCGTTCAGATTACCGGCAGGTAGGATGAAATCGATTTAAAATTACCCCTGAGTGTAGCTTGAAGTGATTTCATCCTACCCTCTACGATTTCAGATTACCCCTCAATAAATGGTTAAAGTATAAACCATTCAAGACAGATATGAAAGACATTCATACTTACGAAGTTATTGTGATCAGCATTCAGCAATTTGCACACCACTTTGAGCCTGCAATTTCTCAAGTTTTTGTTATTGTTACTTTTGTTGAGTTAAATAGTGGACTATATTTTAATTCAGAAGTTGTAATTCTGTAACCCTAATGAATACATACTCTTGCAATTTAAAATAAATTCTCTGACTCTTTTAAGTAAGTAATCTAAGTAAGTAAGTAATCTTTTATTAGTATAAGACAAACGCTCATACTTTACAACAATACATACAAAAGGATCACAATATCAGTAATACTGTAAGACAGTTTAAACACAAGCAATTCTATATAATGTCTTATTTACATACATATACATTATACAGTATTATAAACAATAAACGATAGTGTCTTATTTACATACATAGGCCTATCTATAACTAAAGTTATGATCTAAGCCTTACATTCTAAGGAACATAAGCATTACTATGGTCTACAAAAAGAGCCAGTTTAGATATCAGAACAGGTACTAGAACCAGCATTAACCCAGTTTTTATACTTGTACAGTGAGCGAATGATGAAGGATTTCTTATGTAGCAATGTATTAAAGTGCGGTAATTCAAAAGCATGTCCCCTTTTTCTTAAGTTGAATTTATGAAGGTGCTCTGCAGGCAGTAATTGGTGAAGACAGTGTTGGGGTGACTGGATGCTTTTGAAGAACTTCAATTCAATTTTTTCACAAAACTTCTCTAAAGTTAAACCATCACCACTAAAGAGGTTACTGCGCCCAGCCCTGCGCAAAAAAGATTCAATTTTTCCACCCAGCTCAGCCGACAGGAATCCCCCCCAAGATGGTATGGCATACGTTAGTCGGGAGACTACAAGGGCTTGAAAAATGTTCTTTAGTTTGCTGGGAGGCATTCCTTGAGATCGGAGGACTTTTAGGGGGTATAGGCGTTGGCTGCATATCTTCAAAATAAATGAAACATGGTCATCAAATTTTAAGTCTTCTCGAAAAAGAACACCCAGCAATTTGACAATTTTTACTCTTTCAACATTGCTGATAGGATCCGGAAGAGATAAGTGTCTTGGATTCGGTCTATGAAATACAATTTCTTTAGTCTTGGAAAAATTAAGTGTCATTCTGTTCCTGGAGGCCCAATCCTTAATATTATCAAATTCAGATTCCAAGCTAACAGGAGAATTTTGGGGGGTGAGAAGGTTAGTATCATCTGCAAATTTGAAAAGGATGTTGGACAGAGAGACGGGTTTAAGATCGCTCTCCATTACAATGTAGAGGGTGGGACCAAGACCAGACCCTTGGATAATACTGCGATTAATGGAAGTAGAATCAGAAAGTACATTGCCATATTTGAGGACTTGAGATCGACCACTTAGGAAGTCAATGACCCAATTTGAAATTTCAGGCAGCATGTTTAAAGCCATGACTTTAGGTATTAGAACTGAATGGTCAACAACATCAAAAGCTTTAGAGAAGTCGACTAACAAACAACGCACATAAGAGTTACTTTCTAGCATCTGGGTGACGTGATGTAGAAAGAAGGTGAGTGCACTGGTACAACTGCCAGTTGGTCTGAAGCCAAACTGATCCTCTAGAGCTTCTTGGGGAAAATTGGGTCTAAGCCACTTAGAAACAACAATTTTTTCTGCGATTCTTGACAGGATTGGAGTTACAGATATAGGTCTGAAGTCAGACAGAGTAGATGGTTTGGAAACTTTATTTACAGGAGTGACCACCGCGATGCGCCAGTTATCTGGAATGGTCCCAGTTTCAAAAGAGCAATTAAACACATGAGTTACCAATTCCGCCAACTCATAAGAACATTTCTGAAAGAGCCAAGCAGGCAATCCATCAAGACCAGCAGCTGTGTTTCGCTGTGTGCGCAGGAGCCTTTCAACTTCCAGTATACTCACATATGATTTATTTATTCCAGTACTGGCTGCTGTATTATTTTTAAGATTATGGATTTCCTCAGCCGAATAGTCCACCGAAGTTGCTATGTCAGCATAGAAGTTATTGGCCATATTGATGTCATCGAAGAGACCTGACGAATTTTTAGTGTCGCTGGTCAGAGAAGATGAGTTTCGCTTTTTTACCGCATCCCAAAGCTGCTTAGGTGTGGCATCTTGCAATGAAGAAAAACGTGTTTGTGCGTTTTCCAAGATCAGCGGATTGATTCTACCTGCAAGCGAGTCTGCATCATCCATTCGACCCTTCCTTCGAAGTTTATTACGCTTGTTTAGAAGTGACTTTATGAGAGGTGTTATGAAGTCTGGGTCTTTGGGTTTTATTGTGACAGTTCTAGACGGGATGCACTTGTCAATAAGCGCAGAAATGTTTTGAAGAAACATGTTGTACAGCAGAATGACATCAGAGGTATTAAAGAACGTAGACCAATCGTGCAAATTTATAGAGAACCTAAGAGACGCTTATTTGTTTAGATATTGAGACAAGCTTTCAATCTTGTATATTTCACACGTTTTCTTCAATTACTGTATCATGAGTAATAAGCATAAGAATTTGTCATTTTTACTAAATCAGAGAGAGGGCAATTTGAACAGTGTAGGGGCAATATAGATCAGGTTCGGGTAACCCCTGTGACCAAAAAATAATTACATAGGACTAAAAGGGGAACATTCACTGATGGGAAAAGGGCAAGGACCAGTCAACATGTTAAAAAAATTCCTGCACAGATATATAATGTCTTCGATCTCGCAAGAAAGGCTTTCGATAACTCTTGCCCGAAGGATTCCAAACGGTAATCACTCAAAGAAGTCTGGCAATTTCTAAACCTAATCAAAGACAATGTGAAAAATGTAATTTGTCGTTGCAAGACAGGCATACGAAGCTACGAATAGAGGATGAACATCTCTATGCGATAGCCTGAGTAAGCTCAACCGATTTAATGATTCTAACTAGCCGGCTGTCTAACTGCGGACTAATGGCGTTGCACACTTGAAGCGCCTCTGAACGGTTCACCCTACTAGAGGCGCTTTAAAAATTATTAAATGCAGTACAATAATGCGCTACGACGAAACGCCAATAAAAGTTGTTAAGCGCTAGGGTATAGCCTAGAATAATAATTCAGCCACTGTTCATCACAGAAACTTAACCAGAAACATGATCAACATCCATGTGACTTTGTGGTAACAACTGGACTGAAAGGCGGCAAGTCATGAATTTGGTTCATGGTCAAATGAATCATCGTTGTATGTAAGAAATTGGTACCCCCCACATTTTAAACCAAATTAGTTACGCCTCTGGGAGTACTGCATGGTAATTAAGGTAACGTAAGATAAGGTAAAGTGATGCAAGGTAAGTCAAGGTAAAGTGAGGGGCACAGGTCGGTACTTGGGGGCAGCTTCCGATTTTCACCAAATTTTACCTGGTGATACCTGGGACCTAAAGTAGTCTAACGCGCCTATTCCCGACTTGGGGAAATGATCCGCCACCCTTCGGGCGCCAACTATTTTTTTTATTTTCTTAACCCAACCGCTGGCTATTTTTGGCCAAACAGGAAATATAATATAATATAATATATAATATATAATATATAATATATAATATATAATATATAATATATAATATATAATATATAATATATAATATATAATATATAATATAATATATAATATATAATATATAATATATAATATATAATATATAATATATAATATATAATATATAATATATAATATATAATATATATATAATATATAATATATATATAATATAAACAACAAATTAATTAATTATTCATTTATGCAAATTAGTTGACCTAAATTATATTATTTGGGTTATTAGTTATTAGTTATTAGTTATTAGTTATTAGTTATTAGTTATTATTGGGTTATTAGTTGACCTAAATTATATATAATATATAATATATATATAATATAAACAACAAATTAATTAATTATTCATTTATGCAAATTAGTTGACCTAAATTATATTATTTGGGTTATTAGTTATTAGTTATTAGTTATTAGTTATTAGTTATTAGTTATTATTGGGTTATTAGTTGACCAAAATTATATATAATATATAATATATATATATAATATAAACAACAAATTAATTAATTATTCATTTATGCAAATTAGTTGACCTAAATTATATTATTTGGGTTATTAGTTATTAGTTATTAGTTATTAGTTATTAGTTATTAGTTATTATTGGGTTATTAGTTGACCTAAATTATATATAATATATAATATATATAATATAAACAACAAATTAATTAATTATTCATTTATGCAAATTAGTTGACCTAAATTATATTATTTGGGTTCCCATAATATACTTTGGCCAATGGCCAAACAGGAAATGGTGTCAGGTCACGTTGTGGAATATAAACAACAAAGTTATAAATAAGTAAACTACGGCACTCTAAAAAACGTGTAAACACGTCGGCGGCGTATGGATGGAGATTTGCCATAACGTGTAAACACGTCGGCGGCGCCCTAAGGGTTACGCTTGTTTAGAAGTGACTTTATGAGAGGTGTCATGAAGTCTGGGTCTTTGGGTTTTATTGTGACAGTTCTAGACGGGATGCACTTGTCAATAAGCGCAGAAATGTTTTGAAGAAACATGTTGTACAGCAGAATGACATCAGAGGTATTAAAGAACGTAGACCAATCGTGCAAATTTATAGAGAACCTAAGAGACGCTTATTTGTTTAGATATTGAGACAAGCTTTCAATCTTGTATATTTCACACGTTTTCTTCAATTACTGTATCATGAGTAATAAGCATAAGAATTTGTCATTTTTACTAAATCAGAGAGAGGGCAATTTGAACAGTGTAGGGGCAATATAGATCAGGTTCGGGTAACCCCTGTGACCAAAAAATAATTACATAGGACTAAAAGGGGAACATTCACTGATGGGAAAAGGGCAAGGACCAGTCAACATGTTAAAAAAATTCCTGCACAGATATATAATGTCTTCGATCTCGCAAGAAAGGCTTTCGATAACTCTTGCCCGAAGGATTCCAAACGGTAATCACTCAAAGAAGTCTGGCAATTTCTAAACCTAATCAAAGACAATGTGAAAAATGTAATTTGTCGTTGCAAGACAGGCATACGAAGCTACGAATAGAGGATGAACATCTCTATGCGATAGCCTGAGTAAGCTCAACCGATTTAATGATTCTAACTAGCCGGCTGTCTAACTGCGGACTAATGGCGTTGCACACTTGAAGCGCCTCTGAACGGTTCACCCTACTAGAGGCGCTTTAAAAATTATTAAATGCAGTACAATAATGCGCTACGACGAAACGCCAATAAAAGTTGTTAAGCGCTAGGGTATAGCCTAGAATAATAATTCAGCCACTGTTCATCACAGAAACTTAACCAGAAACATGATCAACATCCATGTGACTTTGTGGTAACAACTGGACTGAAAGGCGGCAAGTCATGAATTTGGTTCATGGTCAAATGAATCATCGCTTATATGGTCACTCATAAAGTTTGACTCATGGTCAAACGAATCATGGCTAATATGACCATTTGGTTTCTGTCGTAAAACGCTGCCAACTGCATTACAGCTAAGCAGAGTTGAATCTGCTCGTTTGTATGGTAACCGTCCATATCATACTTCAAGACAGCTGGAGTCGACTCAACTATCAATTCGTTATTGCAAGATTGATGTATGTTAGGTTGGACTCGATTGGAATTTTCTTGGACCGGATGTGAATACATTGGAATGAGCTAGATGTAAGTATATTAACATAACATAACATGACATTTCCCCTCTGCTCATGGCGATCGGTCTCGCCTTTTCTAATGGCATTTCTGTTTCCCAGGGTGTTGAGAGCGCCTCTGAATAGTTATTCTGCCAGAGGTGCTCTATAAATTTCTAAATACAATACAATAACATAAGTGAAAACTTGTCAAGCGCAAGTTCAAGAGCACTCAACAGCGCTCTCGACCAAGGACTGAGCAGAGTATTTATGTGTATACTACTTATTACAAAATTGGTCCAGTTTAGTGAAAGCCAGTATGTTTAGGTCTCAAATAAATACACTTAAATACTTACATGTATATCCTAATTTATTCCTGGTCGCAAGTCCCCTTCAGTAGGCTGCACATGATGTCCTTGTCTCTCGGGCTAGGTCGTTCACTACCCAGCACAGAGGTTATGCTGTTGGCAGGAAGAACAAACAGAACAGACTTGAAGCACTTCCGGGACAAGGAAGGTGACAGACTGATTAACTCACTTATAATTTTAAAAGGAAGGCTATAATTCCGGGATACAGAGCCAACAATAGCACTAGGCTATCTTTTAGCAATAGGGATGAGAGAATAATTATTGCTTACTTGAGTACTGCAATTTAAGCCTACTTTTAAAAATATTAGTTGACTAGTGTGATATTGTTATCTATCCTATGTTTAACACATAATAATAGCAAACAAATTAAAAAATTTATCTTGTCTTCTGTTTTGCTTATTTTAATTTCTAATATCAGCATGATTAAATGTCGCGTGATTGAAGCGTCTGTGTGATTGGATGTCGGTGATGAAGTGTCGCGGGCTGAATTATCACATGATTGTCACAAAATCTTAGGAACCTTGAAAAATAGGCGGATCCCAGACTATGAGTAATTTGCGTAGTTATGAATAGGGTCCAGTAAAATGACGGGCCAGGACAAAATATTGGCATTTGAAATGTACTGCTATAGAAGGATACTACACCTAAATTGGACAATGAAGGTGACAAATTTGGAGGTTCGAAGAAGACTGAATATAAAGAAAGATCTAATGCAAACAATAATAAAGAGAAAACTAAGTCTATTTGGACATATATGTAGAATGGATGACAACAGAAAAATAAAAACCGTGATGATGGGAACTATGGAAGGAAATGGGAGGAGGGGCAGACCCAACAGAGAGTGGACAGACGACATCGAAGATTGGTGTAAAAAAGATCTGCACAGCTTAAGAATATTAGCACAAGACCGGGGACTTTGGAAAAAACTGATAGATTATGCATTGGACACCTACGGGCCTTCGGCCCACGGATCCTGATGATGATGAAAATGATACCTTGTCAATCCGCCAAGTCTTAGGTTTGTGGACTTTTGAATTTGAAGGCCTTGGTGAAGTGTCGTTGGCTCTCCGGCAACCGCCAACAATTTTGAAGCACTGAATAAGTTGCAAGCATAGGCCCCTAAATTAATAGCACAAGTCAGCGGTCTCGGCTCCTTATAAATGATACGCGTATACAAATGGTAACAGTTGTAGAAGCAGATAGAAAACAGAAAAAAAGAAGTAAGCGAGCGGTCGTTGTCGATGAATTAGAAAGAGACAGAGACAGACAGAGACAGACAGAGACAGACAGTGGCAGAGACAGAGAGCCAGAGAAACAGACAGAGAGAGACAGAAAAAGAGACAGACAGAGACATACAGACATATAGCAGTTAGAATTTCCAATATGGAACAAGAAGATTTGGCGGGGCAAAGTTGATCAAATCACTAAAAGAGTAATCGTTGAATAGATATGACCGAACAATAGGCCAGCTGTTTTAGGTTTGAAGCTGAGATACCATGATGCATCATCTGTTAAATAGAATATTAGGATGAGAAGGAGAAATTAGCAAAAAAGCAGGACAAGCTAATAGAAAACTGGTACTACTATTTGTTTCCATGATGTGCATCTGAGATACCTGGTCTAGTCAGACATCAACGTGTAGCTTAGTCCAAGTAACTAAGCTGGCAGAATCTAGTACGAGAGAAGTAGCGAGACTACTTTGGGCTACTTTTAGCAAGTGTCTGACCTTAGACATAATAGGCCCACGCCCAGGGGCGTAGCCAGACTTGAATTCAAGAGGAGGCAAGTACTGCTTGTCAAAACTTGTATGCAGTGGCGGCGATCTTGTTTCAGAGGTGAGGGGGGCATTTTTCAGCGTCCGAATTTCGCTCTGAGAATTTCAAAAATTTATGATGACCTTTTTTTAGTCATTAACACATTCGAAGACTTTCTTCACAGGGGGCTAAAGACACAAATCAAGAGGAGGAAAAATCCACCTCTGCTGGGGTGTACTTGAGGAAGCAGGGCTATAACCCATGGAAAATTTTTAAAATCCACAAAACCAAGAGGAGGCAAATGCCTCCTCTTGCCTCCATGTAGCTACGCCTATGCCCACGCCTATAAGCCTATAAGCCGATCGTGCACACAAATGTCGGGTATCGTTAGTTCTGATGAGCGGGCTTCTGACTTCAAACCCATATGGGTCCAGCGTGGTTAGTCTCTTTCAGTCACACAAACACAGTGAAAATAGTTTAGAAATTTATAAGATCATGGCAAAAAACAACATGCCAGATGAATATATTGATTATCTATATAAATAAAGACAAGACTCTGTCTGTCAGTCACAGCGATCTTTGACCGCGATGCATTTCTACAGCTTTGGACCTTTTCACTCCAAACCTTCACTACTGTCTCTGGGTAGGCATTACACCCCCAGTGTGAGGCTTCGCTTCCCCCCCTTTTCACCGCTTCCATGGTGTCCCGGGCCAAAACCTACCCGGGCAATGCATTTTTAGCTGGTAAAAAAAACTTACACTCAACATATTTTCACTCGCCAGATGGCGCCGCCGGGTTAAGCAGCTACAGTACGGATTCGCTAGAGGGATTGAAACTTTCACTGAACTAAACCCGGCCAACGCCGGGTTAAGCAGTGTTTTGTTGCTTATTCGCTAGAGGTATTGAAACACCCAAAACGCCGGGGTAAGCAGCTTCGCGTCCCCCGTTTTGACCGCTACCATGGTGTGCCGGCCCAAAACCTCCGAAACCCGGGCAACGCCGGGTTCACCAGCTAGTTACTGATAAATATAGATATTATGAACATTTGCAAGATAGTTACAGAACTAGTAAGAAAATTACCCAGGAACGCCTAAACATTTATATACTTTTGTCTTAAAAGCCTGTGTAAAGTACTGACAACCTGACTTTCAAATGTTTTTAGATTTTTATTTTGCATTACTAAAAGTTAAATGTTTGTTGTTTTAGCTGTTTTGTGTCTAAATACCGAGAGGTTTTTCTAAATGTCAAACATAAATACCAGATACAAGGTATTTTTTATGAAAACTTCAACTCTTATCTTCAGCATACATTTTAAGAGTTATTACATTTTGCCCGTTGCTATATCTATTATCTAAACATAAGCAATGGCATCTCCTTATTCTGTAACGTTATCACTATTTAACAAGGTCACCTGACTGCCTTTCTGGTCATACTAGAACTGCTCCTGATGAACGAGCTTATCAGCTGTTGGATCTACATTTTGGAATTCCCTTCCTTATCTGTCCGTTTTTCTCAATCACTTGTGTGGTTTCGTTCTCTTCTTAAAACTTATCTTTTTCAAATTGCTTGTCCATCGTAGGCTGCCTCTTTGTGTTGACGGACTGATTCCTAAGAGTTTGGACTGATTCTGGCTTGATATCGGTTGATGCCTTGGACCTAGACAACGATATTATGAATATGATAATTAATAATATTTTCCATCTGTTATTTCTTTTCTGTTGTACTAGTAAAGGTATTTGTACAATGTAATTACATTCAAGTTATTAATTGCAGTTTGTTGTGGAAATATTTAAAATAACAAATAACAAAACCTGATGAGCAATGAAGCTGTTGAAAATGCAGTCATTAATTCTGTTATAAGAATCTATTTGACCCTGTTAGGGGGACTTTGTTGTCCCTTCTTTCACCTTTCAATGCCTACTACCAAATCTTCTTTCACTGACAGTAATATCAGCTGTTATTATTGGTGTTCAATAAACTGATTGATTAATTGATTGATTGATTGATTGATTGATTGATTGATTGATTGATTGATTGATTGATTGATTGATTGATTGAAGCAAAACTAGAACAGTCACCATGTAGGACTAATGCAAACACGTGGAGCCTCACAATCGGATCCATTTACCAGTTGAACTTTAGCCTGACTTTCGATAGATGCTGTCTTCAACCAGATCACTCTATAGATAAGTTTTCAAACGGATTTTGAATCAAATGGATTTTTTCGGTATGGCTAGATCCAGCATTTTTTGGACTGACGTACTACGAAGCATTGTAACATTTATCTGATGTAAAACTTTACCCAGTTACTAAAGTCATTTATTTTACAATGATAAAATTGAAAAGTTTATAATGTTTATTAATCAGAATGGAGTCGACATTGAAATGGCCGGACTACTTGATCCTGGTGAGTTTTCTGGTCATCTCGCTGGCCATTGGTCTGTATCATTCACTGACCGGTGGCAGACAGAAGACTACAGCGGAATTCTTTATGGCTAACCGACGTCTTCAAGTCCTTCCCACAGCCATTTCATTGCTCGTTACCTACCAGTCAGCCATCTTGGTGCTCGGAATGACTGCTGAGATGTATAGCTATGGAGCTCAGCTGATGATCCTGAGTGGGTCCGGCTTTATTGTCGGTGCCATTATTGTCGAGAGAATATTCGTTCCGTGGCTCTATCCACTAGAGTTGGTCAGTGTAAATGAGGTAGGTCGTTACTTGCTTTCATGAAGCTAAATTCTCTCTGCTTTTTAGCTCGTTTATCAATGTAGGGCCTACACATAATTTGGTCGCATACGATAAATCTGTATAACACAAGAGCCGTCACAGCGCAAGATATAGCAGCCCAATCCGTGAAATTGAATCGTAGAAATTTTATGGTGTAAGAGAACCTTGCGTAAATCGTTTGACGAAAGAATTAAGCTTAGGGCCTACATGATAAATAATGTGTATATATCGTCAATAGAAATAACTTTTTCAAAATAATTGTTTCGGAAATTGCATATAGGAAATATAGGAATATAGGAAAATTGGCAATACTGGTCCATATAATGTTATGAAATTGTTTACATATTTCTTAAGCTTGCGTTGAAAATATTAGGAGTTAGAATGTCGATGTTATATTGGAACTCTTCTACCAACAAAGAGCAGCAGCTAAATAAAATCTTATACCGATTTGAAATGCAAACAGCTGTTCATGGACTGCAGTATGGTTTGCCTTCAAAATTCAACTCATACGCCGCCACATTGAAAAATAAACTAATAGATAGTGTCCCAAACACTGTTATTGCTCTGCGAGTCTTCTGACACTTCCAATTTCTGTGGCTAGTGGTCAGAGAAGCTTCTCGAAGCTCAAGTTGATAAAACAATACTTGCGAACCTCCATATGCTACAAGAAAGACTTGTTGGACTAAGCTACCTTATCAATATTGAACATGACATGGAGACATTGAACTAATGGAACTCGTTTCTGCATTAAATTTTGCTAAAGAGATTGCGCGAAAACAACAATTTTTAAAAAATACATTTGATTCGTACTAGGACCTAGTACACGTAGATATAGAAGTTACAAAGTGTTTAAATGAAAATGTGCACTGTTTCATTATTTAATATTTACATTTTAAATTTAGATCAAACGTGTTAGACCGTACAGCATAGGCTGCATAGCTAATGCAGTTTTCAGACTAATTACTTTAATTATGGATAATTTTTTTAATTTAAAAATTATTAAGTGCCACCTTTTTGTCTTTAGAAGTTATAATGATTTATAGATGATTATGATGAACGACGATACTCAATTAAAGATGCAGCATTCGGCTGCATCCCTGCGTGAAGGTTATATTTAGTTAATTTAATATTAATTAGTCATCGCACGTGGCGGGGGCGCAGCACGACAGGTTCGCCTAGGGCGTCAAATACTCTGGCGCCGGTGTCCCGAGATATTCTATCCCCCTAAAGCGTATCCCCCCCCGGATGGAATAAACCGGTTTAGAGTATCCGGTGGGATGAACCATTCTATCCCCCTCGTCATACGCATCAAGATAGCCTCGACGAAATTCCAGTCAAAATCACCAAAAACAAAGTAAATTGATTTCAGGTCGACGTACAAACTAAAGATACGCAATTCAAAAATTTTATGTGTGCAATAAATCCAAACAGTACGAGTGAATACACTTAGAAACCGCCAAAAATGCAAACTAAACCGAATACTCCATTTCGCTAAGGGAGATACTCATGTATGGGGGATACTCTATTTCGTGACACCGGCCCTGAATATAGTAAGGTTGACTGAAATGTCACACGAAAACTGGAGTACGACAAGGATGCATCTTATCCCCATACTTATTTAACCTGGTGTTAGAAGCAGTAATGTCACTGAGCCTTAACAATACCGAGGCAAGAATAAAGCTAAATGAAGAGCTGGTGAATAATCTCCGATTTGCTGACGACATTGGCCTGCTCACTAGAAGCGAGCCAGAACTACAAGATATAACGACACAGATTGACGAAACCAGTAGAAAATTCGGCCTATGATCAACGCAGAGAAAACTAAAACAATGGTGATTGAAAAGACCAAAGAGACACCTATAACTATCACAATCCAAGGAGAGGCTATTGAACAAGTAGAACAATTCGTCTATCTAGGAGGGCTACTAAACGCTGATGGAGCAACGAAAAAGATATACAAAGAAGAATTGGACGCGCTTCACAATTGGAATTGGATTGGAATAATGAACAGGATATGGAGGAGCAAAGAATTAACAAAGAAAACCAAGACAAAAATATACGAGGCAATGATACAACCCATTTTCCTATATGGATCGGAATGTTGGACAATGCGAAAACAAGATGAAAGAAGAATTCTTACAGCAGAAATGAGCTGGCTGAGGAAGATTGCAGGGATTTCAAGACTGCAGAAAATAAGAAACGATGACAAAAGACAATCATTAGGCATCAAAACAACTCTGCTAGACAAAGTCGTTCAACGAAGTTTGGACATGTAGAGAGAATGCCAGTTGAACGAATCCCACACAGTGCACTTCATGCAAGATTCGAAGGGAAAAGACACAAAGGCAGACCATGACTACGCTGGATAGATAATATAACTGAAGAAATAACATCACTTGGACTAACATTGAGAGGGGCATTAGACTTGACAAATGACCGAGGACAATGGAGATCATTTATTCGTACCCATCGCCACAAAATGGCTGGCGTAAGGAACTGATGATGATGATGATGACTGAAATGTATTGCTGTATTCAATTAGCAAGCCTTGAATGCTATTCGCTAAGCTATGTGAAGTCGGGAACTAAGAGAAAAATAAGGACACGAAGTCGTGTACCAAGAGAAAAATATGGACAGGAAGTCGTGTACCAAGAGAAAAATATGGACAGGAAGTCGTGTACCAAGAGAAAAATAAGGACATGAAGTCGTGTACCAAGAGAAAAATAAGCGCATAAAACAAAAAATAATAAGGTCGTAAATTCTGCTGATGCTCATACTGCTAATTATTATTATTATTATTAATGAGCTTTTATATAGCGCCCCTTCAAGGTTATCTACTCAGGAACGCTCCTAGTCCAACCACGGCTAAAGAGAGTAGTTTTTAAGTTTGCAAGAAACAAGGTAGAGTGAGTCATAGGGACCAGGCGAAGTGCAACAGGAAGGCCATTCCAGGTTGCAGGTCCAGCGACCGAAAAAGAACGTCGCTGCATAATGGCTGTCCGCGTGCGGGGGACCAATAGCTCGGCCTGGTCAGCCGAACGAAGAGCAGATCTCCGCAAGACCCCCGAGGTAGAGCGACACCACTCCCGCAGATATGGGGGAGCAAGTCCCTCTAGACAACGCCTAACCAGTGCAGAGACCCTATAGGCGATCCGCAGCGGGAAAGGGAGCCAGTGCAGAACATCCCGCATATAAAGAGAAACCTGGCCAAATCTGGGGATGCGACCAATAAGACGTGCGGCTGCACGCAAAACCCGGTTATTATTATTATAGCTAATGCTATCGTGCAAGCTGCTATTATGCCTATCCGATGTTAGTTTTAAATTCAAAGTTGGTTGAGTTTTATTAAGTTGAGTGAAGTCTGTTTTAATGCGAGTCATTGGCTTTAAAGATGATATCAGCAACGTTTAGAGTCAAATGGAACCAAACTTGCTGGTTTGTGACACAAGTGTCTAGGCCTATTTGATTTCGTTAGATATTCCTATGACTATCGCTCTCATAAAGTTTAGACTCAAAGTCGGTGTCAACCCAATCCTTCCGTTGACAATCCTTCTGATTAAATCCTTGTTCTCTTCGTACTTAACGCCTATTTAACGTTCACCTTTTGAACACTAATTCTACGTATAAGTATAACCTGAATTAATCAGCAACACAGTTTAATATCTTTTCAGTTTAATAAGAAACAAACAGACAGAACTCAATTCGATTACAACTCAACTAGTCAGCCACACTACTACAGCGAACACACTCGAATTCAAACTTTTCTAGTCAGCATAATTCTTCGCGCCTCTTGACACACCTGCCTTCTGTGCGCCTAAGCGAACTCTAATAATATACATATAGCGCGCCGCTGCCGAGATTGGCCGGCCGCGCGTGTCACTAAGACTAAACGTTATACATCTATCATATATACATATACACGTGAAACTAAAGTAAACGCACTAAATATATACGCTAACATCTCGCACTGCAAGACTGTACACAAAACTCAGTTCACATTACCTCCTTCCTTTTTCTGGAATTGAGCAAATTAAATTTCAAAATTTGCGAAATTACCAAAATACATGAAACATATATATATATATATCTAAATAATTAATAAACAGTCTTACGATTACTTATAACCTTGACAAACAATCAGCAATAATATTCAATCTGCCCTTCTTGTACTTCACCTCAACATCAAAAGTTTGTAAGGCTAACGCCCAACGCACAAGTTTAGCAGACTTAGACATTGACTCAGTCAAGTATGTAAGAGGATTGTGATCAGTAAAAATGAAAATTTTCGATCCAATTATAATTTCTTTTAACTTGTTTAAAGCCCAAACAATAGCATAGGCTTCCTTTTCCACAGTAGCCCATCTCTTCTGGGTATCAGTTAATTTCTGACTGATAAATGACACAGGGCGTTCTATTCCCTTGTCGTCCATCTGTGTTAAAACAGCACCGACTGCAAAGTCACAACTATCGCAGTACAAATTGAATGGTTTTCCCACTTCAAAAATATTTAACACTACTTTGGATCGCACAGCCTCTTTAAGTAAATCAAATGCTTGCTGATGTTCAACAGTCCAATCAATCTTATCAGAAACACGTTTACTAGTTAAATCAGATAAAGGTTTCGCAATCTGTGCAAAGTCCTTAATAAACTGTCTGTAATAATTAAAAAATCCAAGCAGTTGCTTAACTTGCTTCTTAGTTTCTGGGATCTTCAAATTACTCAAACTTTCAATTCTGTCTGGATTCATCTTTATCTTACCAGACCCAACCACATGACCGATAAACCTTACTTCAGACTTACCAAATATGCATTTTTTCAAATTTAAGGTAACGTTATGCAATCTCATTTGCATCAAAAATGCATCTAACTGCTGTAAATGAATTTTCCAATTGTCAGAATGCACAGCAATGTCATCAACATACGGTTCTGCAAAGTCGCTTATAGGCTGTAAAACTAAATTTATCGCCTTAACAAAAGTTCGGCCTGAATTTATCATTCCAAAAGGAACACGAGTAAATTCATACAGTCCATTATGTGTTACAAAAGCTGTCTTCCATTGATCAGATTGTTTTACAGGACAAGTCCAAAATAGAAATCACATTAGACTTTCCAACTTTGTTTAAAACGTCTCTGACAATCGGCATCGGATATTTACAATCCACTGTGAATGAGTTAATGTATCTGTAGTCACAGGCAAGTCTTAAAGATCCGTCTTTCTTTTTAACAATAACCAAAGGGCTTGCCATTCTGCTCGATGATGGTTTGATAATGTTTGTTTTTAACATTTCTTTGATCTGACGTTCCACTTCTGCTCGATAAATCAAAGGAATTCGGTATGCTGCAAATTCCTTTGTGTCTTGCTCTCTTGTTATACTGATTTGGGTATTGTAACTGCTTTTCTTGAGAGTAAGATTCTGCAAACAATAATGCTTTCTCCGTAGTTTCTTTGAGTTCTTTCAAATGCTTTTCGTGAAAAGGAATTATCTTGTGCCATTTCCTCGGGTTGTCTATTAGGTCCATTGTCATTCTCTTGAAGGCGACCTCTTCTCTTGAGACCGGAGTGATAGGCACTCTATCCATCACCAGACTCCTTGCCTTTAGTTGACACTTCTCGCAAGACTTACAAAATTTCACAATGTCTCTTCTCATCTTTGGCCATACAAAAGATAATTTTATTCGTTCTCTTGTTTTCTCTTCTCCTAGATGTCCTCCAAACACCGATTCATGCGCCAATTCCATCACTTTAATTCGTCTCTCTTTTGGTAACACTAGTTGATATATCGTCTGGTCTAATATCTGATATTTCTTATGCAATAAACCGTTGATCACACAGAATTCAGATTCTTTCTCTTGTGCTAACTTCCACCACGGCTTCAACGATTCATCCTTTCTCTGTTGCTCTTCGAACTTCTTCGAATCGGCAATCTGCACCTTTTGTTCTTCGTCCATCTCTTCATCTCTATACAAGTCTCCTATCCCCACATCACATTCATTGTCTTCTTCAATTTCATTTAATGTGCCATTCTCGCATGCAGCCATCTCTTGCTCGTTTATCTCTGATGTTACACCATCTCGCGATAAGCTTCGTTGCTCATTACTTTCGTTTTCCTCATCACTTGAACTTTCAGTTTCACTCTTCTCATCAACATCTACCATTTCCCGTTTCCGACTCTGCGCTCTCGTCATTACATTTGCTCGTACACTCACATCTCCTTGTATCGTTTTAATTTTCATCTGTGGTACGGCTTTTAATTCGGCAATTATCTCTGGATGCAACAAGAATCTTTCTGTACTGCCCATCTTTGCAATACTAGCACACATCAAGGTGACATAAGGTGTAAGTGAACACTGGATTTTACGCGGAAATCCCTCTTCTTCCACGTCACTACCACACAGTCTAACATCGACTTTCACTAACTTCGCAGGAATGGCATCTCCTGCCACACATTGCAAATTCACTTTTCCAATTTGTTCCACCTTCATGCCTTCCAGTAATTCTTCACTAATCACCGGAATTTCTGCTCCCGAGTCGCTCAGTGCTTTGACTTTCACTGGCTCTTTACCGTCTACTGCACGAATTTCAACCTCGACATATTGCAAGAACGATTTCTTCAATATTCGACTGTCATCTTTTCCTATGACTTCTCTCTGAATTTCAGCATCCAATAGAATTTCTTTTTGAATACCACATTTCATTACTGACTTTACTTCAGTCTCTTGGTTTTCTTGACCCGTGGTTTGATTATCTGTATCACTAACCACTTGAATCAAATTCACCCTTGTGTGTTCTTGATTTCTGCTAGAACTAGCTGCTGCCACTGGAACTGGACAAAATTTAACCAAATGTTTGTCTGAACCACAGTTGTGACAACGCTTCACCACTGTATGGTATGGTTGTGAAATACCTCGTTGTTCATTGCCTTCATATCTCTTATACTGCGTAAACGATGTGTTGCCTTCCCTCTTGGCAAACGGCGCTGACGATTTGCTAAATCCCTGACGACCAAACGTCACTTCTCTGGTCTCATTGGGTACAGGGACATTAGCCTTGACTTCTTTGCCTTTGAACTGATTCCCTGTTTCTGGATTACTTTTCCACTTTCCACTCTGGCTTTGGTTTACGGAACGTTGAGAAGGATAACTGTTTATATTTGGGAACGCAAACCCAATTCGATTGTTTACATGAATGTCTGCTAGGTCTGCCACTGCACTAGCTTGGAGACAGTCAGTTCCTTCCTTCGACAATACAAATTGTAGTGGACCTGGCGGTAAACATTCTTTTAGCTTATCCGCTACCAGCAAATCAAAGAGCGTATCATACTCTCTGTTCACGTTTCGACTTCTCACGTAATAGTTTAGCAAGTTCTTCAGTCTTGCCGTAAACATCGTATAAGTCTCTTCTGTTGTCTTCTTAGCATCCACAAATCTGGCTCTGTATTCTCTCGAGGTCAATTTAAATTCTTTTAATAAGTGCTGCTTGACTCTATCATAATTGTCTAGATCATCGTATGACAATCTATTCAGAACGGTTCGAGCTTTCGGCGTCATCAATGGTAGTAATAATTTCACCCAAAACGGCTTTTCCACAGCAAAACTACGAAACGCGTTCTCGACTGTTTCAAAATATAATGGCACCTCCATCATATCAGTTGGCATTTGAGGCAATACATGCTTCATTGCATCACCTATTTTCTTAATTTTTGACACCAAAGTTTCACTTTCTTGCTGCTTCCTTCTTTCTGCTTCCCGTTCTTCTCTCATTTGCGTTTCTTTCAATGTCAATTTTGATTTCTCCAGTTTCAGACGTTCTTGTCTTTCTGTCTCTGCCTTTTCCAAACTTTCTTTCTGAAATTTGAGTTCTTCTTGTCTGATCTGTTCTGCACGTTCCAACTCTAACGTTCGCGCTTTTTCTTTTTCTTCTTCACGCATTCTCTTTGCTTCAATCTGTTGCTGACGAACCTCTTCATCACTTTTTCTAGCTCTTTCAAATTCAATCATCTGCTCCAGTCTTCTTCTTTCAGCATCTTCCCTATCTCTTTTCAACTGTTCTAATTGAATCTCAAACTGATGCTTTTGCAATTCCAGTTCTGCCTTACGCACTTGTTCTGCTTTATCTTCTCTCTCTCTCTGCAAGCGCAATTCCTCTTGCCTTGCAAGTTCCGCTTTCTCTTCTTTCTCTCTCTGCAGACGTTCTGCTTTCTCTTCTTTCTCTCTCTGAAGACGTAATTCTTCCTGTCTTAGCTCTTTCTCTTCTTGTCTCCGTTTATCTTCTCTTTCTTTCTCTTCCTGTCTACGTTTCTCCTCTCTATCTTTCTCTTCTTGTCTCCGTTTCTCCTCTCTTTCTTTCTCTTCTTGTCTCGTCATCATCATCCACTGCATCAACATCTCCATAGACATAGGCGCAGGAGGTTTTTCAATAGCCTTTTCTACGGTACCGCCAACTGCACCTTCTTCGACTTCTTTCACCCACACTTCAGCGAGTTCCTGTATCATGTCACCACGTGACATACCTTCTAATTGTTCTTCTTTAAAACCGGCTTTCAACAAACGCTGTTTTAGCCTTTCCGTAGACATCTTCTTAATATCTGCTTGTCTTTCAGCACTTAGTTTCTCCATCTTACTTGTTTACTTTGGTGATTTCTCTTTTCAAAGAAGTCACGGTTTTTCTTGTTGTGTGAATCGATAAACAAACGGGATTTCTTTTATATTTGTTCGTGGAAAACAACGAAATTTTTTATACCGTTTTCTCGTGTTCCACCGTCGATGATATCGTAAATTCGTCACACAGCAACAACGCGTAGATTCTTCTAACACCGTCGTAGATTCTTCTAACACCGTTGTAAATTCTTCAATCACCTTCGTAGATTCTTCTATCCGCCGAAGGAGGTGATAACGTGAATTTTTATCCACTGTGAGTTTATATCCACCGTGAGTATTTATTCCACCGTGAGTATTTATCCACCGTGAGTTCTTATCCACCGTGAGTTCTTATCCCACCGCTGCCACCAATAATGTCAACCCAATCCTTCCGTTGACAATCCTTCTGATTAAATCCTTGTTCTCTTCGTACTTAACGCCTATTTAACGTTCACCTTTTGAACACTAATTCTACGTATAAGTATAACCTGAATTAATCAGCAACACAGTTTAATATCTTTTCAGTTTAATAAGAAACAAACAGACAGAACTCAATTCGATTACAACTCAACTAGTCAGCCACACTACTACAGCGAACACACTCGAATTCAAACTTTTCTAGTCAGCATAATTCTTCGCGCCTCTTGACACACCTGCCTTCTGTGCGCCTAAGCGAACTCTAATAATATACATATAGCGCGCCGCTGCCGAGATTGGCCGGCCGCGCGTGTCACTAAGACTAAACGTTATACATCTATCATATATACATATACACGTGAAACTAAAGTAAACGCACTAAATATATACGCTAACATCTCGCACTGCAAGACTGTACACAAAACTCAGTTCACAGTCGGTTAAGACGTTTCCGATTTATACAGAAACTTACAAACCTAAAGAAGCTATTTTCATAGGGCCTATCGCTGTTAAGAACAGGCTGTCTATGTGTGCTGTAGGCCTACTGATCTTGTTATTGTTGGGGAGTAGCATGGTGCTTTTGGCTCATTGTGCATTTAGCTATAATATATATTTAATTATATATATATATATATATAATTATATATATCAATCTTTTTTTTATTTGGTATCCAAACTGAACAGAAAAACAAATCAAACAAAAAGCAGGCAAATCAATTTCTGTAGTTTGGGTACACAGGTGACACAAAAAGGGCCGTGGACCCCGCTTAAACAGTGTCACCTGGGTAGAATTACAAAACGTATAAACGCCAATCTTTTTATCATATAACTGGTAGGTCGTAAAAAGAAACTATACTTTTTATCTTAACTAAGGACTCGGCAATATACACTCGGAACTGTGAACCAAGGACTCGTTAACGCACTTTGGTCATAATAATCCCTGGTGTCCCTGAAAGAGATAAAGCTATATACGTTGTTCAAGCAGGAACGAACGCATTTTTCTTTTAAAAGACCACAGACTAGGCAATTGTCGGACGTTTAGGGGTATCTGATTCCAAACGGCTGGCCCGGTGAATCTAATAGAGAATAAACGAGTGTTAGTATGGGCAAATGGTTGGTGATATAGGCCGGAATTTCTTGTCTGATACGGGTGGCGATCAAATGTACGGCAGAAATAGTTATATATATACATTTATATATATATATATATGTATATATATTCGTTTATATAAAAATATATATAAATAGTTATATATATATATATATATATATTCGTTTTTGAAATATTGAATGACAGGCCGCATTAATGCCGAGAAAACTGTCATTGCATAGGCTAATTGATGTCTATATATCGGTTTTGAATTATATATTTCAGTATTTCTATTTGCGATTTGGTTCGAACTCGGTGAGACGTTGTGCCAGTTTTATTGGAATCTTTGATTCGGTGTGTATATCAATTCTTTGGAAAATAGAAAAGCAATATATTTATATATGATTTGAAAATTAAGAAATATCATCGGTAATTTTGATTTCTATACGTGAGCACCCTTACTCGAATATTTTAGATGACATTGTGTTGTACTTGTCGCAATGCCGTGCTGGATTAGGACCAGTTTTACTGCGGACGATAACAATCTTTTAAAACAGTTGATGGCATGTGCCTCTGAGTAGATTCCTTGAAGAGACGCTATATAAATCTTGTAGAATCTTGTAGATATAAAAGCCTACCAGAAACCACATGAACACAGTGCAGTCGTGTCAGAAGACGTCGACTGTGTCGTTCAAGATAATGGAATAACAGGAGCAGCAGAGCACGTTTCAAAATTTAACTTCACTAAGCTCAGCAATTATGTTAATAATAACCAATGCCTATCAGTGTACTGTAGAATTGGTCAAGAGTATACAGTCAAGGTGTTAAGGGCACTTTTTCCGCTTGGCCTTGGTCGGGAGTGCCTCTGAGTATAGACCTAGAAGGGGCGCAATATAAATTTCGATTGATTGATTGATTGAGTGATTGATTGATTGATTGAGGCGGTCCAAATCGACAAAAATCGACCAAGTCGCTCGTTTATTTGCCAAATCGATCGAATCGACGAGG